>CM037997.1:28535802-28859584 GCA_021234005.1 Nephelium lappaceum
GACTAAGGAAAACCACCAATGTTGGGTTCAAGCAGTTCAAGAGGAGATTAGAGGAAATTAGAGGAGAGAAGGATGTTAGACGAACTCATAGAGATAAACTACGAGCCAAACTCTTAGACATAAGATGGATGGTGTAAACCCTCGATTTATATATTTACGGTCTTCCCAGTAATAGTCTCTAAGTGATTATTTGAGACTTTAAATGGTTAATGAAAGTGCCTAAGGTTGTAGAGAACCTTTGGAGATTTATTTAAACCCAATTGGAGAATAAATGGAAGGATAAAATGGTAAATGACATTAAGTACTTATTAAGTGTGATTAGAGACTAAGTTAAAAATAAGTTTTAATATTTGGAGTTAAGTTAGAATTTAGCTAAAACTGAGGAATAAAAACGAAATTTTTCAGGGACGTGATCGTCATTTTTAATATTATTGGTTGAACAAGAGTGAAAAGCTCAACCCATTTACATAAATTAAAGCACAAAACAGCTACAAACCAAAAAACAAAGCAGAGCCATTTCTCGCCAAAGAAGAGAGAGGCCGAGCGAAGGAGGAAGAAGACCAAGCCATCCTCCACCACCAAACTCATGCCATTTCACACCCAAAATAAGAGCAGGTCGTGACACACCAGAAACCAAAACAGAAAACAATGTAGAAGAAGAAAAAGAAACTGTGAGAAGAGAAAGGGAAAGGAGAAGGAAGCGATTTTGGCAAAGGCTTGAGGGAGAAGAAGATTAAGTGACTTTCCTCCATTCTCAACCTCCAAACTCAGCCATCTCACGCACCAAATCATAAACAAAACAGACCAAACCGAGAGTGAGTGAGAGAAGGGGTCGTGTTCGGCCAAGCTTGGTGCAAAGAAGGAGATTAAGCTACTTCAAGCCATTTTCAAGCTTCCAACCAAACGTTTTACGGGTGATCCAAATGTGAGTTAGGGAGATGAATGGAGCAAAAATGAGGTCAAGAGTAGCCCTAGAATGGGCTGTGAATAGTCCTCAGCCTAAGGGGTACCAAAAATTTGACTTTTCGTTTCAGACTCTAGAAAATTATTTCGGGCATATGGGGATGCTCTTAGGTGTATATAAGTAAGGTTCATGCAAAGAAACTAGAATTAGAAAACTTCGGTTAAGTGAAAACCATGTAGAGACATTTTTACGGAATATGTCCATTTATGGTTGAATTGAGTTATAAGTTGTGTGATAAGCTTTGTGAAGCTAAAATTAGTGAATTCTAAGTGAATATGTGATGTGTAGGTGAAAAAGGAAGGAAGTGGAATCAATGAAGACTAATGAGCTCACTTAAGGAAACTTGAATAAGATGAGTGCTACATTTAAATTTAAAGCAGTTGCAATCGAATTTGGAAATTTTAAGAAGGTGTTTTATTGTAAGTGATGTATATCGTTTTAACATGTTCATAATGAATTTATAAAGCTCTTTAAGAGATTAAATTATAAGAAAAATTTCCTAAGTGATTGTTTAAGGAAGCTATATATATATATGCGTTTATGTTTGTTTAAATGTTAAGGGTTTTGTAAACGTATTGTTATTTTAGAAGTCAAAATGAATATTTTCATTATATGACATTTCATATGCAAAGTTATCATTTATGGTTTATAAGTATGAGTTTGTATGAAATGAAATTCAAGTATTAAGTTTAAGTTTTAAACTCTATTTTATAAATGAAGCCAAGTTTTACGTTAGGCAAAGAAAAGAAATTTTGATTTCCTATAAGTGATTTTAAGTGTTGATTAATTTATAAGTTTGCAATTTATATGATTATATGAGGCTCATGCAAATATGAACTTTTTATGGATTCTCTATGTATAGTTTGCATTAATATGTATATATGAAGTTTTAATAAGCCCTTTTTATATGTTTATTATAATCTAAGTTTCATATGAGGTTTTATTAAGCTATTTTATGTGTTTATTAAAACCAAAGTTCCATATGAAGTTTTATGTATATATATGAGATTTTAAGTATGATTAAGTATAAAATGATAGTTTGTGCTTATTGCACTCCAATAAGTGATTTTGTGCTTTTGCACTAAATAAGAAAAATAAAATAAGTTTTCAAAGGCCATAAGTATACCCACCTTTATAAGTAAGTTTAGACCTGACCAGTATATCCCATATTAATATGGCAAGTCTAAGGGGGGATGCGTTACTAACTCAATGGGAAATTGAGTTTGTCGCGTTGCCTCTACTTTTGTGGGATATTATCTCGTGTTATGGTTAGCGATGTAGCATTCCGCACATAACTACGAGATATCTTTGTAAGTAAGTGTCACGGTTGGTATCTATTAAAAGTGCCATGTGACTCCACATCGGTTAGCATATCATAGTTATCGCGTGGTTGTAAGTATCATGGGCTACGAATGGTGCTTTTAGAAACCAAAGTAAGTATGTGAAATGCTAAAAGCAAAGAAAATCAATTTCTAGATTTTCTATAAGCGATTTTAAGTATTTGGCACTCTGTATGATGTTCAATTTATAAGATTATTATGAAATTATGTAAATTTAAGTTTTATAAATTCTCTATGCACATACACATTGGAATGAATACGTCTTATATGACATTTTACGAATCCATGAAATTTTCTAAGTTTTGACATATGGATTTATATAGATATATGTTTAAGTTGCTATTTAATTTTAAGTTGGTACGATTTTTTAGCAATTACGAGTTTATAGTTTTTATATGTATACTTGGTAATCTAAACAAGATTTATGTTTTCTTAGATTAAAAGTTATGTGGAAATTTTATATTTATATGAATTTAAAGTTCTTATGTATGCTTTGAAATTAACTATTTAAGTTGAGGAAGTTTAAGAAATTTAAAATTTATTTATATGTTTCATAATTTATAAGTTTTCTATGATAATTACGCATATAAGTTCAGATTGTCTTCCAATTTATAAGCTTATTTTGCATTTAAATACTTTTACGCGTTTTACGGTTTTATAAGCTCCATGTAAAGTTTATGCGGTTATGCACTTTATGGAATTTTACAATCCTGCTTTACCAAGAAATAAGATTTAAAATCTATGATAAGTTTGTAAGAAATATATCCGCATTTTGAAAAAGATTTTTTTTTTAAGGAGGTATTTTAAGAAACAAAATATTTTAAGTAAAAGAAATTAAGCACTCATTGAGCTCTCATAGCTAATTATTTTATGTTTTTATGTTAAAAACCTCCTCAGGTACGGATGTGGGTGACCGAGATTGAAGGACTCCTCTAGGAGAGTAAGTGGGCAATGACACGACAATGTTTCTGCACAGTTCATTTTTCGTATTTTTGTATTTGAAAAGAAATTCTATGTAAACGTGTGTTTAATATGTAAAAGAGTGGTCTAAATTTATTTATGATACGAAAATTTTGGTTTTCAAATAATTGCATGAAACTGCAAATGTTTTGGTTTATAACCTCACGTTTCTATTTTTAATAAAATGGAAATTTTGATGTATGCTATTGAAAGTATGTTGAGGCTAAAGAAGTTGGGTTGGAAGAATAAAGATATATGGAAGTGTATTTTTCCCTTGTAGGTATTTTAGGGAATGTCAAAAACACAGATGTTATGCTACTTAATTTTCTGATAAAAAAAAAAAAAAATCCAACCCATTCTAATTTTCCTTAGTAAGAAAATGTTTTAAGGGTTCGCTCTGCGAGTTTCTCTTAGCCCATTAAGTAGGGTTAAGAGGGATCCGTTGGGATGCCAGGCAGGGCCCTCCGAACGTTTGTATGGAGGGTTTTGGATGGGTCCTGTCAATCAGTATCTGTTACCACCGATAGATGACCTATTTGATCAGCTTCAAGGAGCTAGGGTGTTTTCAAAGATTGACTTGAGGTCAAGGTACCATCTGTTGAGGATCCGCAGGGAAGATGTACCTAAAACGGTCTTTAGGACTCAGTATGAGCATTTCGAGTTCTTAGTGATGCCATTTGGGTTGACGACAACAACTTTTATGGACTTGATGAACAGAGTCTTCAGGTCCTATTTGGATAAGTTTGTGATTGTCTTCATTGATGACATTTTGGTGTGTTCAGGTGGCTATGGGGATCACGCTGAGCTCCTTAGAGTTATATTACAAACCTTACGGGAGCACCAACTATATGCCAAGTTTAGTAAGTGTCAATTCTAGCTAGACAGGATAGTATTTCTGGGTCATGTTGTATCAGTAGAGGGAATATCGGTAGATCCCCAGAAAGTAAAAGCTATAATGAATTGGCAGCCACCTGCGAACGTGACAGAGGTTAGGAGTTTCTTAGGATTAGCAGGATATTATAGGAAGTTCGTGGAAGGATTTTCAAGATAGCTGCTCCTTTGACAAGATTGACTAGAAAAGAAGAAAAGTTTGTATGGTCAGATAAGTGCCAGCGTAGTTTTGATGAGTTGAAAAAGAGATTGACCTCGACACCTGTACTTACCATTCCATTAGGGGAGGATAGATTTATGGTGTATTATAATGCCTCCAGACAGGGTTTAGGGTGTGTGTTATGCAGAAAGAGAGAGTGATAGCTTATGCATCTTGGTAGTTGAGAAAACATGAACAGAATTACCCGACCCACGATCTGGAATTAGCAGCTGTGGTGTTTGCTTTGAGGATATGAATGCATTACCTATATAGAGTACCCTGCAGGATCTTCACAGATCATAAGAGTTTGCAGTACCTATTTACACAGAAAGAGCTCAATATGAGACAAAGGAGATGGATAGAGCTCATAAAAGACTATGACTGCACCATTAAGTACTACCTTGGTAAAGCGAATGTAGTAGCAGATGCACTGAGCCGTAAGTCCACAAGTTCCTTAGCCCAACTGAAGGTGGAGTATTTGCCTATGCTAGTAAAGTTGAGATCCATGGGTGTTAGATTGGAGGCGACACTATGACTGCACCATTAAGTACCACCCCAGTAAAGCGAATGTAGTAGCAGATGCACTGAGCCGTAAGTCCACAGGTTCCTTAGCCCAGCTGAAGGTAGAGTATTTGTCTTTGCTAGTGAAGTTGAGATCCATGGGTGTTAGATTGGAGACGACGGACTCAAGAGCCTTACTAGCAGCATTTCATGTCCGTCCAGTGTTGGTAGATCGAGAGAGTTTCAAGCCCAAGATCCGTACTTGATGAAGATGAGAGATGAAATATCAGCTGGGAAACAGAGTAACTTCTTAATGAGAGATGATGAGACATTGGTGTTGGGACAGAGGTTATGTGTGCCAGACGTGGGAGATTTAAAGAAAGAGATCATGGAAGAGGCACATTCATCAGCATACGTCATGAATCCAGGGAGTACTAAGATGTATCGGACTCTAAAAGATCATTACTAGTGGAGAGGAATAAAGAAAGAGATAGCAGAGTTTGTTTCCAGATGTCTAACCTGTCAGTAGATTAAAGCAGAACATAAGAAACCAGTAGGTTTACTACAGCCCCTACCTATCCCTGAGTGGAAATGGGAGAGGATCACGATAGATTTTATGGTAGGGTTTCCACGGACTCAGAGTGGGCAAGATGCTATTTGGGTGATAATTGATAGGTTGATGAAGTCCGCTCACTTTTTAGCTATCAAGAATACTTATTCCCTAGAAAGGTTGGCTTAGTTGTATATAGATGAGATCATGAGATTACATGGCGCACCAATATCCATCACATCAAATAGAGACCCACGATTTACCTCCAGATTCTGACCTAAGTTACAAGAAGCATTAGGCACCAGATTGCACTTCAGTACGGCTTTTCACCCACAGACGGATGGGCAATTAGAGAGAACAATCCAGACCCTTGAGGATGTGTTGAGAGCTTATGTTATGGAGTCTAGAGGGAGCTGGGATACCCACCTACCGTTGATAGAGTTTGCCTACAACAACAGTTATCAGTCTAGTATTGGCATGGCACCATATAAAGCGTTGTATGGCAGAAAGTGTAGAACCCCAATTTGTTGGGACGAGGTGGGTGAGAGAAAGTTGATTGGCCTAGAAATTGTCGAAGTCACGACCGAGAAGATCAATGTGATTAGAGACAGGCTGAAGATAGCTAGTAGCAGACAGAAAAGCTAAATGGACAATTAAAGAAGAGATTTAGAGTTCCAAGTGGGTGATAGGGTGTTCTTACGGATTTCCCCATGGAAAGGAATATTGAGATTTGGAAAACGAGGGAAACTGAGTCCGCGATATATTGGGCCGTACAAGATTGTGGAGAGAGTGGGTAAGGTGGCATACCGCTTGAGGTTACCACCAGAACTAGCCAACATTCATGATGTCTTCTATGTTTCCATGCTTCGGAAGTATGTAGCTGATCATTCACACATATTGAGAGAGCAGCCAGTACAACTCAGAGAGAATTTGACAAATGAAGAGCAACCGGTGGAGATTTTAGATTGCAGAGATCAAGTGTTGCGTAGCAAGGTGATTCCATTAGTGAAGGTGTTGTGGAGGAACCATGGATCAGAAGAAGCTACATGGGAGCATGAGGAGCAGATGCGTGCATAGTATCCGTACCTTTTTGAGTCAGGTATGTAATTTAAATTTTGAGGATGAAATTTTTATAAGAATGGGAGAAATTGTAAACCCTCGATTAATATATTTACGGTCTTTCCAGTAATAGTCCCTAAATGATGATTTGAGACCCTAAATGGTCAATGAAAGTGCCCAAGGTTGTAGAGAACCTTTGGAAATTTATTTAAACCTAATTAGAGAATAAATGGAAGGGTAAAATGGTAAATGACATTAAGTACTTATTAAGTGTGATTAGGGACTAAATTGAAAATAAGTTTTAATATTTGGGGTCAAGTTATAATTTAGCTAAAGCTGAGGGATGAAAACAAAATTTTTCAGGGACTTGACCGAAATTTTTGAGATTATTGGTGGAACAAGCGTGAAAAGCTCAGCCCATTTACACAAATTGAAGCACAAAACAACCACAAACTAGAAACCAAAACAGAGCCATTTCTCGCCAAAGAAGAGAGAGACTGAGAGAGGGAGTGAGTGAGCGAGAGAGAGAGGCCGAGCGAAGAAGGAAGAAGACCAAGCCATCCTCCACCACCAAACTCACGCCATTTCACACCCAAAATGAGAGCAGGTCGTGACACACCAGAAACCAAAACATAAAACAACGTAGAATAAAAAGAAGAAACCGTGAGAAGAGAAAGAGAGAGGAGAAGGAAGCAATATCGGCCAAGGCTTGAGGGAGAAGAAGATTATGTGACTTTCCTCCATTCTCATCCTCCAAACTCAGCCATCTCACGCACCAAATTAGAAACAAAATAGACCAAACCGAGAGTGAGTGGGAGAGGGGGTTGTGTTTGGCCAAGCTTGGTGCAAAGAAGGAGATCAAGCAACTTCAAGCCATTTTCGAGCTTCCAACCAAGCCTTCAGGATCACCAAAGTTAGAGAACCAAGATTGAGCAAGAAACCAAAGTGAAGCGGGGTAAGTTGTTCAAATTCGAAATTGTATGTTGATGTTATTGGTTGGTGATTTTGTTGAGTTTTGATATGGGTTTTTATGGATTGTGTGAGTTGAGTAATTAGTGGCCAAAACAAGAGTATATTATGTAGAATCATTGAGGTTTGAGATGTTAGGGTTGTGTTGGAAAAACTTTAAAGTTTGAATGAAAAATGGTATGGTTGAAATAAGTTATAGACAATGTGTTTGATGAAATGTTTGAGTGAATTTAACATAAAAAATTGAATGAATTAAGTTTGGTTTGTGTTAGGCAATATAAGTCCATAATGAGGGGTATGTAATGCCATTGAAATTTAATGGTTTTAAGCATAATTCCATGTTGAATTCATGCTAGAGAAACCTATGGAAAGCTATTAAAAGTGTTAGAAGTTAAGTTGGATAACTTTCCAAAGTTTTCACCCAATGAAAGGCATTTTCAATTTTCATGAAATGCCACTCTTCATATGCATTCCAATGACTTAGATGAGTGTTATTAAGCATATTTAAGTTAGTGGTGAAGAGAATTAAGTTTAGAAACCAAAAGGGTAAAAATTACCTTGAAAAAGTGGTGAAACAAAATGAGGTTTTTCCTAGTTTTCGCCACCCTATAGTCGGAATTTTTCAGAACTGTTTTACGGGTGACATAAGTGAGAGTTAGGGAGATAAATGGAATGAAAACAAAGTGAAAAGTAGCCCTAGGTTGGGCCGTGGATAGTGTTCAGCCAAAGGGGGTACTAAAAATGTGACTTTTCATTCTGGGCTCCAAAAAACTATTTCGAACATGTGGGGATGTCCTTAGGGCTATATAAATAAGGTTCATGGAAAGAAGTCGGAAGTTTGGAGCTTCGGTTAAGTAGAAATCAAGTAAGGAAGTTTTTTAGTGAAAAATACTCTTTTATGGGTTACTTGAGTTAGAAGCTCGTTAAAGAGTTTTATGAAGTTAAATTTAGCCTATACTAAGCTAGAATGTGATGTGTAGGTAAAGAGGAAGCAAGCGGAGTGCGGCAAGACCATTGAAGAGCTTGAACCAAGTTAGAGATTAAGATGAGTGCTACTTTTATTTAAAGTGTTATTATAAGTTTTTGTAAAGTATTGATTTATTGAAAAGTTTTAAGATAAGTTTGATGAGATTTGAACCTAAAAGCTCTATTTCATAACATTTAAAAGTTAATACGTTTTGGGCTTTTTCCCTTAGAAAAGATATTTTAGTGCGTACTGCACTTAGAAACGAGTTTTAGTGCTTATTGCACTCAGAAACTAGACTTTGGTGCTTTATGCACCCAGAAAAGAGATTTTGTGCTTATTGCACTATAAAGTAAAGCTAAAAGAGTTTTCAAAAGCCATTAGTATACCCTCAGATTCCATTTTTTAGTTTTAGACCCGGCCGGTATATCCCACATTAGTATGGCAAAGTCTTGGGGGGATGCATCGCTAACTTGGGGAGAAATCGAGTCTATCGTGTCATCTTTACTTATATGGGATATTATCTTGTGCTATGGTTAGTAATGTAGCATTTTGCACATAGCCGCGAGATGTCTCAGATAGAGTCACGGTTGGTGTCAGTTCAAAATGGCCACGTGACATTACCACTACGAGCGGCGTAGCTAGTCACACTGTGGTCATATTACTTTAGAGGTATCAATGGTGTTTTTAGAAAGTATATTAAATATATGAGATATTGAAAGTGAACAAAAGTATTTTAGAGCTTTATTTTGAGTTATGAAATTGTTTAGCATTTGTACGCTTTTAAATTTATGAGTTTTATGTGCATTTGGATGTATATATGAGTTTATAGCTTGTATATTTATGCTTTATATTTAAATGAGCTTTAAAGTTGAGAATGATTGTGAAATTGAAATTCATACCTTCAAATGTTTTAGAGGAGGTATTTTAGTAAACAAAAGTTTTAGTTAAAAAGTATTATAAGCACTCACTGAGCTTTTAAAGCTCACAGTTTTCCATTTTTATTTAAAAAACTCCTTAGGTGTCGGCGTGGGTGTCTGGGAAGAAGAGATAGCTCCTTCGGAAGTTTAGGTGGGCTTGACACGACGAAACTTCTGCATATCTATTATTTACATATTTTGTAGCTTCAAAGAAGCTGTTTGTAAATGTGTTTTTGAGTTATAAATGAGTGGTAATTATTTTTCATTAAGTTAAAGTTTAGTTTTAAATCATTGTGTAATTTCATAAATGAATTGCTTTCTAAATTCATGCTTTTCATTTTTATGCATTGGAAATGAATTTGAGTTTAATATGCATGTTTGAGGCCTTTATGGCAAAAGAAGTTTGGGTTGGAATTGAAAAAATAGTTAAAAGTGTTATTTCTTTTTTACAGGTTTTGGAAATGTCAAAAATGCAGTTGTTATGCTGTCGGATTTTTGTTTAAAAAATGATTTTAATTTTAAAGATTTAGTTTGATTTTATGTTGAAATGGATTGAAATTATTTATGCATGACTTATAAGTTTAAATCAATATACCTTTCTAAATCGTATGCATGTTTGTGGTTGCTTGTGGATTGATAAAGATGAGGGCCTGAGGCCCAGGAGGTGAGAAAATGTCTGATTTTGAAGTGTTTATAAACTCTATAGATTTTGTAGGGTGGCATAGTCTGAAAAACAGTCGTTATGCTACCCAAATTTTGATAAATCTATTTGTAAAGTGTAAAATAAAATAATAAAAAAAAAAAAAAAGAAAAAATCCTCTCACGTTTTTGTATAAAAGTTGGTTTTTGAAAAGAGCAACGGCTTAACTTCACGGGAACCTTCTAATCGGATCAGATATCCTCTAGAAAGCCACTGTGAGGTTACCGGCAGGCTGCCTAGAAAAAGGGGTCTATCATGTATAATAGCATCCCTACCAGTTTGGGTGCAAATTAGTTAATATTATCCAATTGATTTTATCTGATTTGGTTTTCAAATTTTAGGTTAATAAATGTTGATTTGGTGAATGATTTAGTTGGAATGAAAAATTATTAGGTGAAAGGCAAGTAATTTTGAAAGAGGAACAGATTTATTCAAGGGTACCGAGCAAAGAAAAAAGGAGCAATTAGTGAGTATAAAAGTTGTGTTTCATTAAATTTTAGTGTTAGTTTACTTTAATTATGATTTTGAATTTGTTATGAAAGATATAAGTTTAATTGTGAGTGCTACACTCGTTTTAAAGGGTTTCTAATTAGATTTTAAAAGTTATGAGAAAAGTTCTATTGTGAGTGCTAAAACAATTTTAGAAAAGTTTGTGTTGGTTTGCAATGCTTAAACATTTTATAATGTATTTGCCATTTTAGTATTTGAAATGAGCATTTTGATTTATATGATATTTTATATGAAAAGTTAGCATTTATGATTTCATAAGTATGAGCTTGTTTTGAAATGAAATTCAAGTTTTAGTTTTAAGCTCTTTTAACAAATGAAGCTATGTTTTATATTTATGTAAATAAAAATGAGATTTCTAGATTCAAAGGTTTGATGCAGAAACAATTGTTATGTTGTTTATGTGAAAATTTATAAGAAGAAGTTTTATTATGTTAGCTTTAAATCTTGAAATAATTACTTTACTAGTTTGAATGCTTTTGCATGATTAAGATGGGCTATTTTGTGTTTTTTGCACTGAGCCAAGGTATTTTGGTGCTTATGGCACTTAAAAACTAGTTTTTGTGCTTATTGCACTAAGAAAATGAGTTTTGGTGCTTTTTGCCCTTAGAAAAATCAATTTTAGTGCTTAATGCACTCAGAAATAAGTTTTAGTACTTAATGCACTCAGAAATCAGATTTGTGCTTATTTCACTAGAAAGTTAAAGTAAAAATAAGTTTTCAAAGGCCATAAGTATACCCTCAGATTATAAGATTAAGTTTTAGACCTGACTGGTATATCCTACATTAGTATGGCAAAGTCCTAGGGGGATGTGTCACTAACTTAGGGGGAAATGGAGTCTGTCGTGTCGCCTCTACTTGTGTGGGATATTATCTTGCTCTATGGTTAGCGATGTAAAATTCTGCACATAGCCGTGAGATGTCTTTGTAAGTAAGTGTCACGGTCGATTAGCATTAGCTTAGCTATCGCGTGGTTGTAAGCATTTAAGGGTATGAATGGTGCTTTAGAATGAAAAGTTAGTATTCGAAAGATTGAAAGTAAAGAAAAGTGTTTTAGATTTTTACTACAAATAATGATCTTGTTTAGCATTTTAAATGTTATTCAATTTATAAGTTTTATATGAATTTTATGCACTTATGAGTTTACAGATTTTATATGCATGCTTTGCAAACTAAATGAGATTTATGCTTTTTAAGTTACAAGTTATATGAAGTTTATATATATATATATATGAGCTTTAGAGTTCTTAACGCATGCTTTGAAATTGAGTATTTAAGTTTCAAGAAAGTTTAAGAAATAGCAATAGAAATTCATTTTATATGCTTTATAATTCATAAGTTTTTTTTATGAAGCTTTATGCATGTATGAGTTCAAATTTGCTTTTCAACTTATAACCTTTATATGCATTTTGATGCCCTTATGAGTTTTATAGTTTTATAAGTTTTATGTGAAGTTATATGCATTTATGGATTTTATAGATTTTCTACTCACGCTTTGTAAGGGAATAAGATTTGAATTTGGAGAAGTTTTAAGAAAATAAAAACGCAATTTATATGCATCTTGATGTACATATATGTTTTATAGTTTATATATTTATGCTTTACGTTCAAATGAGATTTGTTTTGGAGTAAATTTTAAGAAATAAAAATGCATTTTGAGAAGTTTTTTAAGGAAGTATTTTAGAAACTAAAGTTTTTAGTGGAAAAGATATACAAGCACTCACTGAGCTTCCATAGCTTATAGTTTTCTGTTTTTATATTAAAAACCTCCTCAGATTTTGAAGTTGGTGACTAAGACAAAGAGCTCCTCTAGAATAGTAAGGGAGCAATGAGCAACAATGCTACTGTATAAATACATTCTACATACTTTGTATTTGAAAGAAATCATTTGTATATAAACCTTTTTGAGTTGTAATTGAATGGTACATAAATATGCATGATATGAGAATTTTAGTTTTAAACAAATGTATAAGTTGCAAATGGTTTGAATTACATTTTATGTTTTTAGCCTTGATGAAATGGATTTTGTGTCGTTGAAATATATGTTTGTGGCTAAAAGAGAAGTTGGGTTGTGGTTGAAAAATATTTGAAGTGTAAATCTCTTTTACAGGTTATTTTGGAAATGTTAAAAATGCAGCCGTTATGTTGCCGTTTTTTAGTTTTTTTTTTTAAACGATTTGGGTTTTAAATTTGAAAATAGAATTTTAGTTTTAAAACCAAACCAACCCAACTATTATTAAAAAGAAAGCTGATTAAATGAATTTACAACGAAATTTTTAAGGATTTGCTCCGTGAATTTCTCTTAACCCGTCTAGTAGGGTTTAAGAGAGATTTATTGGGGTGCCAGGCAGGACCTTCCAGATATAAGTATGGAGGGATTCAGATTGGGTCCTTTCATGCGACTTCAACTCCGAGAAGCTTTTGGGGAAGATGTCGGTGTCATTGGATTTGGTAGGAACCGAATCCAAACCTTCTCATTAGTGATTCGAGGTTGCTGTTGTTATCGCCGTAGACGACATTATGGTTCTTGTCGTCGATTTCTTGATAATCTTTCAAGTCACCGCGATTGAGTGGTGATGAGGCTTGGTTTTGATGGTGGGTGGGTGGTGATGAAGTTGAATGGTGATGGAGGTTGCATGAGATGAGAGAGAAAGAGTTATGCTATAGAGAGAGAGTATTGAGATAACAGAGATACTTTTGCTTTAAATTTTTTTTTTCAATTTTATTTATTTTTTCAGTTCCATCCAACTGTCCCAATGAGAGATGTAAAGACTTTGACAATTATACCCTCAAAATTAACGGATTCGTTAGTTTATTGATGAATTTATTATGTTATTTAATGGTTGGACCGTTTTAGTTATTAATTTCAATACCAGAGGTGGTTTAATATTATTTTTAATTTCAGGGGTAATATAATAATAACCCTTAATTATTTTTAGGGATTCTATTTCCTTAAGTTGTTTAGTTTATTTCCTTTTAGAATTCTATTTCCTAAGGCAAGTTTGTTTCCTAGAAAAATTATAATTGTGCTAGTATAAATAGATGATTATTGCTAGGGTTTATAATATATTTTTTCGCTTTTGAGAAATTAATAAAATCCTGCTTCCTGGTAAAGCAATTATCTCTTGTTTTTTTAGCTTTTCTAAGTAACAATACTTGGAATCGATTGGGTTAGATTCAAGTCAATTTCGTAATTTGATTCTAGAGGATCAATTTGCGTAATTCTGTGGATTGTTTGATTCAAAATCTATCTTGTTCGTGGTGTGGTTTTGGGGTGATTAAGGTTTGTTATTGAATCTAAAGTTAGATCTCAACACATGCAATAGATTTTATTTTTTGCAATTAGTAGTGCATAAATTTACAAGATTTAGAGCAATTTTTAATTTTTATATCATCACATTTTGAAGAAAAAATATTAAAAAAATTAGTAGAATATTCAAATACTTTACAATGGTGTAATTTTATGTCTTTTTAAATACAAAATTAGACACCAATTGTAAACCCTCTATTTTTAAATTTACGGATTTCCTAGTAATAGTCCCTAGGTAATGATTCGAGACCCTAAATAGTCAATGGAAGCGTCTAAGGTTGTAGAAAACCCTTAGAGATTGATTTAAACCCAATTGGAGATTAAATGGAAGGGTAAAATGGTAAATGATATTGAGTGATTATTAAATGTGACAAGGGACTAAATTTAAGATAAGATTTAATAATTGTAGTTAAACTAGAATTAAGCTAAAAGCTAAGGGATGAGAATGAAAATTTGCAGGGATATGAACGTCATTTTTGGAATTGTTTATGGAAAAAGTGTGACATTTCAATCCAAGTTACGCAAAATACACAAACAAAACACAGTCGAACAGAAACCAAAAACATAAGACAGATGCATAAAACACGAAAGAAGAAAAAGAAGAAAAAGAAGAAGGATGATCAAGTAGCCATCCCAACTACCAGAACTCGACGCCACGCTCGCCAAACCAGACCCGAAAAAGACTCCAAACGCGACCAAAATAGACCAGACACACGCACAAATCAGACAGCAGAACGAAGACAAATTGAGGGAGATTGTGTGAGGGATGAGAGAAAAAAGAAAACCCAGCTAATCCACGCCATTCCTTGCTCGAAACCGATGCCAAAACAAGACTGAAACAACCACCAATGGAGAACCAAATGAACGCAGAACAGAGGAAGAAGAAGAGAGATCTAGCCAAGGAAGAGGGAGATCGAGTGAAGAAGAAGAAAAAGGAAGAAGATCTAGCCGAAACCCAGCCTTCTCGCACCAAAAACATCCACCAAAACTTGACCAAATCGTAACCAAAAACAAAGACCCGAAGGAGAGATCGACCGAGAGGAAGAGAGGTCACGTGAGGGAGGAGAAGAGGAGGAAGCTCACGCCATTTTACACCGAAACCAGTCCAGAAATGAAGGCAAAACGAAAAGGAAGACGATGAAGCCATGAGGAAGAAAAATGGTAAGTTGTTCAAGTTTTGAAATGGAATATTGATGATTTTTGTTGGTGATTTAAGTTGGTTTTGATGTGGGTTTTGATATGATTTGTTATATGGTTGTTTGTGATTAAAATGAGTTAAAAACCAAGTGAAATGATGTTGAAAAAAAATGAGATTTGAATGGTGTAGGGGTTGCCATAAATTAGTGTTGATGTTGGTTGTTTTGATATGATTTATTTGTTGATTTATTGGGTAATTAAAAGTGGATAAAAATCATGTGAATGTGGGTTAGACATTGATGAGTTAGGATGTGATAAAGGGCTGCCCAAGTTGATTACTGTTGGAAACAAATTAAATCTTGGAATGTACTAATGTGTTGATAAAGATTTGTAAGTGGAATATTGGTGTAAAGTTTGAAAAATTAAGTTTAAGGTTAAATTGGAAATTTAAGGTTATTATAGGGGCAAAATGGTTCGATGAAAAGTTGAACGAAATGGACTTTATTTTGAGTTTATTGAAGGCCTAGGAAACCAAGAAAACACCCGAAATTAGTAGCGAAAACAACATGCTTTTAGCCTAAAACGCCTACCCAATGGTCGTTTCCTTCTATACCGACACTTGGACCGACTAAAGGGCGAATTGAGAAGGTGTTCGGAGCAAAACCGGAACAAAAAAAAGCCCCGAGTAGGGCTGTGAATAGTGTTCGGCCTAAAGGGGTCAAAATCAAACGATTTTCGTTTCGGGCCTCCGAACGTGATTCTGTTAGTGCCAGAACGTCCCCAAGTGATAATAAATAGGTTCTAGGCAAAGAAAACGAAGTTCGAAACCCTAGAATCAATAAAGAAACCAAAAACGGAGAATTACGCGTAAAAAGGGTCACTTGAGGGTGATTGTGTAATTTTAGTTATTTCAAGTTTTTAGAAGTTGACACAAATATAAATTTACGTATACGTATGTTGTGTAGGTGATAAGAACGTGTGTGGATCGAGGCGAGAGGAGTAGAGGCTCCGTACACGCCATTTGCAGTTCTTCATTTTTGTGAGTGCATAAATGAGTTCTATTCAAGTTCGCGTTATTTGAAATGTTTAAGTATTTTGAAATTGTTACATGCTATTTAGAACTTGAAACGATGCTATTTTGTGCTTTTGCACTTAGTAAAGATATTTTAGTACTTAACGCATTCAGAAATGAGATTTGGTGCTTAATGCGCCCAGAAAGAAAAAAAAAAAAAAAAAGATTTGTGCTTTTGCACTTAGAAAGTTAAAGTAAAAGAGATATTCAAAAGCCATTAGTATACCTTTAGAGATTTCCAAAAAAGTTTAGACCTGGCTAGTTTATCCCAAATCAGTTGGCGCAATCCTGGGGAGGGATGAGTCACTAACTTGGGGGAACAAAATGTCCAGTCTATCAGTTGAGTCGCCTCTGCTGATGTGAGGTGGTGTTTCGCGTGCTATGGTTAGCACTGGGAAATTTCGCATATAGCCGCGAGATGTCTCAGAGCTATCATGATTAGTCCTCTATGTTGGAATATTCCTCATATAAAGGCCACATAACCCTAGAGTTAGGGATACTATGGTGTTTTCGAAAGATATCAAGAAATAGCTTGAAAGAAAAGCAAATTTAAAGAAAAGAAATTTTATGATAGTTATTCAACTACATGTGATTTTAAGTTACGAGTTTTTGAATATATTGCATGTTGCGCTTATATATATATAAATTCTTATGTTTATATTGAGGTTAAGAAATTAAAGTTTGAAATGCTTAAAGAAATAAAGATTTGTTTTTAAACGTGTTTCGAGGAAGAAGTTTAGAAATCAAATTCTTGAAATAAAGATAAATTAGCACTCACTGAGCTTTTAGCTCATTATTTTTCTGTTTTTATACAAAAACCTCCTCAAGTACTCTCAGTAGGTAACCGAGCAGTGATATCACCTCCAATGGGCAAGGCATTGTGACACAACGCCATTTTGAGCACCTTATTTTTACATCAGTTATATTTACATGTAAACACCCTTTTTGAATTGTACGAGTAATTTGTGATTTGAATTTATTTGTTCGTAATTGTGTTTAAATTGTTTTTGATTTAAATGTAGTTTAAAAATTGTGTTTGGATTTTATGAAGTTTGATTTGGAAATTAAATGCATGTTTGAGGCCTATGGGCAACTAGAAGTTGGGTTGGTGCTAAATAGTAGTTGAAGTGTTGATTTTTGTAAACACGTTTTTCTGGAACGTTAAAAATGCAGTTGTTATGCTGCCGAAATTTTGTTAGAAAATAAGTATAAAAATCGAAAAAAATGTTTACACCTTTTTAGTTTTTGAAGAAAACCAAGCCAACAATGTTTTCAAAAGTATTAGAAAGTTTAGAGTTCGTTCCACGGATTTCGCTTAGCCCGACAAGTCGGGTTTAAGAGGGATCCGTTGGGGTGCCCGGCGTAACCTACTGGATTAGAGCTAGAGATATTCGGGAAGGGTCACGTCACCAATTCTGTTTAGATTTGACACTACAAGGCCATTAAGCTCATAATGATTTTCTCTAAATTATAAAGGGATATTCAAGGATTATTTATAATCAAACTAGAATCTACAAGCTCTTTATATTATTTCGTACTAAAAAAAATCTATTCAATAAGTTTGATGTTATCAAATATTGTGACTGTAGGTCCAGAATTTTAAGTTTGAAATGACTTTAGCTTTGCCTTAATTTTCCACCAATAATTTCTATGTCGGCATATTTAATTAATAGTTTAACAACCTTATCGTATTTCATAATATGCAGAGCAATATAGTCTCAATTTCCAATGAATTTCGTAATTCATCTATTTCATTAGTGGCAGAGAGAGAGGGTGATCCATAAGGGCCACAACCCCCTCAAATAATGAGAATTTTATATTTTTTAATAATTTAATTTTCTACTAATTATATATAATATTATTAATTTAGTGGCCTATCTGATAGATCATATTGCCTACTTGATCGATCATACAGTCGACGCCTTTCCTGTCTGTTATCCCCTCCTCTGGTGGGGTATGGTTTTGGTTTGTAGGAGCTACTAGAATTTGCCTTACTATCTGATTGAGTACTTCTACTATCCCTCCTAACATTCGATCCCTTCTGCTAATGGTTCGCTACATCTTCCCATTTAATTTGTGCTCATGCCATGGTGAGCACATCCTTCATAGTCTTGGGAGAATACTTTGTCAACTACTTGTAGAGGTCAGAGTCATGGAGCAATTCCTTCCCAAAAGTATAGATTATAGTGGAAACATTATACTTAGGGATCGATCCTTGTTTCTTGTTTAATTGACCGACATAATCCTTAAGATGTTCTCCTGGACATTGGACTATTGAATACAAGTCATCCAAAAGTTTTTCCAGTTTTCTGCTGCTTGCGATCTGCTCGACAAACACATCTGGATTTTTTGAAAAGTTGGTGTTGATTGACATTATTTTGCATTTAAAGGGGATTTTTAGTATTTTCCCTCCAATTATTTGGTGAACCTCGACAGTGAAGGTAATTTCATTAATAAATAAAAAAATAGTCATACCTAGTTAGGAGGGAATATAATGAACCTTACTCCTCAAGAAATGCATAAAATTATTACGATATAAACCAAATAAAATCAAATTGCATAAGATAGAAATTACAAAAAAAAAAACCATGAATGTGAAATTGAGTCTAAAACAAACACAAAAATGTTTATAGAAGACATAAAGCAGCTAAATTTAAATTTTGGAGAGAAATGTTCAAGAAGGCACAAGAGGACTACTCCAAGCAAAATCCAAGCTAACGGCCAACAGAATTAGCTACTTCCACACACGAAGTCTCAACCATCTGGAGATCATAAGCAGTTAAAAGAGGTGGTGATTAAAAAATCAAACATAAATCAAATATAAATAAAACAACATAATATGTTTTAAAATAGCATAATTTGCCCTGATATCATCAAAACAATAAGTCTATCCTTATTGGACACAAATATAAGGAATTATAGGTACAAGTTATTATAAATATGTATGTTTATTATCATTCTATAAAAATATAAAATTTCATGGGAACTAGTAGCCTTTATAAAAATCGTTATATAGATGATAGTACTTTTATAATGTTCTGCTTTTGAAAAATTCAATTTAAAATGATTATGGCTTCTGAAAAATACTTCAATGTTTACAAAGAATAACAGACAAAAACAGACATGTGTGCACTTAATTTAAAACAATATAAGATTAAAAACTATTTTCTATAATAAATTTGTTATTTCTCCAATTTTGTTCTACAATATAAATGCTGAGGTATATTGATTTAACATATTTTGAAACATTTAATTTTTCTTTAATGAGAGCAGCATCAATCACACGATATTTCAAGGTGGTAGTTAAAATAATCGACAAATGATGTACTAAAATTTTTAATTTTGTACTTATTAATTATAAATTACGGATTAGATGTTTTTTACTGGAATATGCTCCATAGCAATAACAAGATTGCATTTTCATAATAAAAAATCATATAAACACAAATAAATTGTAAACTATCAAATTCAAGAGCTTAATAGGTTTCCTAATTTAATTATCATGAAATTCATTAGCATAGAAAAAACAAAATTCAACATCATGTTACTAAGAATATAAAAATAGCACAAATAAGAATAAAACAATTTTATTGACTCAAACAAATTTCCAACAACCATAGTTCAAT
The DNA here is from genome assembly GCA_021234005.1 of Nephelium lappaceum. Lineage (NCBI taxonomy): Eukaryota > Viridiplantae > Streptophyta > Magnoliopsida > Sapindales > Sapindaceae > Nephelium > Nephelium lappaceum. Next base: position 28,555,472 of record CM037997.1, read on the forward strand.
GTGGGAGAAGTCCATATTCACCCACATAATGATTTAAGTTTTAGTGGTTACTTCATAAATGATATTAAAAAAAGAAATATTAGGAAAATGACCCCTAAAAATTAAACTGATGCAAATTTAGTCTCGTTTTTAATAATATAAGGTAAACAACCCTTGTGGTTGGTTTTCATCCAAAAGGCAATATATTTCCATTCAAAATCGTGGAATGACTAGATTGCCTTTGCTAAGTCTATATGAAATTCCCATCATTCCCTTAAATTTGTACGACGACTGAACTATCCTCATTAAAGTATATGAACTCAAATTTCTTCAACCAAATAAATCTAAAACTCATCTTGAAAGTCATTTACCAACCTAAATAAACCCAAAACTTGTCCCAAAAAAAACTAAAAAAAAGTGTTAGATTCTTTCAAGCAAACAAACTCATATTTCTTCAATAAAATAAACCTAAATTTCTTCAACCAATTAAACCAAGAACTCATTCTCCAAAACATCCACTAGCTGAAACCCACCCAGCCGCCACTGCCCAACAACTGAAATCCACCCTAAACACCCAACAACCTTCAAATCAATCACAAACAAAAGTTAAATTATAAAAAAAATTAAAAAAATTAAAAAAAAAAAAACAAAAAGTAGATGAAACTGCTCCATTTGGATGGAGCAATCTACTCCTTCAGAAATGAAGCATCGCTCCATCACTGATAGAGCAAATAGCTCTATTTGATGAAATTGGTTTATCATTAAACCCCAAAATGAAAAGAGAAGTAAAGGAGAAGAGAGCACCATGATGACATCTCAAAAAGAGGCACTAACAAAGGCTAAGAGGCCGCTCAATCACCACAATTCGATGCGAGGGAGGGTAGAGGGGAGCAAAGAGAATGATGAGAGCCAAGCAGAGAATGAAGAGAGGAGAAAGAAAGAAGAGATAAGTGGAGAAAGGGGGCGAGGAAATAAAGAGAGAGTAAAGAGATCGATGGCGCCAGCAAAGGAATCGGAGAAGGGAAGATGTGGAGAGAGGAAAAGGGAGATGTGAGAGATGGAGAAAAAGTGGTTGATATGCAATTCAATTTTTCTTTTTAATTAATTCTTAAATTTGTATTTCTTAGTTTTTTTAATTATTATTATAAGATTTATTTATTTTTTTGATTATGGGACCAACCAGAGTGCTGTCGAGATCAATTACGATATGACTTTAATTAATACATAATTCAAGGATCAACTCCTAAAAGATGGGATGTGACAACCCATATACATAGGAAAAATTGTCCACATATAGTGGGACTTGTGAGTTTGACCAATAACCTTTTTAATAAGGCAAGTGAGTGAACCTTTTTGATTTTATCATTATATCAAAACCACTTTCTTTATCATAGGTTTTAGGGATAATATGGCTCTGATCTTCTTAGTATTAAACTAATAAATTTATTATCCGACTACGTTTCTCCTTTATTTTTAACACTATCAAACATTTTTCAATTGTAAGGGATAATTTGTCTAATAGTTTAAAAAGCGTGATTAATCTTTGATTAATTTGTTTTTTAGAGGTTTTTTATAATATCCAAAAAAAAAAAAAGTTCTAATCAGCATCCAACAACATAATGTGAAAAATAGATATATTGCAATTAATTATTTCAATCATAATTTTTGAAAAACAAATAGTAAAATGTTTTAACTTGATTTTGATGTGTTAAACAAATTAATCAAAACAAAACAAGTTCTACAAGTTAGGTCAGTGATTTTCAAATAAAGAAGAATAGATTTACCTTGACTAGTTGGGTGTTCGGGAAAAAAATGAACATTTTTAATCTTTGGCGCTATGCTTCATCTTCCTCTTCACAGTTGTTGTGAACTACAAGTGATATTCAAATATAGAAGCAATCAATCAATTAATTTACCATAATTACTTGCTAGCGCTAGAAAAAAATTTGAAAGTTTTCAACCTTGATTAGTTGTGTGTTGGACTACAAGTTCGGTTTGTGATATTCAAATATAGAGCAATGTTTAAGACCTTGCTAGTCGCTAGTCGCTAGGAAACCTAGCGAGTAACGAGTATTTGGCTACTTGACGAATACTTAGTTTGACTATTGATCAGTGGTCAACCTATTGACCGACTACCAAAACTAATCAAAATCTATAAAAAAAATATTTATAAAAAAAATTTCATAGAATCAAAATATAATCATATGGCTACAAAACAACATAAAACTTATTTCATACAATTTCAAAAGCAACTTTAGCATAGCATTTACTAAGTTGACCTGAGTCGAGTACTTACCAAGTAAACCTGTCTTATAAAACCTGTTTGGATCAAGTGCTCCCTAAGTTGACCGAGTTAGGCCGTATTCAGCCTAACTCAAAGGCTATTCACCTCCAGTGAGTTAAACCCCCAATTTAGGGGTTCTCGGGTTAGTGGAAAACCACGACTACGTTTTCGGTAAGCAGTTGCATCTATTTGCTAAGTGTTACAACAATGATATAGAGTTAAGCAAATGGTTTACCTTGATTAGTTGGAAGCTTTGAAAAATAATCTTAAAATTTTAGTCTTTTGGGGTGTGGTTCATCTGCCCCCAAACACTTGTCATGAACCGTGCTTGGTTGGCTATATCCTCCAAAAAAACTTGGGCCAAGTTTTGGTAACGATCGATGAGAAATTAAATGCACACCACATTTTATAATCTTGCGGTATTTTTTGGCATCGTTTGTTTTGAAGTGGAAATAAAAGTCATGAATCTCAGTTTGTGACAATCCTTGGTGACATAATTTTTTCTTGAATGTGTAATTCTCAGAGGGGCCCATAACGCTCAAGAATACATGATTTGACTTAAAGATGATACGATAATCCCTCAATCGACGACAATTATAGATACAGCATCCATGGGAAGAGCCGTGCATAACATGTTCAGATTTGAGCTGGCAATCCCAATAATATGTACTAAATATTCCAAAACTTTCTTGATGATCAGGAGACAGAGCCACAACAACGCAAAAAGCAAGCACCTTAGTCATCCACCAATCTAATGGAAGCTCCACTTTTATAGAAGATCCCATCTCTTGAAAATTAAACCAATATGGAATTTGGCTTCCCGGATAGCAAGCCTCAAAGCCGCACCACTCTTTTTCCAACTGTACAATGAAAATAAATAAGTATTGCATTTCCAAGTAAAAACATTTCCTACTTTTTTATAAGGATTTAGCTATTTTACTGGTTGAATGACTTTACCCATAAATTGTAACAATTGGATTGATTTCAATAATCACCCTTACAACCAATCCAATTATTGTAATTGATGGACATGTCATAATTTTCAAATGTTTTTAATTTTTGGTCCTCATTTAAAAAAATAAAATTATCATTTTAGGTATTCACTTAATCAAAAGACAATACCCTTAGAGAAACGTGTTGCCTACAAACTTCTAAAATTATTAAATTGATTTTCTTTAATAATAATAATAACAATTATAATAATATCTCAGTTTCAAAAATAATAATAATAATACCTTCACTCTCCCTTTAATCAAGATAGTCATGACTTTTATAATAGATTCATCTAACTATTATATTTGGAACTTGTTTAGTTGATTTCGACAAAGATTTTTCATAGTTTGTTTTATCTATTCTTTTTACATTCTAAGATTTTAATATTTTCAATATTTTAATGTTCAATTTTTAATATTTATTTTTTAAATCTTTTAATGTTTGGCTATCTCTATAAATCGTAAAGGTTTACTAAGTGAGTAATAGAAGGTAGTTGTGCTAAGAGAGCACCTTGGGTAGCCCATTTAAAGACAAAATATTAAACTCGTAAAAAAGTTTGAGGAAAAGAGCTCAATAACTTTTTAACTTAATTTATCGGTGAAAAAGGAAAAATGATAGTTACAAGCTGTTAGAACCTCGGCCCAATCCTTCACTCTCATTTGTCTTTGTAGGGTTTTCAAATCCTTTTTGTCTCATAGGATATGTAGTGTCTTGAGGTTGGAACCTAAAACTTTAAGTGTTTTTTGGGTTCAAATCTTACGACCCTACCTACCCTACAGGACAAAAAGACCAAATCTTTACACGAATAAATAAGCGAAGAATTGGATTGATATCTCAACACAAAACTTGTCTTGGTGGTAAGAGATCTGCACTCAAAAGATATTTAAGGTCTCAGGTTTAAACCTTAGCAAATCTCAATACACTACCTAGCAAAATGGTCAAAACTTTACGGAGATAAATAAGCGGAGGATTGGGCTAAGGTTCCAATATAAACAAATAACATTTCAAATTTAAAGAATAAAGAAGGAAAAATAAGTAAGAAGGTGAAAGATTGACAAAGAAAATGGATCATATCTGATATAAAAAAGAAGGGAGTAAAACAAACCTCATCCCGTGTCGGTATAGCATTTCCGAGAATGGGTTCAAAAGAGAATACTTGCAGTGATGTGCAATTGCGCGCATCTAAATGTCCACCTTTAAGTAGAGGAGGCAATTGCATTGGTAAATATTGAATCCTCTGGCAATTGCTTACGCCTAGGCAACGTAGTCTAGAGAGATTTATGATGCTTTCTGGTATGCTTTCAAAACTATTTCCAGCCAAACATAAACTCTTTAGAGAGGATAAGCAACCGAGGTTGTCAGGTAACTTCATGATTCCACGATAACTTACATCAAGAGAAGTCAAGTTCTGCCAGTCCACTGAAAGAGGTAACACCTCCCAATGCACCTTATCGTTAACTTGAGTTGCACGAAAATCCAAATATCGAAGATTCTTCAAAGCTGTTACAGATGATGGTAATTCTCTTACAGCAGCTCTGTCGGCATGAACAGATTTTAAAGAATCTAAAGCTCCCATGTCATTAGGCAACCCATCAAGTTTACAGCAACCTTTAAGTACCAGAATTATAAGAGATCTCCACTTACAAACGCTGTTTGGAAGACTCTTAAGCCTTTTACAATCACGAACAATCAGTGTAACCAGTCTACTTAGATCCTTCATGGATGAGGGAAGTTCTTCTATAGCAATGGAATCTAAGTATAATTCTTCTATATTACATGGCAACTCAGGCAACAGCTCCAGACTTGAGCAGCCTGAGAGATAAAGCTCTCTCAGAGAATTCAAGTTACTGCAATTTGGAATACTCTTAAGCTTTCCACAATTACGAACATCCAGTGTAACCAGTCTACTTAGATCCTTCATGGATGAGGGAAGTTCTTCTATAGCAATGTAACTTAAGCATAATTCTTTTATATTACATGGCATCTCAGGCAACAGCTTCAGACTTGAGCAACATGCGAGACAAAGATCTCTCATAGAATTCAAGTCACTGCAATTTGGAATACTGCTAAGGCGTCTGCAGAAGTTTAGCCCTAGAATGCGAAGCTTATTGAGACATTGAATAGAAGGTGGAATTTCACGCAAATATACACAATTCTCTAACATCAATGTCTCAAGATTTGGTGAACCTGATAAAGAGATTGAGAGAATGAGACAAAATTATGGCATACAAAATATCAACAAGCCAAAAATTTGAAAAATATTTCTAATCTTAAACCTATTAGAAATAGGAATTCCAATTTAATTTTAATCCTAAACTAGAAGATAACAACATAAAATAATGAATTATAAGATAAACTCCTAGAAGAATGTAAAATCGGTAAAATCATAATTATAATAACAAATTATGAATTCCCTTTATTACCTGAGAGGTCTGGACAAAAGGTTAAGTTGGAGTCGCTGAGGTCTATTTTTTTCAACTTCTCGAGATGCTGCAAGTTAAATATAAAAAAATTAACTCACTCTAGTACTAAATATATGTGGTATTTTGCGAAGAGCAACATCAATATAGTGTAATATAAATATAATACATACCAGAACACCACTCCAAAGTTGTTTAAGCTTGCTGCCACACATATTAAGAGTGACAAGGTTCTCGAAATGAAAACTTGGAGGCAGTGATTCAAGAGGAAATCCTTGCCAATGGAGATACCTTAACTCAGAAAAATCACATTCAAGGCCCCAGCAAACTTGCACCCTATTATTCCCCTCTTCTCCGTAACATGAGTTTTTAAATTCCAAGAATCTTAATCTCCACATATTCACAAAAGCATCTGGATTTAAGAATGTATCTCTTATTTTTGACATATCCAAAGAGATGCCTTAAATCATTTCGGTTCCCTAAACGAAAAGATTACAAATTAGGATTAAATATGCAAACTGTAAACTAATGATTTAATGGTCAAAACAATAAAAGTTTAATTTTATGTATAAATTAATCATGCCCAACACATGCCTTTTCATGATGATAAATTTGTAGATGATTCTCACCTTATTTCTTGTCAGAACATGATATATATCCTTATGATTCCACAATCGAGTCCATCTTCCAGGATCTTCAATAGATTCTTGGCGGATAATTTCCTTGGCCATCATTTGTAGTAAGTCATGCATTGTTATTCTGTTATTTGATATAACTATTAGAAATTTATCAACGAGAACACTTATTCCAATCTCTGTTCCAAATCCACAAGCATCTAAGAACAATTTTACAATGCTCACGTGTTCGTTTTTAAAAAAAATTGCAATATCCAAAAATATTTTTTTCACTTCATCATCAAGTCCATCATAACTTATTTTCAATACTTTATGGATTTCCATATGAGGAATTCTTTTCAGCTTATCGATTGCACTTTCCCAAACCTTTTTTCCCTTGTCAAATAGATAGGACCCCAAAATTTTGAGAGCCAATGGAACACCTCCAGTACATCGTATTACCTTATCTAATATCTCTGCATAATCCACCTTGAGATGATTTTCTTTGAAGGCATGCTTGCAAAATAGCTTAAGAGCTTCTTGATAATTTAATTCTGGAACTTCGTATACTTCATCCACTCTACAATTGTTAAGCACTTGTTTGTCTCTTGTTGTTATAATTATCCGACTTTGTAGACTGAGGTTATTTAAATCTCCAATTAAAGATTCTAGTTGGCTTTTATCAGACACATCATCAAGAACAATGAGAAGTTTCTTGGAACAAAGTATTTTCTTTATGAAGGTGCGTACTGTGGTGCCAATGTTTACTTTTCCATCCCCTAAAATTGCTGAAAGAAGTTTTTGTTTCATGTGATTTAATCCTCCACTCTGATTGCACTGTTCCCTAACATTCTCAATGAAGCAAGAACCTTCAAATTGACAAGCAATATTATTGAATATAGCTTCAGCAAGAGTTGTCTTGCCTATACCACCGATGCCACAAATTCCTACACTGTGAACACTAGTGCATAACAACAATTTAATTTCCTTAACCTTTGAATCTATAGCAACAAGGTCACTCGTATCATTTGACGACAAGCCATCTAGTCTCATTAAAACATCTCGAACAATAGCCTTTAGAAACAGAGACTCAGGCCTAACAAAAAAAAATAGTATTAAGTTGTACTAAATCAAAAAGGATTAAAATGAAATTCAAATCTAATAAGTAATACTGACTACATATTTGAAATGAGATTACCTTTCTTTTTCTATTAAGGAAAGAATAATTCTATTTTACTCAAATTAACGCCCAATTTGATGTCCAATGATGCAACAGCCTAAAATATAGGAGGACTAACCAATTAAAATTGATGAATTAAAATTTGATTAGTTAGTCGTCCCACATTCTAGGATGCCACATCATGTGGGCATAAATTTAGACAAAACAGCATTACTATTGGAGAAATTACTACAAGAAAAATTGTGTATGGAGATGTAAATTGTTCTCCTTAGAAAGCAGAATTCATCTCTAGAGCTTTCTTGGGATGGGAAAAAAAATTAATCCCAAAATCCATCCCTTTAGATGCGTAGCAACAAAGGAAAAGGGACGAAAAACCAATTGTCCCTAAATTTATCTATAGGGATGAAATTGATTTGTCCCAAAAACATGTCTATTAGTGTCTATTAGGACAAAATATTTTAGTCTATTGGGACGAAAAAGATTTCATCTATTAAAATGGTCTATTGGGACAAAAACAAATCCATTGGGACAAAATGTTTTCATCCCAAAAGACTATCGTTTGGGACAAAAATAATTGTGTTCCAAAAGCACGCACACACACACACACATACACACACACACACATATATATATACATACATATATATATATGTCCAAAAGCCTACCTAGACTCCATTAACCACCTACCCACCACCCTTATTAAAATCAACACCCCACATTGAACTAAGGATGGGTACAAGTCGGGTCGGTTCAGTTTTGGGCAAAACTGAACCAAAACTGACTATTTTTGGTTTTTCAAATCGAAAACTGACCTAACTCGATTTAGGAAGGAAAATTGACCAAGGCCGATTAGTGTCTGGTTGATTCAGTCTGGTTAGTTTACATCAGTTTCAACAGTTCACCACCAAATCCAAATCAAAATTAAAAAACCAAGATCAACACCACCAATTACCAATTCACAAAACCAAAATTTTCAGTTTATCACTAAAACCAATATCACCAAATCCACGAATTACAAACACATGAGACGAGAAAAATAAATTAGAAAAATATATATAAATAAAAAAAAAATTGTTTTAAATTGTCATCACCTCCAGCCTTTTCTTTATACTTGTCTTTAAAAAAAACCAAAAAAAAAAAAAAAAAAACCACCACCACATAAAATGATGATCGTTAGAGAACTTGGTGGAGTCAATAAAGTCGAAGTTGAGACATTTGAACTTGAAGAAGATGAAGTCAAAGGTGAGAGCTTTGAGCTTGGTGGAGTCGATGGACCACCAATTTCAATTTAGTTTCTCCTTCAATGCTTGAAATAATAATAATAATAATAATGAGTGTGATGGAGCCAAAATGACTCCTCCAATTTGCTCTCTTCCATAAACCAAAAACCCACCACCATAAACCCTAGATGGCAGTGAAAATAGTGGAGACAAAGTTAAGGTTTTGTAGGGTTGGCGATGTTAACAGGCAAGCCGAGGCCGACAGCGAGGCCATCGATTTTGAAGTTGGAGTTGCCGAAGTTTAAAATGATAGGTGAAAGAGCGATATCAGCAGCAACAAGAATAAGAAGATTTAAAAGTGGAAATGGAAGAAGAAAAATAAGGTGAAGTGGAAGACGACAGGTGGAGGTCGACAACGGTGATAAAGGATGAATGGCGATCGAAAGAAGTGAAAGTGTTTGGTTTTGACTACTTAGGTTTTGTGTTTGCTTTTGAGGCTTTACGACTACGATTGTGTTGTGTATTTTAAACATTTAATATAATTTTTAAATCAATTTTCAATTTTGGGTTAGTTTTTTCGATCCAAAACCAATTCGAAACCAAAATAATTCAGTTTTTAACCTTCAAAACCGACCCTTGCCAAAATCAAATTGAAAACCGACATTTTTCGATTGGCCAAGTCATATCGGATTCATCCGGCTAGGTTGGTCCCTTTTTCTCCTAACCCTACACTGAATGCCCCATAAATTGGACTCCTAACACCAAATAACAACCCAATAAATATATTTTCGTCACAAAAACTTATAATAATAATAATAATAATAATAATAATAATAATAAAACCCACAAGCCTACCTAGACTCTATTGATCGCCTACCTACCACCTTTATTAGAATCAACACCCCATATTAAATGTCCCCCTAGATTGGACGCCCAACATCAAATAACAACCTGATAAATATATGTTTAGAAGCTGCAACTTGATGTATAGCACCTAATAACAGTCTTTGAGCCTACCTAAACTTCATTAACCACCCACCCACCACCCTATTAGAATCAACACCCCACACTAAACAGCCTCTAGATTGGATGCCCAACACCAAATAACAACCCAGCAAATATATGTTCGGAAGCTACAGAACCAGTTGCCCCTTAGTTCTCTCTCTCTCTCTTTGGAAGCTACAAAACCAATTGCCCCTTAACTCTCTCTCTCTCTCTCTCTCTCTCTCTCTCACTCTTTATCTCTCTCTTTCTCTCTCTCTCTCTCTCTCTTCCTCTCTCTTTATATACATATATATGATATATATTGACAATAAATATATATATTCTAAATATATATATTGTTATTAGGTTATAATTATCAATATTATGTGCTCATTTGACCTATTATTTATGTTATGTTTCCTTGTGAAATTGGTACTTTTGTGTCATTTTGTGCTTTTGATGTTTAAGTTTAGGTTTCAAGAAAAAAGAACTAGAAATAGTGGACTTTTGGGCAATTCTAGCATAAGAGAAACAAAATTCATCACTGGAAGCTGTCGCAGGAAATAACTCGTAACAGAAGGTCACAAGAGCCAACCAAAGGCTGTCGTAGGATATTTTCATTGGACGCAACTCACGACTACAGGTCGCGACACTGAGCCCTAAAATGTCACAAGAAAGACCGCGAGAAGAAACTCGCCATAGAAAGTCATGATAGTCAAGCAGAGAGGGTTACAAGTGGTTATGGTGAGAAGCAACCCATGGAGAAAACTAGCGATGAACATCCAGACTTTCTCGCAAGATTGTATCGTGAGGTGAAAGTCGCAACAGTCGTGACAGTGGCGGTGATTGAATCCGAGTAAGAAAAGAAGACCGATTTGTGCACCAACTCAAAACCTTAATTCTTCACCTATAAAAAGAAGACTTAAGGCACAAAAAAGTAGACTTTTGGAAATGGTAGAGAGTGGTTGAAGCAAGAGGAGGCATTGGAGGCTGATTATTTCTTCTCCCTTTCTTCTCTTAGTTTTCTTTTATTTTTCATGTGTTGTTTTAGTGCCATTTGTGGCTAATTTTATTGTTAGTTAGACCTGAATTTAAGCTCTAAACATGAACTCGATTTGTAGATATTATTAATGAAGTTTAGTATTTTTTCATGATGAAATCATAATCTTTATGTTAATTGTATTCTATTTATTATGGTTTTTTTTTTTTTAATTGATCACCTTAAAAGCATGTTTGTAAGATTTATGTTACAAGAATATGAACCGCACATCAAACGGGCATATTCTTTGTTTGCAACAACCAATTACTTATGAACCAACTAAGGGATTTAATTCACAAAATTCTAGGATAGACATCATGTTTTAGGGTTTGTTTGACATTTATATTGTTCTTGTTCTAAATGGATTATGATTATTAAACTTAAGTAGATATTATGCTATATTATAATTAGGAATACATGTATCTAAACAAACATCATGTGATTTACATACTAAGTAAGGAAGAATTAATACATGCAATATGATCACTGCCTTGTTGTGAATATCTTCATCATGCATTAATATGTGTTTGTTTCATTAATTTTATTAATGAATTACGAGATTGTTTAGTGGTGGATAAGATGTCTTAACTTAACTAAATTTTTCTCCATTGATTATAATTAATTTAGTTTTTGTTGTAATTTAGTTCTAAGTCTTTAAACTTGATCTTGAAACGCTTTCTTTAATTTAATTGCTCTCTATTTTAGGCTTTAAATATAATTAGAATTAAAGTTGAAATCTCCTCGTAGGATTGACCCTTATTTGCTCATTATATTCGATAAACGATTTATGCATTTGCAAGGTTAAAATTAAATTTGTTTGTTAATTTTGCAACCAACAATTATATATATAGAGAGAATGAATTGCATAACACCCCCCTGAGATATACTTAAAACCAAACGTATACACATTCACTCTTTTATTATATCAAACCTCTACGCCGTCAATTAACTTTTGTCAGCTTTAACGATTGACCAAAATTTTTAGTCAAATGAACATTTTGCCCATGAATAAGACAAAAAATTAATTAAAATTAATAAATATAAAATAAAAATAAAAATAAATTAATTAAAAATATATCTCCATGGACACGGTGAAGGTTTTTTAAAAATTTCTTGTAAAATTTAAAATTATTAAATATAAAATTAAAATTAAAAATCAATTAAAAATTAAAAATGTACCTCCATTGTCCAACTAAGAGACGGATGATGGAGATGAAAATTATATAAACAATAAAAACAGAAAAAAAAATGAAGAACAGCTAGATGATCTAGTTTCCAGTGGAAACCAGATCGCGCCAATAAAGTACAAGATTAACATCATCCTTTATCTCTTTTCCTTTCTCCTTTTTTTTTTTTAATTTTTTTATGATTTTTATGTGATCCCAAATGATGTTCATCTAGGATGATCTCAAATGATGTTCATCTAGGTTCAATTTGAACCCAAATGTTGGCCTAATTCAAACCCAAATGAACATCATCTGGGTTCATAGATGACGTTCATCATCTGAGTTTGTCCTTGATGATGTTCATCATTTGGGTTGTGGCTAATGATTTTTTTTTTAATTTTTCTTTCTTTTTTTAATTTGTTTTTTGAAAGATCTGAGTTCAGAACCATGATTTTCAACTTGAAGATCTGAATTTGAACTTAGATCTTCCAAATATATATATATATATTTTTTAACATCATCTGGGTTCAATTAAAGCCCAGATGAAGATTGATTGTGATGGATTGAAGAGGCAGATTTGGCGTTGGAGTTATGGGTTTAATGTGATTTGGAGTTGATTGGTTGTGTTGAGTGGTTGTGATGGGCTGTGTTGATTAGTTCTGCAGCTGTGAAGGGTTGTCGATCTGGTTTATCACGAAATCATTACGATTTGTTCTGGATATAAATCAAATACCCATAATCTGGTCAAGACCATATCATCGCCAAATCAATGACAATATGGTTAAGTTTTTTCTTAAAACTTTTTTTTTCCTTTTTTCTTTTTTTTCCTTAAATTATACGCTTTCAAAGACAAATTTTGAATTTGTCCCTATAGATGTCTTTTAGGGATGAATACGGTTTCGTCCTTGTAGTGTATAATTTTAGATTTATTTTGAATTATATTCTTTTAGGGACAAATCCTTAATTATATGTTCCTATGTATTAACTTTTATGGATGAATTTTAATTTTTATTCCTATAGATGTCTTTTAGGGATAAATGTGGTTTCATCGCTATAGTGTATAGTTTTAGAATGATATTTAATTAGATTCTTTTTAGGACGAATGTTCAAATTTGTCCCTATAGAAGAGGTGGCAAGTTGGGTCATAACCTACAAACTGGACATGAACCCAGTGTTGATAATCGGGTTCGGGTTGACAAATTCGGTTTTGGATCGCAATCGTGTTGACCCATTTAACCCATTTATCAAATGGGTTCATGTCCAGTTAGCTTATCAAGTTCATAGGATGACCCCATTATTAAGGGTAAATTTGTAATTATAAATAATTATGGTAAACACTTTTCACTTTTCAAATAACTAATCGTTTATCTCACCTCTCTCACTCTCACCTGAGTCACCTCACACGCCACAATCACATCTCATCTTCCTCTCACCCGTCGTTGCCCTTACCAGTAGCTGTCGATCATTAGTCGCGGCTTGCTGTCATCATTGATATCGTTCCTCTCCTCTCAATCTCACCTTTCTCAGCTCACCTATCGCAACTGTACCCTATCTCTCACCTATCGTTGTCAATTTTCATTACCACTTGAAGATCGTTAGTCATACCATTACCGATCGTTGCTCATCTCTCATCTCAGTTCTTCACTATTGTTGTTCCTATTATCTTAATCCACCACCACTACCATTTTCACTGACCACCTTTGTTGTAGTCCCAACTCAACCTGATCCATTTAATAAACGGGTCCTTGAGTCGTGTCACATCACCCATTTATTAAATGGATTCGTGTCGGATTTAGAATTTCAACCCCATTAATTAAGGATTAATCCTTTTTTTCTCCTATAGTTTGAATTAATATTCAAAATCCTCCTTATTTACTCCCCATTAATTAATCATGTTGTGTTGGGTCAAAGTGATCCGGTTCGTGCTGAATCGAGTTTATCCAAATTTGACTCCTGAACCCCAAATTGCCACCCTTAGTATAGACTTCTTTTGGGGGTGAATCTAATTTTGTCCTAATAGTATATAATTTTATATTTATATTTAATTATGTTATTTTAGGGACGAACTTTTAATTTTGTCCCTTTGGATTTCGTTTAGGGACTAATGTGGTTTCACCCTATGGTATATGATCTTAAATTTATTTTCAAATATTCTTCTTTTACAGACAAATTTTTATTTCATTCGGACAAATTTTAATTTTTGGTATTGTAAACATTTATAGGGATGAAATTCGCATCTATAGTAAATGATTTAAAATTTATCTTTAAATATTTTTATTTGAGGGGTGAATCTTAGTTCGTCCCCATAGAGGTCCTTTTAAGAACAAAAATAATTAAAAGTATTTTCTTTTAAGGACAAAATAATAACTTGTCCTGATAGATCTTCAAATAATAATTTGTCCCTGAAAAGTCTTTCTAGAGGGAAAATTTTTAGTAGTGGCAATATTTCCATCCCTTCAAAATTGTATATACACCCCTTTTTGTATTTACACCCTATTAAGATTTTTAAAAATTCATATTCTATAAGTACATCATATATATTACCAACTATGTTCATTCATTTATTTACCTTTTAAATATTATAGTAAATAATTATAAAGATAATTAAATTAATTAATTAAAATATTAAAAAAGTCCAACTTTATTTTTTAAGCTTGTTTTGATACCATGTTTTATGTTCTATGTCTTTTTCATCCTATGTTCTCTTTTATCTTCACTTAAAATTCTGGTATTTTACCAAAACTCTATATATAAAACTATCAAACAAAACTAAAAACCTTCATTTTCACTCAAGCTAAGCTTTAACCAATCCAAAAAAAAAAAAAAAAATAGAGAAAGCCACAAAACCCTTCAAATCTAGACCTCCATTTTCACTATTTATGAAACTTCTAAAAACACAATAAAAAAAACTCTCATATTTAACTACCCTTTATCAAAACAAACCAAATTTCTTATTGATTTGTGCTCCTCACATTTTATTCTTTTTTTTTTTTTTTTAACTTTATTTTTCTTTTATTTTTCAATTTTTTTTTCAACCTTTTTTTTTTTTTTTTTTTTGTAACACCATAACGAATAGAAGCACACTTTTTCAATGCATATGCCTATGCACACATCATATCAATACTAACACTTTAATTCTCTTTCTCCTTGCTCCACTTAGCATGATCCCAAGCTCAAAAGGTTTAGCGAAAGGTACGGCTCAATAGGGTCATTTAATAAGGGAAAATAAAGAAAAAGGCTAAAAGTGTTTGGCTTCAAAGAATTTATGATGTATTTCAATTTAATGTATGGAAGTAGGCTTTTATGAGGGAAAAATTGCCTATATCACTTCTAAGAAGTCAATCCAATTTTCAAATCAAAGCAGCTCATGTTATTTACAGTGATGATTTGTTCTTTAGTATTCAATACAAAACCTATAGAGATCACTATTAAGAACAAAAGCGAAGAGTGTTTAAAGAGTAGAAACAATTAAATCCCTAAAAAAAAAAACGCTTTAAAAAGCTCAAATCCCCACCAAGGGTAGTCTCCATTAATAGTCCACAATTCATATAAACATGGTATTCATCCACTCAATTAACTAAGATCATGATAATCAAAAGTCTCAAATCATGCAAAGATGTTCATGGCTACTCTCTAGTAAAGACATCCAATCAATAACATGGATTAAGACTCCATTAACAAACATAAAGTAACTAGTCAACTTGATAGAGCAAAATGAAAAAAAATAAAAATAAAAATAAAATTTACAAAAACATTTTGCACCACCCCCAAACCAATTTTAGACATTGTCCTCAATGTTTCCCTAATTATTATCCACACAAGCTCAAACAAAGATCCAAAGATATAAGGAAATAAAAAGAGACAATGTAAAATAGTAAGGGAGAGGTCATACCTTGTTGGCTCCATCATGTAATCTAACACAAAAATGTAAATCAAGAATTCCCATTAAAATACATTAATACATGAAGAAATAAAAAAAACTAAGACTAACATGGATCACATAAATGAGAACCAAAACACTAAAAAAAAATAAATAAATAAATAAAATAAACTATCAACAACCCTATAAAAAAAATAAAAGAAATAAAGAGAAACAAAAATAAACAAAAACAAAACAAAACAAAATAAAATAAAATAAAACCTAAACTAAATGCAAAAGAAGGTCAATCCTGATAAACAGGATCTTCTAACAATGTTTCCTCTACTTTTGGACTTCTCAACTCTAAGAAAGGTTTCAACCTTTGACCATTGACTTTAAACACATCATCATTCTTGGGATTCTCAATTTCAATAGCACCATGAGGAAAAACAGTGCGTACAATGAAGGGACCTGACCATTTAGAACGCAACTTGCCAGGAAATAGATGCAAACGAGAATTATATAACAAGACTTTTTGACCAAGTGAAAATGATTTCCGTAGAATATTCTTATCATGAAAAACCTTCATTCGATCCTTGTAATGTTTAGCACATTCGTAAGCATCATTCCTCATCTCTTCCAACTCATTGAGTTGCAGTTTCCTGCAAGTACCTGCATTATCAAGATCAAAATTCAATTTTTTAATAGCCCAATAAGCTCTGTGTTCCAACTCCACAGGTAAGTGACATGTCTTGCCATAAACAAGTCGATAAGGTGACATTCCAATAGGGGTTTTGAAAGCAGTACGGTAAGCCCACAATGCATCACAAAGTTTCAAAGACCAATCTTTTCTAGTTGGGTTAACCGTTTTTTCAAGAATATTTTTAATCTCCCTATTAGAAATCTCAACTTGTCCACTTGTTTGTGGATGATACGGTGTTGCAACTTTATGTGTAATACCATATTTTTTCATTAATTGCTCAAAAGGTCTATTACAAAAGTGTTTTCCTCCATCACTAATGATTGCACGAGGTGTACCAAAACGAGAAAATATGTTTTCTTTCAAAAATTTAACCACCACCTTGTGATCATTAGTTTTACAAGAAATTGTCTCCACCCATTTAGAAACATAATCCACAGCAACAAGAATATAGAAATTGCCAAAAGAATTAGGAAATGGACCCATAAAATCAATGCCCCAAACATCAAATAATTCAACAACAAGAATAGGATGTAAAGGCATCATATTTCTACGAGTAATACTTCCTAACTTTTGACACCTCTCGCAGGAACTACAGTATGCATGAGTATCCTTAAACAAACTTGGCCAATAAAAACCACATTGCAAAATTTTTGCAGCGGTTTTCTTGGAACTAAAATGACCTCCACAAGCATGATCATGACAAAAAGAAATAACTTCTAATTGCTCACTCTCAGACACACATCTCCTAATGATTTGGTCAGGGCAATATTTAAACAAATATGGATCATCCCAAAAATAGTGCTTAACCTTGGCTAAAAATTTCACACGATCTTGTCTAGTCCAATGTGTAGGCATTTGACCAATAACAAGATAGTTAACTATGTCAGCATACCAAGGAAATTGGGATACAAGCATGAGTTGCTCATCAGGAAAAGATTCTCTAATAGGCATGTGCTCATCTACAGACTCGACTACTAACCTCGACAGGTGATCAGCTATCACATTTTCTAAACCTTTCTTATCCCTAATCTCAAGATCAAATTCCTGTAACAACAAGATCCATCTAATGAGACGAGGTTTAGCATCTTTCTTAGACAACAGATATTTCAATGCAGCATGGTCTGAATAAACTATAACCTTGGACCTAACCAAATAAGACCTAAACTTTTCTAATGCAAACACAACTGCTAACAACTCTTTTTCTGTGGTGGAATAATTGAGTTGTGCATCATTGAGAGTCTTACTTGCATAATAGATCACATGAGGTAGTCTATCAATGCGTTGTCCTAAAACAGCCCCTATAGCATAATCGGAGACATCACACATGATCTCAAAAGGAACACTCCAATCAGGTGGCCTAATGATAGGTGCAGTGGTCAAAAAGGTCTTGAGTTTCTCAAAAGCTCTCAAACAATCATCATCAAAGTTAAAATGGGTATCTTTAGCAAGCAAGTTACACAAAGGCCTAGAAATCTTACTAAAATCCTTTATGAACCTACGATAGAACCCTGCATGACCTAAAAATGACCTAACCTCTTTAACTATCCTAGGCGGTGGAAGACTAGAAATCAAGTCTACTTTAGCCTTGTCTACCTCAATTCCTCTATTAGAAATAACATGTCCAAGAACTATCCCTCCCCTAACCATAAAGTGACACTTTTCCCAATTGAGCACTAAGTTCTTTTCCTTACACCTCACTAACACTAAAGTCAAATGGTGTAAACACTCATCAAAACTAGATCCAAACACTGAAAAATCATCCATGAACACCTCTAGGAACCGTTCTACCATGTCCGAAAAAATACTCATCATACACCTCTGAAAAGTAGCAGGAGCATTACATAATCCAAACGGCATACGACGGTAGGCAAATGTGCCAAAAGGACAAGTAAAACTGGTCTTATCTTGATCCTCAGGAGCTATAGGAATTTGGTTATAACCAGAATAACCATCAAGGAAACAGTAAAATGCATGACCTGCTAACCTTTCTAACATTTGATCAATAAAAGGAAGAGAAAATGGTCTTTCCTAGTGGTAGCATTGAGCTTGCGGTAGTCAATACAAACACGCCACCCAGTTTGCATTCTGGTGGGAACTAACTCATCATGATCATTCTTAACTACCGTGATGCCAGATTTCTTAGGTACTACCAGCACAGGACTTACCCATGAACTATCAGAGATAGAATAAATGACACCTACATCTAAAAGTTTAATGACTTCAGCTCTCACAACCTCTTTCATGTTAGGGTTTAGTCTCCTTTGGGGCTCACGAGTGGGTTTGGCATTGTCTTCTAGATGAATCCTATGCATGCACACAGACGGACTAATACCCCTAATATCTGCAATTGTCCAACCTATTGCTTCTTTATGCTCCCTAAGCACACTAATGAGCTTACACTCCTGTTCTTTTTCTAAGTCAGATGCTATGATAACAGGCAATGTCTCAGAATATCCCAAAAACACATACTTTAATGACTCAGGAAGCGGTTTCAATTCTAACTTAGGTGGTTTCTCTACAGATGGGAAAGGTTCAGACTTAGAAGGTGGAAGAGGTTCTATTTTGGCTGTCTATTTGGTAGTATCTAGTAATGGGGCGGATTCTAATAAAGCATTCACCTCACTAATAATACTATCCTCATCTAAGTTCATGCCAAAATGAGCTAAGCATTTCTCTAATGGATCCTCACAAGACAAGTGCCTAAAAGACTCATAGACTGCACTCTCAATAAAACTAACCTCACACAAGTCATCATGATCTTGAGGTTTTTGACTAACATTGAACACATTGAGCTCTACAGTCATGTTTCCAAAAGAAAGTTTCATGACTCCATTGCGACAATTAATTATCGCGTTGGAGGTGGCTAAGAAAGGTCGTCCTAAAATCACAGGAATCTGAGCACTAATGTTTTCAACAGGCTGGGTATCTATGATAATAAAGTCTACAGGAAAATAAAACTTATCAACCTGGATCAAAACATCCTCTATGATACCCCTTGGAATTTTAACAGACCTATCAGCCAATTGAAGGGTCACAGGAGTAGGCTTTAGTTCTCCTAATCCTAATTACACATACACAGAATATGGCAATAAATTAACGCTCGCACCTAGATCAAGTAAGGCTCTATCGATGACATGATCACCTATAACACAAGAAATAGTAGGATATCCAGGATCCTTATACTTGACAGGAGTTTTCATTTGGATTATGGAACTAATTTGCTCAGTCAAACATGCAGTTTTAGGGATATTTGTTTTTCTTTTCACAGTGCAGAGATCTTTTAAGAATTTAGCATAAGCAGGTACTTGCTGAATAGCATCAAGAAAGGGGATGTTTATGCGAACTTGCTTAAACACCTCCAAAACATCATTATATGGTGTGCCTTTCTTTAAAGGGGTAAGTCTTTGTGGAAAAGGGGCCTTAGGGACATATGGAATGGAAGGAATATCACTCTCTTTCGAATCTTGATTCCTAGATCTTTCAGATGACTCATCAAGGTCTACTGTGCCATTACTAGAGTCTTTCTTCACCTTAGATTTCCTAGGCTCAGGCTCTATCACATGGTTATCTATTTCCTTACCAGACCTAAGGGTGGTTATAGATTTGACTTCATCATGACTCCTATCAGAAATAGAACCTATCTCAAATTGACCCTTAGGATTAGGTACTGACTGACTAGGCAACTTCCCTTTCTCTCTCTCTCCTATAACAGTGGCTAATTGACCCATTTATGTTTCAAGTTTCAATATAGCTTGTTGGGTCGACTGCATGAATTGTTGTTGCGATTGCATCATCTGTTGCATTGTATCCTCTAAGGAAGGTTTCCTTTGAGGTGCAGCAAAATGGGGAGTAGACTGAAAACCAGGAGGATGTGAAAGATTAGAAGTAACAACTTGTTGCCCTCCATGATTCATTTGAGATTGGTTTTGTCTCCAAGAAAAATTTGGATGATTCCTCCAGTTAGGATTGTAAGTGGTTGAGAATGGGTTATCCGATGAATTCCTATAATTGAGTGCATTTGCCTGTTCGGCATAGCTCTCTTGAAAAGTAGGGTTTGGATTGACATATGAAGCACACAACTCATTCCTAGAACTCAGTGTTAAATTCATGGATTGGCTTAAAGCTAAGGCTTCTACTTTTCTAGTGAGATTTCCTAAGGCAATTTTTACATCTAGATTATCGCTCACTTCATACAACCCCCCTCTCTTAGGTTTCTCCCTTTCATTTGAAAAATCTCATTGTTGAGAATTTTCAGACAAAGTCTCTAAGAATTGCCAAGCATCGGTACTACCTAGGCTTAAGAATTTTCTGCCATGCATATATTCAATCATTTGGCGGCTAGGCACAGTTAAACCATTATAGAAATATTGCACTAGTCTCCATATTTCAAAACCATGGTAGGGACATCTTAAAAGTAGGTCTTTAAATCTCTCCCAACATACATAAAACTGTTCATCCTCTTTTTGACTAAAATCTGCTATTCCTCTCTTAAGGGCATTAGTTTTAGACATGGGGAAAAATTTAGACAAAAATTTATAATTTAATTGGTCCCAACTAGTGATAGAACTAGGAGCAAGTGAGTTCAACCATGCTTTTGCCTTATCCTTTAAAGAAAATGGGAACATTCGAAGCCTAACAGACTCATCTGAAAAATTCTGGAAACGGAAGGTAGAACATATATCTATGAATTCCTTGACATGTAGGTAAGGGTCCTCACTCTCTAACCCATGAAATGATGGAAGAAGTTGAATCACCGAAGGTTTAAGCTCAAAGTGAGTCGCCCTAGTCTGTGGCAACTCTATACAAGAAGGGTGATTAGTTGCAATTGGTGAAAAGTATTCCCTAAGAGATTTCTCTATAGGCAATATATTTTCCACTACATCATTATTTCCTACAGGCGTTACATTGTTTTCTGCCATCTTTGAATCTGGAATGTCTATCCTAGTTAAACGTTGATGTAATTCACGATTCCAAGCACGCATAAACTAGCACAGATCCTAGCCACAAGTCTCTAGTCCTAATTGTCTCTAAAACAATCTAAGAAAAGTAAGTCTCTAAGTAAAAGAAACAAAATAATTGACAACTACTAAAACAAAATAAAATAAAAATAAAATAAAAACAAAGCAAAACATAAACAATAAAATTAAAAACACAAAAGAAAAAAACAAAAACAAACAGACTAATATAAATAAAAACTAAAATAGGCTGACACTAACAAAAGGAAAAAAAACTGTTTTTTTTTTTAATTTTTTATATTAAAACAATCCTAAATTAAAACTAGTAGAAGAATTAAATAATCTAGATTAAACTAATTGTTTCAAACAATCCCCGACAACGGCGCCAAAAACTTGTTGTGCAAATTTTAGTACTCGCAAGTGCACGAGTCTATTGTAGAATAGATTATACAAGTACGAGGTCGATCCCACAGAGATTGAGAAAATATTAATCTAAGTCTAAATTAAATTTAATTCTAATCTAGTTAACAAAGTTTGAGAATTGAGAATTAATTGAAACTAAAGAAAATAATAAAATTCTAAACTAACAAGACAAGATTAATTTGCAAAATTCAAGCAATTGACGAAAAATCTGAGGTTCAGAATCCACCGTGATCAACTTGTAATATTTTACTATTCAAAATATTATTCTCAAAATTTTAAGAAAACAACTTAGAAATCAATCTGTCATCTTCTCAGGATTTATCAGTTAAGTTTAAAAATAAACCTTATGCAAATTCTTACTTCAAGACTTGAAATTTATAAGATCTAAGCATTATATGTATCCAATATTGAAAAACATATAATCAAAAATCTTATATTTAAACCTTTTTCAATCTAAAGTCAATTTAATAAAATAATCTTGTAACAACCAAAAATACTTGATATTGGAGGTGAAACAATTTTATTTCATCAATTAATGAAACTAAGAATTATTAAACATTAAAAACATAATTGAGAATAATATTCCAATAGCAAAATCATTACAAGTCAATAAGGTTTCATCCTACACCTCAGAAAATAAAATTAAGCAGTCATGGTGATAACAAGAACAAAAAAATAATAAAAACCCGGCATGTTTACGAAATTATTGCTGAGATTGTGTCTCCAAATCACTCCTGAAACCAGCCGTGTTGCTTTTTCTTTTAGCTCCAGAACTGCCACAGTTTTGTTTCAATTCCACTGCTTGCGTATATTCGACAACTGTTGTCTCCTACTATGTTCAGCAACTGTTTCTTTTTTTCAATCTTTTGTATCTCTCAGGCTGTAGTGGCTCCTCCCAATTTGATGTATAAGCCTCCTTTTATATGCATCAAACCCTTCAAAAATAACTCAAATTTGATTTGCTCCAAAATTGCCTTTTTTTCTTGATTGATTTATTTCCTTGTCTCAACCAATTTCCTAATTGTTTGACAATTATTTTGGACATTATTTGAATCCTTGATTGACTTGACAAAAATGATAATTTTTCCTCATTCAACACACAAATCCTCTTTTATTCCTGTTTCACCAAAAATACAACTAATTAAAATAAACTTAACATAGAATTGGACTAATAAACATATATTTAAGGATAATAAATGTATATAAATTATGCTCATCAGAAACAATGCCGAGGTTCAATGTAAATGCTTGACTTTAATCTCTGTCAGTATTCTTGTGAATAAATTATTGTAAATTATAGGGAATAAAATGTAACAAAGTCATTGACAAGAAAAGTTAGTAATTTTATTTATACAATATTCTATTTATGCTTTCGCCTATTAATTGGATGGTTGGGAACGGACAGTGTGTTTTGAAGAAACCCCCATAAATTATGGTATAAGAGCACGATTTATATTAGTAGTTACAATGACAGACTTCATATTTAACTGAATATTGGGTATTTGCTAATCTTTTTACTAATTTTCTTGCTTTAAACTTAATCTTTGAATGAGTATTTATAAAGCTTTAATCAAATCTAAAATACAAGAACCTGGTTTCTTGAATCTTGTATAGAAAAACTACATAGAACAACTATACTCAGAAAGCTCATTTATGGAGGTAGCATAAATTGTTTATACACCTTCAATTGTTTCTTTGTTGATCAGAATGCTCTTATTGATAGGAAATAGCAAATTCAAGTATTTTTTGTCTCTGTTTATACACTTCTTTTTTGGTTGATCAAAGCTCATTTATGGAGGTAGCAAATTTAAGTTGTTATTGTTTGTGCAAAAGCAATATTGTAATTGATTACAAATCCTAATTACATTTAAATTCAAGTTTGGGATTGTATACTAGTATTTAATCTGGCTATTATGCTCAAGTGCATTGTACATGCAATACAAGTTTATGAATTCTGAAACTAATAAGCTAGCTTAAAAGATTTGCATATGAATTCTGAAACTAATAAGCTAGCTTAAAGGGTTGTGTATGTAGTTGAATTTTGATGGTTATAGATAGAAAGTTCCTATTACCTTTTAGATATAGCTCTCAATTGTTGTCATATACATTTTACACTAATTAAAAATATGTCAACACGAAAGCTGTGAGTTATATATGGATCATGGATTTTAGTATTTATTAGATTTTTAGAAGTTATAGCAAGATACATACTAGTAATTTGGGGAATTGAAGTTTTAAAACACATGTACTAAGGTCCCAGCTGCTGGTGATTGTAATGTCTATATATGTATTTAATACTCATGCTTGCCTTGACCTTGATATAAGAAGGAAGCAATTTCTTGATGCGTTTATTACTGCAAAGTTGATGGTAGCAGTAAATGGGCCAGTTGGAATTGTAGAGAGTGCAGCCCAGCCCGTTTGATAGGTCTTAAGTATCAGAGGCTGAGCATGGGATTGGCATGGAGGAAAATCAAGTAATAGAAAGGAAGAAGCAACGACATAAACATAAAGCTTTCATGTTTGAATGTGGTAAAAAGAGAGAGGTAACTGACAGAACAAGACAACCCCAGGCTTGTGGGGGCAAGGGTTGGTTTGCCTTGCCCCACAATCAAACACATATCCATTTGACATTATTTGCATGGGGCCTGTGCTTCCTGCTTCCCTTCTTCACCCATTTAAAGTTTTATTTATTAATTCTCTTCTGTTGATTTATCTGCCTTTGCTTCACTTCACTATATAAAATGTATTGCCACTACGCTTGGGTAAAACATACCTTCCCTCCTTTCATTTATTACCTTTTCTACTCTATACAATTCCTGCTGCTGCTCTCATACACAACGCATTGCTGCCACACTCATGGTTTCGCCGATTCCTTCATTTTCAAAATAACAAAGACACCAAATCACAAGTGGTTCTTACACAAGAAAATAGAGTGAGTGGGTGGTTGGTGGAGTACCTCAGTGCGGCTCCGGATGGATTTGACGGAGACTAGATTGGAGATTTCAGCAAGTCTCGAGAGATTCTGTGTTTTGACGAAATTCGCTTGGATATCCAAAAAGTGGGTTATTCCAAGCCTATTTTGACTTAAGTTGAGACCCATTTATTGTGATATTGATATATTTTTCTTAAATTCTTAAAATTGATAAATGTAAATTTATTATTAATATAGAGAAGTTTGTTGTCATAAAGAAATGGAACGTGTTTGACTCCTGGTATCGTACCATGGCCAATGTGGGAGGATGCTCCAGACAAAGGATATGTATATGTTGGAGCGAACTCGAAAGGGTCTAGGAATTTGACGTGTGAAGAGTTGGTGTTGGTGATGCAGTCAACTGTGCTCTATGACTTGGATCTCAGATCGCTAACTGTTGGTCAAGCGAATCGTTGCCTCAGAAATGTACTGCTTTGATTATAATGATGTGTAGTTTATGCTTCGGGAGCAGAAGAAGGTGAATTCAGGACCAAAAAGGGACCAATTCTGAACAAGGAACAAAATTTGTTCATTCATTATTTTCATCATTTTCAATCATACAAAAAATGACAATGTACATGTGGGAGAGTATGTCAGTGAACATGTAAATTGAAAAAATAAAAATAAAAATAAAAGGCATTGAACATTTATATTTAAATTTAAAAAAAAAAGAAAGTCAATGAATATATACATTTATTAAACTAAGAAAAATGTAAATACGATCGAAAAAAACAGTAAGCAAATAAATAATCCTAAATAGGTCAGTTATAGTCCTCAGTTCGTCGGAATTTCAACCCAAATTGGTTAGTTTTTTATAACGAAATGGACCACTTCTGGTCCCGAAATGGATCTTTCGGGATCTTGTCATGTTTTTCAAAGAAAAAAAAAACGTTTACTAGTTCAAGTATATCAAAACTTACAATAAACGTCAAAAGCTTAAACATCCAAAACCAAGCTTTCTTTTTTTCATTTCTTTCCCTCTTTCTATCTTCTATCGCTGCTCTCCGTCTCTTTCTCTTTTCTCTCCCTCTTTCGTTTTTCTGTTGTTGCCCTCTCTCTCTCTCTCTTTCTTTGCCTTTGTGGTTTAACTAGAACAATCTGAAACATCCTTTTTATAGAGGGGACATTTTTGTCTTAAACTAATAATAAGTGACATTAAAACTTAATTGTAAAGCTCGAATCCAAATGAATTCAAGAGATTATTTGAGCCCAAATAAGAATTAATAAACTGGCTCAAATTGAGTGTAAGTCCAAGTTGTATAATAATGTTAAACTAATTGGACAAAAGCTCAATTAGGTGAATTTGATGCCTATGCAAAGAATAGAAAGAATAATAATAATAATAATAATAATAAAGCAAATATATATATTTATATACTTTCTCTAATTACTATTAGGGTTTGAAGCCATTCATATAAAACTTAATTTTTCCATTCATAGCTACCATCTCTCATGTATCATTCAAAATTCTCTTCTTCAGCAATAAAGTTAAACTCCCAACCATAGCAAGTTTGGAGTTCAAAGTTGATTGTGAAAGTTGATTGCACATCAAGTAAGTGTTCTTTTTTGCCTTTCAAGTTCTTAAATTTATGGTATGATAGGTTTGTGGGATCATATTATTTAGGTTTTTAGTGTTTCGATGTTAGATTAAAATTATATGAATTATTTTAGATTAATTAACGGCTGCTGGAATGTTTTATTTTGAAACAATTAGATGAATTAGAGAATTTAGTTAGGTCAGTTATACTACTCATAAAATTATGAAATTTGGTATAAATGATCATTAGGATGTTAGGTTATAGCCTGGAAAATTTCATGGTCATATGATAAGTGCGTAAGTAATAGGAAATTTTGTTCACCTCTGACTCAGTGAAGTAACAAACCTGGACAGCACTGAAGTAGGTTGAATCTCAAAATTTTTGGACATGCAATTGATTTTATTTTGGTCTCATTATATTTTCATATGAACCATTATGAGTCTTCTTTAAGCCCTTAAAGTTTTAAGGATTTTTATGGAGCAGTTAATTTTTAAAATTCATATATCAAGAGCTGTTCAGTTTCAAAATTGATATCGATACAATTTTGGTTTGGATTCAGAGGTTTAAGTTGATAGGTTAACAGGGGTATTTAAGGCTAAAAATTTTTATGGTATTTATTCTGGGTCTTGAGAACATATATATGCATTTTCAGGATGATTGGTTTTATACACAATTTATTAAAAATAGAGAAGTTGGACTGCATTAGTAGAGACATTATAGATAGTAGTGAATTTTAACTGTATTTATAATTAGATTTATTTAGTAAGTTATGATTTCTTATAAATTTATATAAATGAGTTTCGTGATGTGATTTTAGGTTAATAAAAGAGATTAATTCTTAAAGTTATTTTCTCTACTGGGATAAGCGGAAGAGGTAAGTAAACCTTATACATTACTTTAATATATTATATGTTTTCTTTCATAAATACTTTAATCGGTCCTTTTAAATAATCAAATGAAACCTTGGTTTTTTAACGTTACTTTTTATTATATTTTATTTAATTGATTTTTGTATCCTTAAATATGTGTCTTCTGTACATTGTTCGATTATATTAAAAGTATTGCCTTCCTATTTAGAAAATGTAATATAGTTTATCAAAAGTATTCATCTGCATTTGAAAAGTATAATATGTATTGTAATCATAATTATAATGAAATGTTTTGATTCACCTATCCATAGTTCATTTAATTGTAATGGTATAAACACCGGGATTACAAGTGTCATAATTATATCGTATTTGTCTAACTGAAATATTTATTATTACACGATATTAATTATAATGGCCCCACACCGAGATTACAGATGTTAATTGTATTGGCCCCGCACTTGGATTATAGGTGCTAATTGTATTAGCCTCGCACTGAGATTATAGGTGCTAATTGTATTAGTCTTGCACCGGGATTACAGGTGTTACGAATGTATTGTATTGTCCGGGTCATCGAAATTCAAAATGATATTATGTGATATGAGCCACTTTCATTTTTATTTAAACTCGTTTGTGGAACATTGATCGTTATTTTTTATATTGGTTTTAAATATTGAATGTTTTATGTATCATATTGTAAAATGTTTAATTGTTTATTCATTTATTTTGAAAAGTGAATGTTTTCTATATTGTATCATTAAATGTTTTATTAGTATTGCTATATTTGCTATTTTTCAGTTACTATGAATTTACAATTTTATTATTACTATAAAGTTACTTTATAAAATTACAATATCTTCTTCTGATTATCTACTACATCGTAATGTATAATGTTTACCTATTTAGTTGACAGTTCATCTTTCGTCTCTACTATTTTACATAGTAGTATGCCTTATTTGTCTTGAGGGACGACTTCGAGTTATTGACGTCTCTTGGAGGAAGATTTCAGTTTTTCTATTATGGTTATATCTCTTCCTATTATTAAATAACCTTTTAAGTTTGTTTCATTGGTTAGAACTCAAATGTAAGGATGAATTTTGAATGTTTGTAAATTTGAGTCGTTTAAGGTTTTTGTTGAGGTGTTGAGACAAATTATGTTATTAAATTAAATACCTTGTGGAACTTTTTATTAATTAAGTTTTAATTTTGAAAATTTAACTGATTGATTGAATATTTCATTATAGTGGTTTTTATGTCAAATTAGGGTGTTACATTAACAGCTCAATGACAGTTATATTTCAAGCCCTACTAGAGATGCTACTCAAAAAAAGAACTCTTACATACATGTAAACATGTTTTAATTTTAATTTTTTTTTTTAACCAATGAATGGATAGATGTTGAAGTTATAAGTTTAAATCAATCTATAACTTGAGCCAATACAACTGTTAAAACTCTCAAGCCTGAATGGTTAAACCTAATGGACTCAATATTTACTACTTTTTATACATGCAATTCTTGTGTCATAACTAAAATCCCCACAAAATATATACAGGCATCAAAACATAAGCCACATAATTATTTGTAGAAACAAGTGATAGGGCAGATACAGTATAATTGTTAACAACTCTGTTACGTACGCTTGTTTTCAAGGAGGCCGATGGTGGCAAAAACAATAGGGGCTGCAACTTAACATGTCTAATTCCATTTTAGGCCAGATGGTCATGTGCTTGGCCTTTGCTCTGCCATCTGCCCTCCCTTAAAATCCACAGCTGAGTCAAGACATAAATCAACATTTGAATAATCATGCTGAATTGCTGCTATGATGATAAAACCAATCTGGATCTCCAATTTTTTTTTTTTATTAATTTGGTGTGTTAATCTTGATGGTGGAGATATTTTCTATTAGCTTATAATTATTTTATTTTAAAATATTATTTATTATTTATTTTTATTTATTTATTAGTTTGGTATGTTGATCTCCACCGCCTACCTCATAGATTGACGATGAAGATCAATTTTTTTTAATTTATAATTTTCTTATTTTAAAATATTATTTTATAATTATTTTATTTTTAAATAAAAATTCTAAAATTAAAAATATCTTTTTACTCTTTCTTTAGCTTTTCTATTTACTTGGTAATAACTGTGAGATTTTGGATTAAAATGGAACAATAAACGATAAGAATATATATTTTCATACGTAAGAGGGATTTGTTTTGGATTTTACCTAGATTTTATGAGCCTTTCAGATCGTATAATCAATCATGTGGATAAAGTGACTAGATGAAAAAAAAAAACAAAATTAATGGTCATGACCCTTCGGTTTCATATTGAATGCTTTGGAATAGACATAATAGTGACCTTACATGAACCCTATAATTGGATCTAGCCAACTAGTGTTGACTAGAAATTTTTCTGGGTTTGTTTGTTTTTCCTTACTAGAGCCGGTAAAAGAGGAAAATTGAAAACCCATTTTGCAGATCAATCGCTTTCAAAGACCTCAAAAGTTCAAAGCAAAATTGAATTGGGAATCAAATACTCTGAACTTTAGACTAACAGCTTGGGAAAAAATAATAGTGAAAACTACAAAAATATGAATACAAAAATGTTAAAATTCATTTTTAGTCATATTTTTAAAAATATTAGTTTTTTACCCCTTAAACAAATTCCACCATCTACCTACTTTATCCAAATTGCCCCTACCTACCTCATTCTCTTCCTCCATTGATTTTTGGCTTCCTTTATTGATCGTTTCAGTTTTATTGGGATTTTTTAAGTTTTTTTTTTTGTGATTTTTCAAGATTTTTTTGTATTTTGGATGTTGGGTATTGATGTTTACGATTAGATTTGGTTGGATTTAACTTGAAAATGGAGGTTTTCGATAAGATGCATCAATGAAAATGACGACCAAATTTACCGGATTTGATGGGGCCACAAATCTCGATATTGGGTTTAAATTTCGTATTTTTTAAATTTTGATTTAAGAGTAGTTTGATAAACTTGGGTATAGAATGAAAATAGTTTGTTTAAGAGATTAAAAACAAATTTTCATAAATAAGTAGGTAAAAACGAATTTTTTCTTTTGCTTTTTGTTCGTTTTTCTTTTATTTTTGGATAAAAATAAATTTGACCCCAAAAAATATGTCCAATTGCATTTAATTGTTTTGAGCCTTGAAGACTGAGATATAGTCCTTAGCAGTTCGAATTAGACTGAGACATAGTCCTCGGTAGTCCGAACTCGATTGAAGGAATTTGTCCCGAGCCCAATCTGTTGATCCGATTTAATTTTAACTAACGATATAATTAATATTAAAAACAAATATACAAAAAATATATATATTTAAACTTCCAATAAATCAATTTAATAACAATATAACATCACATCTATATAATTATTAATCTAAAATTCATAAAATACACAAATTCGTTAAATGCAAATACAAAAAGCTTCCTATATTACAAATGTTTCATTACAAATATCAAAAAAATGACTAATTCATGATAAAGTTTCAATACACAATCCGAAATAATCCTACCACATAGTCCGTCTCAATCCTAATGGATGTAGGACCAAGCTCTAGAAGCATAAATATTACCACGTTCTTCACAATTTCAGTCGTCATTCACAATGTCACGTGATGATGGTCACACACACACACACGTAATTCTGGTTCGTTGAAGTCATGGCATACAAGTCAATGGATTTTTCTCATAAAAGCAGTAATTGTAAAAGCAAAAACCATGAAACTCAGAATCATATTTTCTTCATCTATGTATTGATATCTGTTCACAAATTCCTTCCATGGCAAGAAAAGCAGTACTTCCAGGTTTGTTTGGGAAATTCAGGTTCAGTGCAAGAGGAAAAACCAACACCAAAGAAGCCTCAAAAGGCGAAGATGAAGCACAAGCAAGCAATGGATCCATGCCAGAGCTGCCTCTGCCAATTCTTATGGATATTCTTTCCAGGCTCCCTGTCAAGACCATCCTGCGGTTCAAATGTGTTTGTAGAACCTGGTTCAACGTGCTCTCGGATCCTTATTTTGCTCAAATGCACCTTGCAAGAGCACCGGTCTCAATTCTTCTTCTAACAAGTCTTCAACAGAGATCAATCTACATTGATGATGATTTCCTTGCACCCTTGTTGAGCTTGAATCGAAACGGTAAACTCTCTGCTGACAGGTATTTGTCACTGCTAACTTCATGCAATGGCTTGCTTTGTTTACATGAGTTGGGTTACAGGAAAGATGAAATATCAGTGTGCAATCCAATTCTGAGGGATCATACGGTCCTTCCACAGCTTACAAGTAAAAGGGTCCATAGGAGATCGATACTTGGCTTTGGTGTCACTCAAAGTACTAATCAATACAAATTGGTTCAGATTCTCAATTATAAGGATCAAGTAGAGAATTCTGATGAGTTCCAGGTTGAGATATTTACACTTGGTACAGATATGTGGAGAAACATTGGATGTCTTCCGTACCAGCTTGTTCATCCAAGTTATGGAGCTTTTTTACATGGTGCTCTTCATTGGTATGCTCATTCACAGGATCAATCAACGTTTATGTGTTCTTTTGACCTTGAAAATGAGCAATTCCAAGCATTTCCAGGTCCACCAATTCAATACCGCGGCCCATGCAGGCCTGTTAACAGCATTTCGGTGGGAGTTTCGGGAGCTTTTCTATATCTATGTGACGGTTTTTTTGAATCCAATATCGACATTTGGGTGATGAAGAATTATGGGGTGAAGAGATCATGGACTAGAGAGTTCAGTGTCAGGAATCCATTAGTCTCGAAGCTGCAAAGGGTTTTTGGATCAATTCATATTCTAAACTATGGTGTGAATATGAGGAAGGAAGCAACTGAAGAAGCAGAAATACTAATGTTGTTCGGTTCTGAAGATGTGCTTGCTTACAATATTCATAGCAAAGGTGTCAGAAAACCGAAAACTTTCAGCGTTCGATCGAACTACCAAGCGATTCCTTACACTGCTAGCCTTGTTTCAATTAAGTCCTGTTTTAGGCAATCAAGCTAAAGAGAGTAAATAATCAGGATTCATTTCTTCTTGTTGTAGTAGTATTAGAATATGGATGTCGTGATCATGATAATGTAAAAAAAATGGCTTGCCACTTGCCAGGACATACTTTTTGTATGGGGCCTTCATTGATTATGACAACATAGTGATGCTGTTGCTAGTGCTAGTGTTTATCACTAATGTTTCTTTTGTGTTCTATGTTTGTGGGGTCTCTTCTAGGCCAATATGCCAACGAAGCTGCCTTATAATTATAAATAAAGCTTTCCATTGAGAATTTCTTTTATATATATATATATATATATATTTTTTCATTTTTTAGGGAAAAATAAATGTCACTAAATTTAGCATATATATATATATAGAACCATTTTACAGTTCATTTAGGTATATACAAAGTAACAGATGAAGAAGCTGATGATCAAGACAAAAAGTGGTACGTCAGTGGGAAGATCTTATAAAAATTTTGATTGATCCATTATTGAATGAAACTCTGTTGATCATGAGCATAGAATCATTACCGTTGATAAACTGATCCCTAGCCAATTATTTTGCAAGAATTAGTAATTTATTTTTAGCAGGAGGGATATATTAGTGACACAGGATTTTAGTGGGACTTCACATTTGTAGACTCCATATGAGAGAATCATTACCGGTATTGTAATTTGTGAGAGGGACCTATGTTGCGTGTATTATGAGCATTGCATGTTGTAATTGTCATTGTCACTGTGATTATGTTGGATGCTGTCATTGTCTTTGTCACTGCGATCACGCGGCTTTATGCCCACGGGTTGTACCATTAGTAAGAAACAGTGCCGAGGTTCAATGTAAATGATTGACATTGCTCTCTGTCATTATTCTTCTGAATAAATTATTGTAAATTATTGGGAATAAAATATAACAAAGTCATTGACAAGAAAAGTTAGTAATTTTATTTAGGGATAATTTCAGGTTCAATCCAACACAAAACAAAAATATTGTTTTTATCAACCATTTTACAAAAATTCGTTTTTAACCTCTCAAACAAACTAATTTCTTCCTATACCCAAGTTACCCAAATTGCCCCTTAGTCAAATATTCTTTCCAAACTCAGATGAATTGTCCAAAATACCCTCAAGCCTCCATAACCACTACTCTTCTTCTTTTCCTACGGTTTTAGGCACCATATTTCCATCCCATTTTTGATTCTCTCATCCATATTGTTTGTGCACCCATTCAACATTTTTGAATCCAAAAAACACACATTCAATCAAGCTTCATTCTCTCTGACAACAACAACCCTCACATTCAACATTTTTCTCCAAGTTTAAAGGTATGTGATTGTTGTTGGTTGGTTTTGAAATTTTTTGTTGATAATGCTTAGTTGAAAGCCTTAAAAGTGATTTATGGTTGTGATTTTATCATATATAAGTGTGATCTGCAAGAAACTAAAGGAAAACAAAGAGCCCGTAAAGTTCTGGTATCAGAACCGGGTTTTATGCCCCCATAAAACCCGGTTACCGGAACCGGGTCGGGAACCGGGTTTTATGGGGGCATAAAACCCGGTTTCGGGTTTTATGCCTCCATAAACCCGAAACCGGGTTTTATGCCACCATAAAACCCGGTTTCGGGTTTTATAATTTTTTTTTCAATTTTTTTTTTTTGTTTGGGAAGTTTGGTATTGATAGTTAGAGTTATATACGATAAGATTTAATTAGATTTTAATGGATTTGGTTGGTTTTGGCTTGAAAACTCGATTGCGGGTTTTATTGTATATTAAAACTTGATTTTGTTTATGATTTTAGTTATTTAATTTAGCAAATAATATTTAGAAAATATTGAATTAACCTTAAGTAATACAATGTTTTGATAATAATTTAATTACATTTGAAACGTTTAATAAATATAGTTTTTGTTTGTTTTTTGTGCAAAACAATATTGGTTATTGAATATTATGTGAGTATGGATGAGACTAATTTATTTCAATTTTACAGAAATGAGTGAAGTGACAATAATAATCAGATGCAACGGAGAGTGGAATGGTAATAATTATGTTGGGGGTGAGACGTTCATGATGGGGGCCCCGACGAATGTCAATTTATCTCGTTTGGTGGACTTTGTTTACATAGTGACTGGCATTGATAGAAGAATATGGGACATCCGTTTGCATTATTTACTCCGAGTTAGGGGAATGCCCGCAGTTACGATACCTATCACGACCGATCTTAGTGTCCGGGGTGTAATTTCGGACAACAAAGCTAATTATAGAGAGATTTATATTGATAAGAATATAAGAGATTCTGCAGTTATCAGTCCTACTGTCCCTCCATATACCACCACCTCAATACAAGATGTAGGGCGTGTGGAGAGAGATGACGATAGATTTGTAAGTCCGGTTACGGCTGAATATCAAAATTGTTTTGCTTCCTATAGCGGTAGTAATCAAGTTTCAGCTTCTGTCGCTGCATTTACATCCACAGAAAGTCCAATCTACGACATTGATTATGATAGAAATGATGGTGATGATGAAGATCGGGACACAGATAGTGATCGTGATGAGACATCAGAAAATTGAGATGATGACGATGAAACTGGAGATGATGATAATGATGGAGAGAATGTGGAGTATCCAGAAGTTAGATTTTCTGGTTCACAATTTGAAACCAACCCTTCACAACCATATTGGATTGTTCCCGATACAGAGGATTGCGAAATTGAGACTACTTCAACCGCTATGTCAACTTTCATCCAACGTGATACATTATATAAAGGTGCATTTTTTTATAGTAAACATGAATTGAATGTGGCTGTTGGAAAAAGTGTTCTTAATTCAAGATTTGAACATAAGGTTAGACGTTCGTGCACGGTTCGATATGAGGCCGGGTGCAAGGATTTAACCTGCAGCTTTGAGGTCCGTGTAAGATGCAGAAATGGTGGTTCGATGTGGTATGTATACAAGTATGTATCGGAACACACATGTTGTCAGGACGCTTTTGAGGCACATAGGCGAAGTGTGAAGACTATTGTCATAGCAACATTGTATCAAAAAAAGGTGGGACTTGATAGTATTACCCCTCAGGTTTTGATTGCAGAAATGTTGGAGCAATATGGTGTGCAGATTATGTACACTAAAGCTTGGAGGTCTTTACAATATGAAAAGAAACTATCATATGGGAAAGCGGATGAGTCATTTCGACAGCTTCCTCGGTACTTTCATATGTTAAAAGAAACAAACTCTGGTACAGTGACGGTAATTAGGACGGATGAAAACAATCGGTTCTTGTATTCATTCGTTGCACTTGGATCCTCAATTGAGGGTTTTCGATCTTACATCAGACCAGTTATTGCTGTTGATGCTACCCATTTGAAAGGTAAATATAAAGAAGTGATTTTTGTAGCTGCAACCAAAGATGGAAAGGAGATGATTTATCCTATTGCTTTTGGATTTGGCGATGGAGAGTCGGATAGTTCATGGACTTGGTTCTTAAGTAAATTACGAAAGGTTATTGGTGGAACGCATCATTTGCTATCAGATTTGATTATCGTCTCCGATCGTCATAAAAGTATTGCGAATGCGATGAGCATCGTTTTTCCTGAAGTCCCACATGTGTTCTGTTTCTTCCATTTGAAGCAAAACTTAAAGCAACAATGTAGAAAACAAGTAGATGTTTTGGATATGTTTTACGTTGCAGCATATGGTCATGATAGGGAAGAATGTGAAAGATATTTATAACAAATTCGACGGGTATGTCCAAAATTGCATGAAAAGTTGGTTAATATTGGGGTGGCAAAGTGGTCATGTGAATATTCTCCAAAAAGAAGATATGGCATGATGACTACTAACATTGCAGAATCACTCAACAAATGTATGATGAAAGCACATCGATTGCCAATAACAAGTGCACATGAATTTCTGAGACATATGTTGTAGAGATGGTACAACGATAGACGTGTTCATGCTGAGAAACTCAGATCGTCAGTGACCAAAACTGTGGAGGATCATGTGAACTCGATGGCTTATCTATCAACGAGTGGCACGGTATCTGCCATTCAAGAACCAACCAATTTCGGAGTTGCACATGAATCAGGCTATGGGTTTGTTCAGCCTTTTCAGCGATCATGCAGTTGCAATCGTTGGGACCTAGATCAGTTGTCATGTCATCATGCAATTGCTGTTGCCAGGTATCGTTATTGTACTTTGTTATTTTTCATTATTTATTATAATATAGTAACACTCTGACTTTGTCATATATATCAGGTTCACTGGTGTTCACTATTATACACCTTGTCATGATTATTATAGCAAAGAATGGCTTAAAGCTGCATATGCACGTCCAATCAATCCTGTCCCTGGCCCAAAAGATTGGTATGTTCCTGCGGAAGTAAAAAGTATGATTGTATTACCACCCGAAGGGAAACGACAAGCAGGTAGACCAAAAGAGGCGCGAATTCCTTCAGCTGGAGAAAGTCGTAGGAAGAAAAAATGTGGAAAATGTGGTGAAATGGGACACAACCGGCTTCGTTGCCCTAACCCCCCTATAGCAGGCATCGAAGGGATGAGTGGAGAAGGTGTTGGGAGCAGCGCTGAAGCTACTAGGGGTGCTATGTCGTCTGCCGCTATTATGGGACCTGTTAGGACCTCTCGAAAATGTCGTCTTTGTGGTGCGACTGGACACACGCGACATCGATGTGGTCAACGGTTTCCTATTCCAACGGTTTCTCGAAAATCATCACATTCCAATATGTTAGTCTTAATGTTACTATATAAGGGATTGTACAATATTCCTTTGATTTCATTGAATATATTGTATTGTAGGAAATGTTAGTCTAAATTTGAATATTACTTTAAAGTATTTTTGGGAAGTTTTGGATATTAGAAGGGAAAAATTCAATTAAAAGTGTAGGATAAAATTCAATTAAAACCGGGTTGTAATAGGTATTATAACCCGAACCGGGTTATAATACCTATTATAACCTGGTTCGGGTTATAATGAACTGGGTTATAATTGATATAAAACCCGGATTCGGGTTATACTTATTATAACCCGGACCGGGTTAAATGATCCCTTATAACCCGAACCGAGTTATAATGGGTATTATAACCCGAATCGGGCTATAATACCCATTATAACCCGGTTCGGGTTATAATGGGTATAACAATCCGAACGGGGTTATAATGGGTAATATAATCCGGATTCGGGTTATCTTACCCATTATAACCCGGTTCGGGTTATAATGGCTATTATGCTTAATAATTGATTTCAAGTTTTATAAACAATCATTTTTTCCTTAAAAAACATGTAATCTTGAACTACTCCACAAGAGGAATCACTTAATAAATATCATTTGATTGATTAATTATCACTTAATTTTTAATTTTGAGTTTTTGAATTAATTGAAGCACTTAATAAAAAGTGAATAATAAAAATGATTGATTGAAATTTTTATTTGATTAATGGAATAACTTAATAATTATCATTTGATTGATTAATGGATTCGTAATTTTTAATTTTGAGTGTTTGAATTAATGGAAGCATTTAATACGAATGATTGATTGAAATTTTTATTTGATTAATGGAATCACTTAATAATTATCATTTGATTGATTAATTATCACTTAATTTTTATTAACTTGTTAAGTTTTTTATTTTTGGTTTACAATGCATAATAATCTAAATGATTGATTGAAATTACATCAATTTATTTATATTTTATACAAATGATAATAATCATTCAAACACAACATTTCCCTTTTCATCGAATATCCACCGTCCATAATCGTCAATTATATATTGTGCTGTAGAATACATATATATATATCATATGCCATTTCCTTTCTTATTCTAACGGTATCCTCTTTAGTTTGGTGCGACTTCCATTCATGATCCTGAGACTTGATAAGGTCGTGGATAAACATCGTACAATACGCTCCACAACTGTTGCTGCATAAGTATGAAGACATGTTAGATGATTATTAAAAGTGAATAATATTCGGACTATGTTTTAAACAAAAGTGACATCTACCCGTCAACTTGCTGAGGCACATTTTCCATATTGACACGTGCCACGTCCCATCTATTTTCCACAGGTGGTGTAGGTCCTTCACTTTGCTCATAAAATCCAATCGATCGTAAGATGACCGGCATAAAACATGCAAGCGGCTGCAAGACCTGCCTCCATTGCTCAAAGTTTACTGCTTGCATAGAATCATACACCACTATCTTCTCCTCTCTCAGACACACCTTACAAATGACCCAATGCATCTGAGATAAACAACAAGGGAGTAGCATCTACATTTTCAAAACGTTAATCGTATAAGACCAATGTGAAGGATAAATTAAATAAAAATTAATAATATACACATAATGCAAAAATTATTAATTCTGCAATCAAACTTACATTTTCTGTAGATTTCCAAGACATTTTACTGTCAGCCAGGCCGGTAGCACAACTCTACCAGGAATTCGAGACAACAGCTGTCAACGGATCAAACTCTTTATTCAGTGTAGTGTATTCAACATTGAAAACACACACTATATCCGCCTGTAATCATTAAAATTAAACATGTTATTTTGAAATAAATTAAATTAATTAAATAAGCACGATCTCAACCTGTAACAATTAAAATGTAAATACTTACAAAAAAGTTTGTCCCGTGGACTGCGTATCTACAATCAGTTGCCTCGTCCCACCACTCGCAAACTTTTGCTTTTTTCCTAAGGCAACTCAAATACGCATCAATATGAATCCCCGTCAACCACTCATTCATATTCTCGATAGTACGAAGCATATCCGGGGTGCATGGCACCGGATATCCATCAATAATGCGCCTGAAAAAAAAAAAAAGAAAAAAGAATTAGACTATATTTTATTACATTAGTAATCAAATTAAGATAATGTAATATTATTTTTTATTCATACCGGAGATTCAAAGAAGCAGCTTTGTACTCCGTGTAGACATCGGGTACAGTCTTCGCCACCTGCTCTGCCATATCCTCCATCACCTGCTCCACCACTTTCTTTGATTCTTTCTTTTTCTTTTTCGGGTGTATGGGATCCGTGTATGGCGTCCTCAAAGATGCTGATGGCTTAATTTTTCGCTTGCATCGCTCATGGATAATCCCTCCTCCCTGTAATTTAAAGCAACTCACAATTGTAAATTAGATTTTTAAACTTAATACGTAAGACTATAACGTAAAATAAATACAAAATTTACCTGAACATCATCGATGTCTATATCTCTCACCGAGTCATGGATGTGATGATCCCTCTCAGCTCCTGAGTCGTGCATATGGATAGTCGGGTCCTAATCAGCAATGCTATGATCCTTCCCTAATCCAGAGTCATGGATAGGGTCAGCAATGTGAGGATCCCTCACTGATCCTGAATCATGGATGTGCAGGTCGTGATCCTGGTCCCGAATAAAGCTCTCAGCAGCATCATCATCCATACGCCCACTAATCTGTAGGCAGTCTTCAACTCTTTGCAATCTCTTATCCAATTTTTTTAACATCCTGTTCTGTGATTGCTGCAACCCGACTATATGCTCCAATAGCTTCAGTATCTTACCCACATTTGTCTGCTGAGGCACCTACATAAATAAAAAATATATAATTATATATAATTTAAACAAAATGTAAAATATAAATAAAATATAAATTATATGTTTATATATAAATGATATAAATTATTATATACACCTAATGTAAAATATAAATCAAATATGAATTATTTTTATGTTTAATAAAAATTTATATAATTTATATATAAATATAAAAACTATATATTTATATATAAATTATATAAATTATTATATACACCTAATGTAAAATATAAATTATTTTTATATTTATATCATTTATATATAAATATAAAAACTATATATTTATATATAGATTATTTAAATTATTATATACACCTACTGTAAAATATAAATTATTTTTATATTTATATCATTTATATATAAATATAAAAACTATATATTTATATATAAATTATTTAAATTATTATATACACCTAATGTAAAATATAAATCAAATATAAATTATTTTTATCAAATTCATACTCGAGGGTGAGATGGTCTAACGGGCGAACTGCTCCCCGGTCGTACATCATGCACACTTTTTGTTCTCGGCTCCCTCTCTTCATCCTTATCCTCTCCCTCCTCCTCCTCCTTCTCTTCCTCCTCCTCCTCCCTATTTAACATATTCTCACTCATTGTCTGCTCATCATCATCATCACCCTCATCATCTTTACCCCCTCCACCGCCACTTTTCCACACTTTCTCTCCAACCAAATGCTTGGCGTTGAAGGATCTCCAATAATCCATCTCTCTCTCATCATCAGTGGGCATAAGAATCTTCTTCGATGCAATACACTACAATACATGTATATAAATATAGTTAGTATATTAAACGCAAAGGTAGTAAACAAATTAAAAAAATTTAGATTAATGTAGACACTTACAAAGTGAAGCTCATTCCTCCAATTATTTGCATCCTTTCTAATCCGCTTATTACAATGCCAATTCCTAAACCTTGGCAAATCCACATCGCCTGCTATTCTGTTCCCTACTTTATTGTCTAAGTATGGGAACATTTCAACAAGCCACCACTGTAATGCATATTAAACAAAAACAAATATATATCATTACAATATAAAAATAAATATATACTTAAACAATTTTTTGTTAATTAAATTTGTGAAAGTTTAAAAAGCCAACAAACAAAAAAAAAAGTGTTGCTTTGACATGGTGGGTAAGTTAAATTGAATGCCTTTTTTTTTTTTCCAACTTTTTAGTTAATTAATTTTTTTAACATGAATAATATTATTGATTTTTCTTGTTTAATATTTTAATTATAAAATACATTAAAGTTTGACATTGCTGTCATATTTTAACAATGTTTAAGAGTGATCTTTAATTACCACTTCCTCTCACATAACAAAAGTGTTTGCGCATTTTCATTCTCTTAATGGTGACTTTTTAAAAATTCTACTAAATACATTTTTTTAAACTTTATGTGAGTAATTCATTTCGAAATAAATAATTGAACTAATGTTTTAGTTATGCAAACAAATTAAGAACCATGAATAAATATATATTTAAACAATTTTCATTCATAATAATAATGAGCATATAGTAAGTGTTGTACCTGAAATGCCCAAACAAATTTGTATAGATTAACCGTCCGTCCGTGGATAAGGCGTTCCTCAGTAATCACCTGTCTAAGGTGATGGAGAAGTATACTATATGCCAATGTACCCCATGGGAACGCATTCCACACTTCTACATCCTCTATCATGACCCACAACACCTTATCCACCCCTTGACGCTCATCTAAACCATAAAATAACTGGAAAGCTATGACTAAATTAGCCAACTTCAAAGTGTCATTAACATCTAAATTCGCCCGTGACTTGATCATCAGTACAATAGCTTTCACTGATGGTGGAATTCCTTTGAACAATCGCCACAAAAGACTTTTCTTATCATTTTGCCATGCCTTTATGGTATTTACATCGATTCGCCCGAATTGCAGCCCTGTTACCAATAAAAATTCCTGCTTTCCAAATCTATATGGTCGCCCTCCAATTTCAAACCACATCTCATCAGGGCTAGCACGAGGAATTTCTAACTCCCTAGCAAGAATAGTTGCAATCAAAG
Source organism: Nephelium lappaceum (assembly GCA_021234005.1). NCBI lineage: Eukaryota > Viridiplantae > Streptophyta > Magnoliopsida > Sapindales > Sapindaceae > Nephelium > Nephelium lappaceum. Next base: position 28,597,339 of record CM037997.1, read on the forward strand.
GGCAAATCAACAACTGATTATGAGATATTTCCATAAAATGTCTGAACGGGGTCATGCCCAAAAATTGCTTGAGGAGTTCTCTTTTTTCAAGAGCTGCTTTTAGACCAGCAATCTCTTTGAAGCTGCAATGCGTACTCAAGACATCTCATCTGGAATAACCTGTGAACTCCATTTATAAAGGACCTGCATCTATACAAAACAAAAAAAATAATTGTAATAACATTAATTTAATTGACTATTTACTTTAAAATAACACTTAATTATTATTTTGTCCTATTTTCATTAATTTATAAATCTAATTTTAATTAACAAATTAAATTAACATATTACAATTACATTAAATCAAATTTAAAATTTAATTAATTAATTCTTCTTATTTTTTATATTTCATTTACTTATTTTTATTTTTGTTAATTTTAATTTTTATTAATCACATTTATTTCATATTTTTATTTTAATTATTGGAATAATAGATTACATTTCATTTATTTCTAACTTTATTAAAATTTATAATTTATTTAACTTATTTCAAAACCAATAATAATTATATATTTATTAAATAAAAAAAAAAAAAAACTCGAGTTTAATTGTGCATTAAACCCGGTTTTCACAAAACCGGGTTTAATGCATCAATTAAACCCGGTTTTAACACAAAACCGGGTTTAATTGATGCATTAAACCCGGTTTTGGGTTAAAGTCGGGTTTAATGGATGCATTAAACCCGGTTATGTCCAAAACCGGGTTTAATGCATCAATTAAACCCGGTTTTAACCCAAAACTGGGTTTAATTGATGCATTAAACCCGGTTTTGGGTTAAAACCGAGTTTAATTGATGCATTAAACCCGGTTTTGTGCAACACCCAACCTTATTGTCTTCTTCACAAACCCAAACCTCCATTTTCATGTGTTATCCACCAAAATCCAACCAAAACTAATCTAATCTAATCATACTAAACTAATCCAACATCCATAACACAAACAAACTAAATCAACACTCAAAAATTTCACATATAGAACTCAAACTATCAAATGGAGTTTGTCACTTACCGTCGGTAATGGAGGCAGTGATCACGCTCGCCGGCGGTTGGAGGAGGTCGGCGAAGGTCCGAAATGGTGAGACAAGGTTGGCGATGGGCGATCGGGCGATCGGCAAGGTTGGAGGAGATCAGCAAGGTTTGGTTGGGTGAAGACTCTCGCCGACGGTTGGAGGACGTCGGCCAAGGTGCGAAACGGAAAGACAAGGCGGCTCGCGGTTGGGCGTGGGCGGTCCGGCGATAGGCAAGGTTGCAGGTCGGGCGTGGGCGTGAGCGGTCGAGCGATCGGCAAGGTTGCAGGTCGGGCGTGGGTGTGGGCGGTCGGCGGCGATCAGCGGTCGGCGAAAACCGGGTTGCGATGTTGATTTGAAACCGGTTGATTTTGCTTTGGATGATTTTGCTTTGGATTTGTTTGGTTGACCAATTGTTGTGCTTTGGAATTGTTTGGTTGACAGGTTGTTGTGCCAAACTCCATAGATGGGGGCAGTTTTGTAATTTCGTGTTGATTTGTTGTTTTGAATTTTAGAAAAACAAGAGTGGCGTATGGTTAGGGGTAAAATGGGTAACTTGGGTATAGGAAGATATTAGTTTGTTTGAGAGGTTAAAATTGAATTTTTATAATTTGGTGGTCATATATGAATTTTAAGTTTTTTGATTTGTTATTTTTGGTATTTTTCACTTTTATTTATACAATATTCTATTTATGCTTTCGCCTATTAATTGGATGGTTGGGAACGGACAGCGTGTTTTGAAGAAGCCCCCCTAAATTATGGTATAAGAGCACGATTTATATTAGTAGTATTTATCTGAATATTGGGTATTTGCTAATCTTTTTACTAATTTTCTTGCTTTAAACTTAATCTTTGAATGAGTATTTATAAAGCTTTAATCAAATCTGAAATACAAGAACCTGGTTTATTGAATCATGTATAGAAAAACTGCATAGAACAACTAGAAAGACTAGCTGATAGAATTAAAAGCTTTTATAAAGAATTTGATTTTGTTATTAGAGAACAAAGTATAGTTGAAGGCAGTTCTGAATATTTAGAAGTTTTAGGAGACCATATATGCCAGGAGCTATCCTGACTTTTCTCTTAAGTTCAGGAGAATCCAATGAAAACTGTAGTCCTTTTGATTGAAATCTGGATTTACTGAAAAATATTTTAGAAAAATCATAATAAATCTGATGATCGCTTTATAAAATTTAATCTGAACAAATCGAAAAGTTGTACACTTCTCATGTTGGACCCCTGAACTAAATAATCAAAATATTCATAAAACGCATGAAAAAGATATTCCATCCGAAAAATATTTTTGAAACATATTTAAGAAATTTGGTTAATTAATATAATCTACTCAAATGCAAAATTATTCATCATCATGTGGGCCTTCTCACGATATGCAATAATTTGTACGAACCTGCGATGATACCTAAAAAAATTAGTTTTATAAAAGAGTAAGTGCTAACACTCAGTAAGTGGATATAACTTTTCATAAAAATATTTCTAAATAAAACGTTGCATATTTCTAGTAATAATAAATAATTCTCAATTATTCATACTCAATCGTATTTGAAAATAAAACTGGTTTTAAATCTCATATTGTAGTAAAATTATAAACTTATATATAAATTATCTTTATAACTTTAATAATATAAAATATAAAAATCTATAATTTGTAAAACTTTTTTGGAATCTCTTTATATAAATCTAGTGTTCTGTAAATCTCCATCTGTATTGATCAAACTCAGTATGCAACATCTATAATAGAAAATCTACACCAATCAGTTCCCAGGGAAATCTATTATACTTGGTGGAGATACTCAACACACGCAGAGCGAGGGATAACATCTGTCATACGTGTGCTGGGCGACTCAATGACTCTCTCAATAACTCAATAACTTTTCTGACATCTGTAATACATGTGCTGGGCAAATCTGAAACTTACACATGTGTAGCTTGCTTGACCGTTAAAGGGGAGGGTATATAACCTTAGTGTTCTAAAAACATTTTTATTTTCCTTCTAAAACTTTAAATGATTTCCATATGCAAATATCTGGAAATCTATTTCCGAGTATACAATTAATTTTTTTATAAATACCTTTCTCAAACATACCTAAATGATATTTAAAACATTGTGAAACTTTTCACATAGCAAACTCAAGTTGGAAAACAATAAATACCAATTGGAATTTCTAATATGAAAACATAAATTCTAATTTCAAAGATATAGCAAAATTAATAATTCAAGAAATTAATTAACTAAAAATTAATTCATTTCTAATAATCAATTAATAATAAAATATGAAATATACATATAACCGTAAACAATTAATTCAATTTAAATAAAACAATTCAGTCACGGAATTCTTTTGTTCAAATCTGGCTCTAAAACGGGTTTTCATATGATTTTTCATAATTCTGCATTCACTCTAAAATCACATAAAACTGAATTTAGAACTTATGAGAAAATTGACTATTTTCCTAAAATCCAAACCTCATTGAAATAAAATTACTTATCTAAATAATTTAAACATCCAAATATTTCGTTCACGCTTCAAAAATTTTCTTCATATTTTTCTTCTCTCTCTTCCTCTTCTTTTCCTTCATCTTTCTTTTCTTTTCTCGGCTTCACCCTATTTTCTTTTATTTTTCTTATGTGCTCAATTCTAGCTAAATTGGTTTTTGGTTGCTTCTAATAATATATATACATCCAACCGCCACACGTCTCTCTCTTTAATCCATGCCTATCTGGTCTCTTTTTTTATTATTCTAACGCCCATCTCTTGTTTGACACTTTCTTCATCATATCAACATCACATGTCCTTCTCTTTATTTCTGAAGCAAATCCACTAACTCTCATCTCTCTTTTTGTCTTTTATTTTATTCATTCATGATACAATTGCATGACAGTTGTCTCCTTTATATATTAAAATATTTACCATCATAACTTTCTTTGTTAGTGTAAGCGACACTTGTCACTTTTCTTTGAAAAAAAAAATGGCAACTCATCTCAATTTTACACGGTTACCAATTTGTCTGAACTTTTTTACTTGCATTTTTACATTTTACGCCTCATATTTTTCTATGGTTTTTTTCCTTTCGGACCTAACTTTTTTTATTTCTTTTAAAAATATTCACTAAGTAAATATTTACTCACATACCTAATTATTTATAAAACTTGGGCGGGGTCAAATTAATAGTAATAAACTGAGTTGTAATAAATTTTTTTGGTCCATTAGGATTCAGGTCTTACAATATAAGACATTTAGAAGATTATAGAACTAAGTTAGAAAATAAGACTAAAGAAGCAAATAATATCCTAGAAGAAGTCTATGGTAAACACAAGATTAGAAATAATAAATAATATTATTAGAGAACCTAGTTTAGAAAAACATTGTTCGCTTATCAAAGAATTCCATACTATAGAAAGAATAGAAATCTTAGAAAGAATTGATAAATTATTAGATAATAATAAAGTAAAAGAAAGAATAAGTATAAGGCAATATTTCGTTATCAGGAGAATGAAAATCCTTCTTCAACATGCTATAGAAAAAAGATTGAAGAAATATAAGAAAAATATATTAATTTCAAAAAATTAGAATATTTAAATTTAGAAATAACAGAGTACAAAAAAGTAGAAATAAACCTAAAAAATAAATTTAAAATTCATTGTAATATAGATCGCCTTAATAATCAATATCAGCATATTCTACACACTAGGGATAGTTAGCAAAATGTAATAATAGATTTGATGATAAATTTAGGACAAAATTTAGAAGAAAATATAGAAAGAACTAATAAAAATCTAGAAAGCTTAAAGCAAGTTTTTGAAAACAATAAGATCAATACATTAAAAAGAAATTCAGATTATCTAAAAGAAACCCTTAGTGAATTTAGTAATCAAGTTAGAAAATTCCCTAATAAGAAAGAAATTATAGAATTAATAAATTTAATAGATACTAGAACTCCTAAACCAGTAGAGTTAGAAACAAGAACACTCATAGAAGAATTACACCTAGAGGTAGAAATTATAAAAGAAACACAAAAACAATTACAAAAACAGTTAGATACAGTTAAAAGAATAGTTAGTGAATGAGTAACCCTTTAAGAAGCTTTCTAGAAGAACTAGCCCAAGAACTACCTAGTAAAGAACCTATAGGCATAAGCAATTTCCAATTTAGCATTGATGGTAATAATATATTTCAAGGACAAAATAATACTATCATCAAGTTATTATTAAAAAATTTTTACAAGCATGAAGAATTAGAAAAGAATGTAAATAAAATTATTAAAGACAATAATAAAATAGAAAATAAATTAATAAATCTATAACAGAACTCTGGTAGCAAACGAGTAAGAATAGAAGATATATTAGGACCCAAAGTGGTAATAAATGGAACTAAGAAGAAGATTTAGTGTAGGACAATCAACGGTAGAAAGAGTTAGAAATATATTAAACGTTACGAACATAGGAAGTAAAGGAAAAGAAATTATAGAGAAAACTCAAACTATTATAAATGAAACATATGCTAATATGTTACTAGAAATTGGATTTCAGCAAGTTAGAAAGAAAGACTTATATAGTGAAGGAACTTTAGATGTCTTTAAAAGTAGTTTATATGTAAATAAAGATGAATTTAAATTAGCATCAGTTAATGATGGGACTGTTAGGCAATGTGCCCTAAGAGCTTGTAATTTGTAAACGTTTAAATAAATTATAAATAAATAAAGTTTATTTTATTCAAATTAATGTGCATTTATGAAATGTTTGCTTCATACGAATATCATGTAACATCCATGATTACTTATGTAGTCTCAAATTAAGTATGTAAGTGTTATATACAAGAGGATTTAGTTTGAGATTAGTAATCAAAAGAGTCCGTAGAAAGCAAACAAAGATGGGTACTTTGTTTGTGGTAAATCTACAGCTGCGGTCCATTTCGTATTTGATACGATGATCTTATCCGGGATTGTTCATATGTCGATATGAAAATGGAGGCACTTATATAATAGAGATTATATAGGACTGGACCACGATAAAATGAGTTTCTTATTAATATCCGTTAAACAAAGAAATTCTTATTTATCGATTAGATGATCATATATGGATTGATCTTAATCCTGAGTGTTTAATGGACTCCTATTTGTTGGGTCATGTCTTTTGATTTACATGGGTGAGACTGTTATAGATTTACGGTCAATATGCTTCGTACTTTGGAGATGTGATTTAATAAGTGGCTGGGAACATTCTACACAATAGTGGAATCCACTCCTTCTTGCGAGAGGTAGATGAGTAGTTCCCTTAAGTGTTGATTCGGGTCTTGAACAATAAGAGCGCTCAACTTTCTGTTTATGAGTAAATGGAAAGATAAATTCATAAGTTGTTATGGATATATTGTTCATTAGAAAATCAATGGTACTTAAATGGAACAAGATATAATTAGAGAGGTATAACGGATTTTAATAACCTAGCTCTAATTATGAACTACTCGTGGAGGATCGAATCATATGAAATGATTAAATCGATGGACACTGAAAATTCAAATTATGTAAAACATCTACAATTTTGAGAGTGCAACCTTAAGTTTTTAGTGGAGTAACTCTAAGGTTAATAATAGTGAATTATTAATTAAAGAGTTTAATTAATAATTCCGATATTATTGGAGCTCAAATTGTAGGTCCATTTGGTCCCCTTGCTAGCTCACAACCACATAAAGAAACAAGTTGAAGAATATAATTGGATTGTCCGATTATTGGTGTACATATAAATTTATGTACATGTTCATAAATTATTTAAATAATTTGATTATTTAAATATTTATAATTATTTAATTAATGGTTAATTATTTAATTATTTGTAGAGGTTATGGGTTCAATTCTAAATGATGTCATTAAATTAATTATGATTTAGAATCATTTATTTTAATGAAAAGTCATTTAATTAATTAATGGAAATAATAATTTTAATTGGAATAAGATTCCATTTAAATTATATTAAAAGAGTTTTAATTTAATGGGAATTAGATTTCATATTAAATTAAAAGAATAGAATTCTAATCCAATAAGGAATTTGATTTCATATTGGATATGAATTAAGTCTTTCAATTTAATTAGGAATTTGGATTCCTTGTTAAAATTGAAGAACCCTAGTTTGCCATTATAAAAAGATGTTTTTATAATTGGTAATAATAATAGTGGTGATTGAGAGAATTTTTGGCTACTTGAACCAAAAATTTCCATTGATTAAAAATCACCTAATAGTCATCTACTTCAAAAGGATCTTCAAAAGATTGTGCCCACACACAGTTTCTTTTGTGAAGAGTCATAGCAAGGAAGATCAGGTGGTGAAGAATCTGCGAATCAAAAGGGATCAATTCAATCTTCATGCAAGGTAAGATTCGATCTTATGAATTAATTATTGAATCGTTATTACTAGCATCAATTGGGCATGTTTTATTTGAAAATTTTTAAGATTCACGTTTCCGCATTCGAATTAAAATCAAGATTTTTTCCCTTCAGGGACCCGCCTCGCCTTTTCCTTTACGGGGCCCATGTGTCCGCCTGTCGCACCACGAAATCCCTTTGGATTCTATTCCACTACATCCAGTCGGGAATCCGAGGAGCAAAGTCTATAATTGAAAATCATTAGAATTCAGAAAAACTTAAATTTATTAAAACATATTTTCTATAGTTTAAAATTTCTTAAAAATTTCAGCAGAGTTTCATCTGTTTTTCGGGATTGCCAAAATTTACAAAATCAATCTACAAATCAAAACTTACACTTCTAAAGTTTCACACATTTTCTCAACTTCCGATTGGACCTCAGGTCCATTTCAATGGTAAACCCTTGCCACAATTTCTAAGAAAATAAAATCAAATCAGTTTAATGTCAACTTAAAAATAAAAATTTATTTAAAAATCCAAAACTTTACAATCGAATCGAATAATAATTTACAAATGCTTATATATATATATATATATATATATATATATATAAGCATTTGGCAATAAACACAGAGGGCTGATTCGGTAATAGAAAAGAAGGAAAACAACGAGAAGAAAAAAAGAAGAAGAAGAAGAGAGAAGAGAAAGAGAAGAAAATTTCAGATGGATAAACTGAATATTTGGGCCCTAGGATATCTAAATAAGTGATTTTTATTTCAATGGAATTTGAAATCCCAAAAGTTAGTTAATTTTTACAAAAATTCTAAATTGAATTTAATGTGATTTTAGGGTAAATCTAGGACGATGAGGAATTAGATAGGAACACATTTTAGATCCAGATTTGGGTAAAGGAGTTCTGTCATTGAATAATTTTTTTTTTTAATTGAATTGATTCGACTATGATTATTTATATTTCAGCTTTTATTATTTATTAAAAAGAAAATATTTATTCTTTTAAATAACATGTTTGAATTAATGATTCTATTTTATGATTGAAATGAGAATTTATTATATATTCGTATATACATATATATATTAAAAATTCTAACCGGAATTTTATGTTATCAACTTGACCGTTCATTTGTAAGAAATGTTCAAAATATTTTAAGTAATATTATTTTATATTTTGAGAATGAATATTGATTTATGCTTTGAGAAAAGTATTTATTCTTAATTATATGTACATTCACAAAGAGAATTATGAATATTTGTATACAGAAATTATTTAAGCATTGACAAGGAAAATAAAAATATTTTCAAAACATTAAAGTTGTACCCTTCCCTATAACGGTTATTGAGTCGTTTTGCACGTGTTCGACATATGTTACTTCTACTTTGTATGTGTGACGATATTTTCCACCATGTATGACAAATATTTATCCGTCGCTCTGTGTGTGTTGATTTTTTCCATCACAAAATGACATATTTCCCCAGTAACTAGTTGATGTAGATTTCAAATTATGTATGTTATATATTGAATATGATAAGTAAAAAATAAGGTATTCAGAATATCAATTTTTCATAAGAGATTTGACGAAAAGAGTTCCATAAATGATATAAGATTAATTGTAAAGCAGTTTTTTAAGCACTTAGTTAATATTTAAGAATTAATGTTTATAAGATACATACATACATACATACATATATATATTATTGTTTTATATAGCATATTCAGAATAATTTCTTATTGCTACTAGCAAGTGATTTTAAAGAAGTTTTATCCATATTATAGTTTCATATTGAGATTTTATGAATATACGGAAATAATTCATACGATTGTTTATAGATCTTAGCCATTGATTTGTATAGGAGCCATCTATAAATATGGAAGACCTCATTTGCTCTCTCAACTCCAAAAACACTCCAATTGTAGAGTTACCAAGTAATGGTGAAACTTCTATCTCTCACAAAGTTCTCTTGTGCAAGCTTCTTACTCTTTTAGGCTTACTTAGGTGTCAAATTAGCATCTAAGGCAGCACGGTTCAAGCTCCAAAAGCTAGGCCCATGACACCATGATGGGTGCCCATAAACCAACGGACAAGTTTTAGAAATTTTGTGGACCAAGATTTTCAACAATACATTTGCATTTGAAAACGTAATAAATCCCCAAAAACATAAGAACTAAACTGAAATTTTTTCTAAAATAAAACAAGTAAGTTGTGTATTATGCTGAACAGCTTGCTAAGACACCACCTCTTGTGAGCATCAATTTAGCCAAAATAGCATTATCATTTATCATCATTGAACTCATTCGGTGTGCATCTATCAAATTATTATAGCTGATTACGTCGTTTTTACACGCCTATAAATTATTATTATAGCTAATTACATCATTTCTACATCCCTCATTTGTCGTAGAATCAAACAACTCCCTCGCACCATCAATTTTACTTATGAAACCACAAACCATCTATCAAATTTTTTTAAATTATCATATTGAGGGTCACACCACTTATTCTTGCAAAACTCACCTATCGCACTAAACATCTGCATTAGACTGCAAATGTTGATCCACCATCTCAGTGATCAAATCTTTTGTTTCATCCCATGAATCAGGGAAAAAAAGTTATTAATTTATTACAATTGGATTGATCCCCCCACTCCACATTCCGAAAATATTTTATTTTTGCCTTCTCTGTATATAAGACCTATGTTAACATATGTTTACATAGGTCATCAATTGTACAACCGAAACAAATTATAGTTGGCTTTGTATATAAGACCAATTTCATTCACCATCCCCTTTAACCATTTCATCATGTATCTTAACACCAATGCCTGAATTACCTGTTCAACATAACCCTTCATCAGTATCCTGTATGGAGTCATGGTAAAATTACAACCAACTGGGTTGCCTTCATAATACCACCCACTGTTAGACTGTGTTTGTTGAAAAGGACTGGGTAGTGAATCCACATTTGGGAAGCCCAAGGGACTTTTAATCCCATCAGCACAAATAAATCCATATCATAAGTTAACCGGTTGGTGTTGATATTTACACCCCTCTAAAATTGTTTGAACACTTTTTAAGGAGTTCACCTCATTAAATGAGTCATAATTACAGCTTAAGGTAATTATATAAACACTCCAGATTAAAGTCAAATTGCAGCACTTTCACCAAGTCTTTGAAAGCTCCCGTTACAGGAACTATACTTGGGTTCAATAATACAAAAGGTTTTTAAGTACATACAGCCATTATTTAATCATTCCCGCAACCTCAAAGTTTATAATATACAGTGATAACAATACTGAAAGGAATCGAAGATGGAATCAGGGCCCCCGCAACAAGCAAATAAAATATTTTGGGAGCCTAACCATTTGTACTTCATTCTGACACAGTATCCCACGGACCATTGCAAGATTCTATCAGGTATCTATTTGTGTGATGATGACAATGATCAAGGAGAAATAGTAATTGCTTTAAGTTCATGTTTATTTTATTCATACCAGCTGCCTGAAATTAGTCTCTGTGAATCTTTTTTATTTGAAAAGAAACAACTCTCAGACATTCATACAATATTTAAATAACAGAAATAGTTCCTGTCTCAGGAGCTTTCAAAGAAATATTTGGTAGAAGTAACCATATTTGTGCAATTAAACTATAATTCTGGGTGTTTGTATAATTACCCTAAGATATAATTATGACTCATTTAACTGGGTGAACTTATTAAAGGGTGCACAGTTTTAAAGGAGTGTAAATATTGACACTCTTTACCAATCTTGAGACCAAATTTGACCCGTAAGGTGTTAGCGTAAAATGATCATACATGTAAACGTTGGTTCTTGAATGCACAAAGAAACTGAGTGAAAAATAATTAATTATATCCATCCTTCATTTATCTTAAGACCAATGCTTGAATTACTTGTTCAACGTAACCTTTCATCAGTATCCTGTATGCAATCATAGGGAAATTACAACCAACTGGGTTGCCTTCATGATACTACCCATTGTTAGACTCTGTTTGTTGAAGAGGACTGGGTAGTAGTGCATCCACATTTGGCAAGCCCAAGGGACCTTTTATCCCATCAGCAAGGGACTACAAATAAACTCATATCATGAGTTTACCAGTCCTGATACCAAATCTGACACATAAGATATCAACGTTTTAAAAAAATAAAGTTGCTACGATTTTAGTCATCCAACGTGTTCATCGTACATGTAAACAATGGGTTCTTAGAATGCACAAGGAAACTGAGTGAAAAAGAATTAATTATATCTTAAACCACAAATTATTACCTTGTATGCAAATGCCCCATCACAGTGAATCAATTGCAATGTTGACCATAGGCAACACCAGCAGTATTTCAAAGACTTGAAAATTTCCAGTAAAATGCCATTATTACCAGATGCATATGAATGATGAAGTTATGTTTTCCAATCAACAACCAGCTTAATAGTGGTGCAATGGTAGAAAGCATCATTGAAAGCATCATTAATGATAGAAAATCCAAACTTAAAAGCAATATCCACATAGCAGCTAGCTACCGAAGTGTAATAATTTACAACAGCAGCCCAAGAACAAAAATCTTAAGCATCATCATCCATCATACTCAGAATCATCTTCTTCAGTTTCTTCAGCTTCACCACTTTCCTGTAAGTGGCTAATTATTGAATTGCAACAACATGGTACAATACAAACAACAACAGACATTAACAAAGATGAAAGGAACAAGTACCTGTCGCTTGATATAATCCGCCATGGCTCTGTCAAATTCCGCTCGTTTCTCGGTGGCTATATCATAATATTTGACCTTTTCCTTTGAATTGAGAGACACAAGTAAGTGAGCACTAGTAAGCATTGAATTTGAACTTGAACCAATGTACTCTAAACCCGAAAGGGGTTTTACTAACTTACTTATTAGATAAGGTAACTCATCTATAACAATCCTTAAATTAATTGTTATTGATAGGTAACCAATGAGATAGTTAAACCTAAAAGAAAATAACTTACTAGTTGGACAAGGATACTCATCAATAACAATCCTTAAATTGGTCGTTATCGATGGATAACGTTACCAAACAGTAAAGTAGCTAAACTCAGCTAAAGCTGAAAAGGGTTTTGCTACCTCATATGTGATAGTCTTCCACTTGTCTCCACACGCCTTGCCAATCTGAAAGCAGAAATGTCTTTTCACGGGATTGAATTGAGAATAATAATAATAGAAATGGAAATAAAAACAAAATAAAAATTAACAACATACGTCCCGCATAGACTTCACATGGGGATTCTGCTCTTGAAATTCCTTGCGGAAATCCTCCCTTGACAGAAAGAGAAAGAGAGAGAGAAAGAGAGTTATTACAAAGATACCAACAGAACATGAAACAAAGAAGACAAAACAAAAGACTAGGAACACAGACATACAAGAAATAGAAGAAGGCAGTTGGGGGTTTCTTCGGCTTCTTAACATCGAGCTTAGCAGTTTTCCTCCTCTTCCTCTGTCAAATTTCACTCATTAATTCTTTCACTTTCGTTCAGACTACACATGCTAGTTTAAACAACGGAGACCACACTACTCACCGTAATCATCGACGACGACGACGACGACGACGACTTTGAATTTTTGGCAGCTTTCTTCGCCATCCGATGTTTTAGATTAGGGCTAAAATTGTGTGTATTTTCTTTTCAAGCATCCACTACATGTACACTGGTATTCTCTTCTCTTGGAATTATATATTCAATTATTGTTACTACTCTTTTTTAGCCCCTCAGATTCGATGTATTCACCGTTGAACCCCCTCACATTTCATTGTGGAATAGGTGTCGAATTGTTAAGGATGATCCCACTTCCCCTTCTAGTTTGACGTAATCACTATTATGCTCTATAATTTTAAAAAAAATCATTTTACTCTCTATCATTACTGAAATTATCGAAATTATCAAAGTATTTGTATAGTTTTTTCCTTCCACATTAACATTCAAACTTTGATTTTTAACATCAACTTTAATAATAAATTTTTTTTTTTGATATTTTTATACGCTATAAGAGATATTCGATTTATTTCATAAAACAATAAGAGGAATATTAGTGATTTTTTTAAATATTTGGGATTTTAACGTTATGTCAAGTTATAAGAGAAAAATAGGATTATTCTAATTGTTAATGGGTTAGAGTTAAATTTTGACTAATCCACTTCCTCCTTAAGCTCATTGGGTTTGGATATGAAAATCTAGATTTATTCGTTTTTCTTGCTAGGTTACCTAAGACTCATTCATTTAATTCATAATCTTCTATCACTATAATTTTCAGTAATTAATAATTTGTCTTAATTAAAGAAATAAAAAATAAAAATAAAGTGTAAAAATAAGAAAATTATGACAAAATTAAAAATATAAAAAAATATATGAACAATCTAAAATAAACAAATATATTATAATGCAATAATAACTCACATCTACAATTGAATTAAGTTGAAAATAAATAATAATATATATATCAAAACAATTTTATGAAATACTTTAATAACCAAAATTGTCAGAATAAGCAAACACAGGGTTTAAATTGAGGGTACTCATCTTCTAATGCATTTGGCATTTCTTTACAATTGGCATTTCTAATAGTAATACATTCATTGGGTTTTATTTTGTAGTACAATTGAAATTAAAAGTAATTATGATATTATTAAAATTAATGGATTATACCGGTTTTAATAGGTCTTGAGAGATAAAGCCGAACTACTATTTAATGGGTTTTAATAACCTAACCCAGTAGAGCTAAACCCATAAGCCATTTCATGTGAACAGATTTAGATCGAATTAGTGAATTAGGTGTAACTTTGCTAAGTCTGCTTGTATTCCGTCCAAAATATGTGTATTGTGTTAGCTTGTAAGGGCATTATGGTAATTGCACACACCATTTGATAGTTTAATGGCATGAAATCACTTATCAATTGTATGATAAATTGTCAAGCAATGATTTTTTATTTCATTGAAGATTTTTTTTTTTTTAATAATTAACATGGTTTATTTTGATGGTAAATCATATAAATGACAATATTATATGATGTGATATGATGTTAAGTACAAATTTAGATTTTGTTAAATGGACATGCAATACTATTTGGATCGAATAACATTCATTTGATTCAAGATTATGATTGTTTCATGGTTTCTGTTATAGTTAAATAATATATTTTATATTAAATTTTCAATCACGATAACAAAGTATATAATTTTGGTTGTGATTTACTAATGACAAAACACGGCATTATCAACATCCATCAAGTGGATCCTTCATCATTTTTTCTCTTATTGTTTTTATGAAGAAACAAGATTAAATTATTAAATACCATATTCTAACTAATAGAATCAAGAAACTACTAGTGGTTTCATCTAACCTTTTTTCTTGAGTTACTTCTTTGGACAACTGTATTGTTCCCTTGAGTGTGTTAGCATATTCAAATGACTGAAAACGTGCCTGAGTATGCATGATATTTCAATACTGAGATGAAGTAAAGACAACATTAATAAAAATTCATTGGATAAGACTTATACACGTTAAAATGCTTTAACTACCTTTTTTTCGATATAATTTGATTAATGAAGAAAATTCCATATTGAAAGATGCTCAATTTGCTTTGTCTGAAATCTTCATTTCAAACTCATTTTTCAAAAATATTATTGCCATTGTAAGCTCTTTAGGAGTCCCAAAGATATTCAAATAATCAATCATAAACTGTAATAATAGCAAAGAAAAATATATGGCAAATTAGATAGTTAGTGTATCCTTCAAAAGTTATTTACTGAGACGATTATACCATATACATCTAGATTGTTTTAATCCATACAAAGATCTTTGGAATTTAATTGAATACATTTCTCAAAGGTTTCAAATTGCATGCTTTAGGTATTTTCAGTCCTTCAAGGACTTTCATGTAAATTTCACTATTAAGTGATCCATATAATATTTTGTTATAACATCTATTAAACGCATGTGAAGTCCTTCCGAAATTGTCAAGTTTAATTAAAAAAAAAAAAAATCTGAATATAATTATATCCATCACTAGAGAATAAGTCTCATTCTAATCAATACCAAGTCTTTGTGAGAAATATTGTGCTACAAGTTGTGCTTTGTACCTTATAACTTCATTTTTCTCATTATGTTTTTGCACAAGTATCCATTTGTAGTGTATAGGTTTCACACCTTCAAGTGTTTGGTAATAGATCCAAAGACTTGGTACTTTCAAGTGAATTTAATTCTTTCTGGATAGCATCTTCCATTTTCGCTAATTAGTTCTACGTTGAAATCCATCAACGGACTTCAGTTCAAGATCCTCACTTTCTTTTGTAATATCAATAGCTATTGCATATGCAAAATATTATCAATAACAATTTTCTTTTGATTCCATCTCTTTCCTGAAGTAACATAACTTATTCATCTCTTCATTATCTTTATCTTCAAGTACTTGAATATCTTCTGGGGTTATTTGTTCAGTTATGTCAACTAATTTTGTTGTAGGCTCTTTAAAAATGCTAATAACTTTAGAAATGCCAACTTGTTTATTTTGCTCATTCTACCTTTTAGGAATATTATCCTTGGAACTTATTGGTATAGCCACGCTCTTGGTGTGTATTAGACTCATTTGCTAGCATATATCAACTTGTCCTATACATAGACATTTATACGAGCAGGTGCATTAATAGTTGGTATACGTGACTTTATTACGTTTTCAACATCCATAAGTGTATCTGGTAAATATTTGCAACCTTTTGCAAGTGAATGATTTCCAATTCATACCAATTATATGAGCACCAAAATTAGATATTGATGATGCATTCCACAAAATTTCTTGTCTTTCTAGCTATTATTTCTCTCCCTCTAATGCTGGAAAAACTATCTCATCAAATTGACAGTATGCAAACCGTGCCTTGAAAATATCACACGTTAGAGGTTCGAGATATTTAATAATTGACAGAGATTGAAATCCAACATCCTAGTCTTCTTTGAGGACCCATCTTAGTGCGCTTGTGGTGGAACAATTTGAACATATATTGCGCAATGGGAAGTATTTATGATAAGTAGTTAGTCAATAAGTGCTGCAGCATGTAATATGACATATTCCCAAGCAATGCTAGGCAACTTTGTTTTAATAAGTAAAAGCTTAGCAATTAATTTAAGTCTTTTAATAAAGGATTATGCCAAACCATTTTGTACGTGCTTGTGAGCAATAGGATGCTCAACAGTAATCCTAATTGAGATGCAGTATTCATTAAAAGTTTGGAATGTAAATTCTCCAACATTATCGAGATAAATTTTCTTGATTGTATAATCCGAGAATTGGGCCCGAAATCGGATTTTCTTAGCAAAGAGTCTCACAAATGTGATATTATAAATAGATAATAGACAAACATGTGACCAACTTTTTTGATGCATCTATTAATATCATAAATTATTAAATTGGTCCACATGATGGATTAATAGGTCTACATGTCTCGTTGAATTTATTCTAAAAATGTAGAAGATTTAATTGCAACTTTTATTATAGATTACCCTATAATTAGTTTTCCCTAGAAAACAAGTAGCACATAAAAAAATCTTTAAACAAAATAATCTTCTAGTTCTTTAAAGGATGTCCATGTGAATTTTCTATAATTTTTCGCATTATTATTGAACCCAAATGACCTAAATGGTTATGCCAAACGATAAAAGTCCTTGTATTCAACGACTCTTGGTTCATCACCACATAGGATTCCATTAGATTGATAAATAATGATAATAATAATGATAATAATAAATGAAAAATACAAAAAATACCAATATAAGAATGTCAAAATTCATTTTGAACCATATTTTTAAAAATATTTATTTTTAGCCCTCAAACAAATTAATTACATCATATACCCATTTTATCCAAATTACTCTTGCCTATCTTGTTTTCCTCCTCTATTGCTCATGGTATATGATATTTGGCTTCATTTGTTGATTGTTTGAGTTTTTTTTTTTTAATGATTTTTTGAGTTTTTTTTTTTTTTTTTTGGTGTTTTAGATGTTGTGTGTTGATATTTAGGGCTAGATTTGGTTAGATTTGATTGGATTTGATTTTAACATAGAGGTTTCCGATGAGATATAGCGTCAAGGTGATAACTGAGTTGTACTGGGTTTTAAAATCCATTAAAAACTAGTACCGAGCTTTAATGGGACTTAAACATCGATATCTATTTTTGAGTCCCATTAAAACTCCAAGTTTGAATGGGAACTTAAAAATCGGTAGGGCTTTTAATGGGACTTAAAAATTGATATCCGTTTTTTAAGTCCCATTAAAAATCAATTAATAAAACCTAATTAAAACTCGATAAGTGTATTTTATATTTGAATTGAGCGTAGTTTAGTAAATTTAGGTGTGAAATAAAAATAATTTGTTTGAGGGATTAAAAACAGTTTTTTTCATTTGTGATTTGATAAAAGTGAATTTGTCCCTTTATAAAAGTATAATAATACAATTTGGAAGAGTATGTTAAAAATTTTTTCAACACACGTTTCTTCCCTTAGACAATAGACTTAATATAAAAATATTTAACGTCTTTTTCATTCACCTTCCCAATGTGGTAACCATCACGACGTATGTCTCTAAAACTGAGTATATTTCTCTTTGATCTACTAGAGAACATAGCATCACTAGTTATAAACTTTATCCATCAGACAATAATTTACAGGATGGCTCATGGAGAGAGCTCCTGGATTGAATGGCTCAGCTGCTGCTGAAAGCTTACTCCCATTTGTTTCTACAGGCTTTTCCTGCTTAGAGGCTTCTGGGGCACTAGTTTCCAACTGAGTAAACGTTTTTTGAGTTTCTTCTGGTTAAGCATCATCTGGTATATCCTTGACTGCAGAGCCATTATCATTTTCCTCTTTTGATGTTTCAGGTGTAATGCTAGAAGCCTGGTTGCTTATTTCTTCTACTTTCTCTACCATTGGCTTTAAAACCATTCCTGGAGGTGCTCTAGCTACTTCTTTATAAGACAGAGATTTAGAAGCTATAGCAAAGAGATTGGTCGGACCAGTTAAGAGTTTGGAAGCAATAGCTTTTTCTTGCAGTTTAATCGACTCCTTCGACAACTTCAGTTGTAACGGTCCTTGGAGTTTTTTTCTGTGCTGGTGATACAATTTCACACCACTTGCTTCTTTCTCTAGAATTCGAATATTTACAACTGTTTGTATATAGCTTTGCAAGATTCGGGGGCCTCTGACCAAACTTTCGGCTGGCAACATTACCTGGCCTCCCTTTATGATTGGCTTCTTGCCATCCCTCATCTTTAATTGTTTCTTCAACAAATCCGCTTGCACTTGTTGGTTTTTATATACTAAAACCATCATTTTCTTCGACAAATTTGTTAGCGATTGGCGGTCTGTATTTAGTATTATCATCATGTCCTTCTGGCTCTTTAGAATGAACTGTGTTCATGACCACTTCTGTGTTGCTATCTGCTATAGTCAAGCTGTTCTTCAGTCCATCATCGAGCTCAGCATCTTCAACTAGCACATCATGATGGGCTTGATGGGTCATATCATTGTTCTGCACCACCATACACTCCTAATAATCTTTGGTTGCACTTAAGAGCTTCATGCAGGTATCTAAGAGCAACATGAACATGTCCCATGGCCTCTTCCATCATAGCCACATTTATATATGTCGTAGCAGTGTTTGGATGCGAAAGTCCACCAGTAAAATGCAAGAGGAATAAGGCACGATTTATGTATCTGCCAGTAGAGCAGTAACATGATTAAGAAAGCATAAAAGTTGTGAGTTAAAGAATCAAATACAAAGATGCTTGTTCTGGCAAATCAGTTACAAGGTAAACAATTGGTTATGACTTACTTTAGAGCCAACTCAATGTGTTGGAGGCGATAATAAAAGACCGAAAGATCCCCATAGCTTTTCATTGTATCTGGATGATCAAGCCCGAGTTCCCTCTCCAACGCCTTCTGCTGATATATAGTTGCCTACAAATGAGAAATGGTAAATAGTGAGTGGAAACAACAGGGCACTCAGTCATATCCAATCCTTTGGGTTCAGATGCCATAAGACCAAATGCCATAAGAATGATAATGTTTATTTCTTTGAAAGATCAACTGAGATTCAATTCGAGTCACAGACCGGACAAGTAAATGACCAAATCCAGGCAAACTGAAAGATGCACAAATGCAGCTCAGCAGAACAAAAGATATGTCCAAGCTCAACTTAGGAGCCAAATCCTTAAGCATAGATACAGATGAGACAATTTCTCATATTGAAGTGCAGCATTAACAGACTTAGGTTCTGTTTCAGTAAGAAAGGCTGGATGGAAAGGAACGATTTGTTTGATAGACTTTTGGTTTCAAGGACCCTGTCTTGGACCTAGTTACCATTGGATGATGAAGTACAATATTTTTGTTGACACTAGGACTGATAGCAGTAGGCATAGAATCAGTAGAAGTGACTGATTTTCTTTGACTACTGATGGAAGAGTTTGTAGGCAATGTAGAGTCAGTAGCAGTGTCTATGTTTTGGTGAGAAAAGATGTCAATAAGATTTAAGGTAGACAAGTTGGATGGTTCTTTCTGTGAGGTAGGAGGGAAAAGTGTTTGAAAAGGAAAATCTAGCTCATTGAAGACTACATGCCTAGATATGAACGCTTTCCCAGATGGATGTAAGCACTTATAACCTTTGTGGAAAGTGCTGTACCCAATGAATATACATTTGCTAGTGTGAAAATCTAGCTTGTGCTTCGAGTAATTTCTCAGATATGGATAGCAGAAGCAGCCAAAAGTTTCAAAGAAATTGTAGTTAGGCTTTTTGTGGAATAGGTTTTTCGAATGGTGGACACGAAACCAAGTAGTGGAGTTGGAAGATTATTTATCAATAATGCTGCTGTGGTGAATGCCTCAGTCCAAAACCTTAAAGGCATGTGACTATGAGCTAAAAGTGTCAAGCCTGTCTCAACTAAGCTTCTATGCTTTCTTTCAGGTATGCCATTTTGTTGGTGAGTGTAAGGACAAGAAAATCTCACCTTGAACACCTAGCTTAGTCAGGTGTGGAATGAAAGGTTGAAACTCTCCTCCCATATCAGCTTGAAAGCACTTAATCTTTCTCTCAAATTGAAGCTCCACATGACTCTTAAACTGCTGAAAAGCTTGTAAAGCATCTGACTTAAGCTTCAATGGATATAGCAAAATAAACCTACTGAAGCCTATCAACAAAAATGATATAGTATCTATAGCCTTCGGTTGAGAGCATTGGAGCCTGGTCCCCATAAGTCACTATACACTATCTCTAAAGGTTTTGAGACAGTTATAGGTGACCTTGTAAAGGGCAATTTATGCATTTTGCCTAACTTGCAGGGAGTCACAAAAAGATAAGCATCAACTTTATAAGGAAAACTCAATGTGTGAAGCACTTTTTGTAGAATCAATGGTGCTGGACGTCCTAGTTTAGCATGCCACAATGCAGAGTTAGTTTTTGCAGCAACTAATGCATCATACTTGTGTTTGTAAGCTGAGTTTAACAGTACTGGAAAAGTATCCTTCTTACACACACTTTGTTTACTGAGAACAACATTACCATGAGTGAATTTCACTGATCTTGTCCCTTCTTTTGCAACTTGAAACACAGTTGGAATCCTTGACCTTTCTCCAATCAGCTTAATCCGATACAGTCCATCTTTAAGTAAACCTTGAAGCAGGACTTCCCTGGTTGCTTGAACCTTAATCACACAATCAGTAGGAGTAAATTTAGCATATGCATTATTCTCTTTTATTAGCTTTGAAATACTGATGAGATTCTTTGTAATTGAAGGCACACAAAGCACAACTTTTAGATAAACATCATGTTGTGCACTGTTTGATTTGACTTTCGCCTCTCCAATGTGTGAAATATCAAGCTGTGCACCATTGCCTACAAGTAACTTTTCTATACCTTGATAATCTGTCTTGAGTGATACGTTGCTCAGCTCAGAGGTGACATGGTTTGTGGCTCCACTGTCCACATACCATGCTTGATCAACAACTGGTTCTGGAGTGGCGAAATAAGCTGATGTAGACTGCTGCTGATGTCCACCTGCTGAGTGAGAACCTTCATGAGTATGGTCCGATGAGTAAGGAGTCACATTGTGACTATAGAGTTGATGATTGCCCCCCTGAGACTGATGCTGTGGATGAATCATTATAGCCTGACTCTCTTGACCTGTTCCATTAAACTGATTTCCTCTAGTTGGAGCTTGAAACTGCTGATCAAATCTGTGGTAACATTGAAGTGCACTATGCCCAGGTTTTGCACACACTTGACAATATGTCCTGTTTCTATTATTGCTTCCATATCTACCCCCACCTCTCCTTCCACGAGTAGCACATCTACTGCCATTAAAACCTCTACTGCAATTTCCTCTTCCACTAAAACTAGACTGATTGGATGCAAATTGAGCAGAAAAATGACTAAAACTAACATTCACGTTTCCAGCAGAGTTCAACTGATCTATTATTTGTTCATGCATTAACAACATAAACTGTGCATCTTCTAGAGACATTGTGTGATGTCGTGAGGAAAAAAAGACAAAAACCAGGGTCATATTCATGCCCTCCTCCATTCATTAGACTCAAAACTAAATCTCTTTCTTTAACCTCTTCTCCAGCAGCCATTAAAGCATCTCCAATGTTATTATTTTCGAACACAAAATCACCTATTGAATCGGATCCCTTTTTAATGGTTTGTAGTTGCTGTCTCAATTGCACGATTTTAGCTAATGACCTTTGAGAAAACAACTTTTCGATCTTTGTCCATACTTCAAAAGAAGTTTTGCAGTGAGTTACCTGGCCAAGGACTCCCTGGACTGAGAGTGGATAGGATCCAAGATAGCAACAGTTGATCAGTTTGCATCCAATGCTGGTACTCTCTGGTGACTTGCTTTTCAAACTCAGGTCTCTCCATCTTCATATGTGGTCATGATCTCAGTAAACTTCTTCAGTTCAACTTTGAGTCCATTGATGAAATCTTCAAGATTTAGTGCCCAAATTGCAGGTAGCACTTGTGTCTTCCAATAGATGAAAGTTGTTGTGATCAAGTTTCATGGTCAAGTTGAGACTCAACGTTTTCGCGAGTCCTGCGAAGTCCACTGGAGAACATGATGAGAAACTATGTGTTGTTCTAGTTGAATCAGGAGGTGCAGAAGATGGATCGGCCATTGACGTTAGTCTTGTAGCTCTGATACCATCTGATGATGCAGGTTTTACAAATGGAAGTGAGAGTAAATTGATTGAACTTTGTTCAAGAGACTGAAAAAGAAGAACTTCATTGATTAATTTTTTGATGAATGATCACACACACTTTTTACATGACTAATCTTTGTTTATGTACCAAGTCTCATTAATCTGATTCCATTCTAACTAACTTGCTAATCACACCAATGGTAAACTGGCACAACATCATTTTTCTAACTAACTTGATCTCTGAGTAACAATCCTGTTAGCTGGGCTAAACCAGCCTGATGAGCAGGTTTTGAATAAGCTGAGTTTTTCCTTTTAGACTCCACAGAATGCTCTTCAGCTGATTCAGCTTGATTACAAGCTTGTTCAGCTTTTACACTCACACAGCAGACAAACCATTGCCATGAATTTTGACATCAGACTTGAACCTTGCATCTCCAACATTGCGTTTTACCGTAATAGACAGGTCCCCCACTCGATCCTCGAGTGCATTTAAATTGGAATTGATGAGATGCCGAATTGCTTTAACGGCTTTAAAAATTGAGACATCAACAAATAGGGTATGAAGCAAAAAGGCCTTGCGGTCTCGCACTAGCCTCTCCTCTTGTGTTTTGAAAGGAAGAGTGGCCAGTATTGCAAATTCTGTAGCCCATGGTCGTAGATCGTGCTCACCATGTCTTCCCTGGCCTCCGCCACTGCCACCCCAACTCTCATCTTCTGCTGGTAGGGATCCAATGCATGGAGAAACAAGGCAGGTTTTTGCTCAAAATCCATAAGGAAGATTTCCAAACTGGACAGACAAGGGTAATTCAAATCAAATCAAAGCTTATACATCTCATTGGAAAATTACTTGTGAGCCAAGAAATTGTTACTTTGTTGTGTTCAATAAAAGCCTTCATCAATGGTTCATATGCCTGCATTCACCAAAAATATTAAAAACAAACTTGATATAGGAATGCTATGCTCTAGGCATCAAAAGAAACAGAAAATCTTTCATGGGATGATGAGTTGGCATGTCATGCTATATTGGTGTGTCATTCCAATAACCATGTGACATATGACATCTTTTTTATAAACAAATAACGTTGGTGTGACCTTTCAATAACAACATAACACGTGGCACCAAAATCAACATGATACACTAACTCAACGTCGCATGAAAGATTTTTTCCAAAAGATATGAATGATAATTAAAGAATTTTCATAATTGATTCTGAGGTACTGTACTGACATTAGCGCAAGCTCAACTGAGGTTTTGCAAAAGATCCACCAGAAAGTGGCTGAGCAAAAGCTGCTTTCCCAATGTATAGAATCCTTTCATTGATGCAACCACTTGTATTTGCTTACCATTACAAATCTTAAACTGTATCATATCGACAGGGTTCAACATAAACGACAGAATTAAATCATATCAACTTCACAACATATAATTAATCATAAATTGTGATAACTGTAAATGACTTGAAAATTTATGCAAGGTAATCCAATCACCATTAGTCAAGGGTTTACAAAAATTCTGTGTGAAAAAAAAGAATGTTATCTCTTGTATTGTAAAGAGCATATTATCATAACCCATAAAAGAATAAAAAATAAAAGTTGTATATCCTTTGGTTTTTGTCTTTAAAATTTTGTGTTGAAAAATTACTTTTGAAAGTGAAAATCATGTTTTACGGATGATGTTTCTAAAAGTATAACACGTTTGGTAACATTTTTAAAATTAGTTTTTAAAAATGAAACTAGTGTGAATGTATTTAAAGAGAAAAAAAGATAATTTATTTTGAAAATAGTGAAAAACAATAGAATTTTGTTTGTTAACATTTTAAAAGTTTTTTCTTTTCTGAAAATAAATTTAAAGAATATGTCACCCAGCAATCTTAAAGTTGCTTTTATTTAAAAAATAAATAAAAATAAAAATACTACAAAGGGAAAACAAAAATTATCCGTTTTCTTTATTATAAAGGAACGAAGTTGGGACTGTAAGGGTTTGGCTAACTTAGGTTTGCATAATATTACCAAATAAGTTTCTTTAATATTAGTCATTGGATAAATTCTAAGAGTTGTTATTGAAGAATCCTATAACCAATCCAATAATTGTTATTGAAAAATTTTATCGAATAACCTTACCCTTATCAATAAGGTAGCTAACTTAGGACATTAGACAGCAAACCTACTTTTGTCATTTGCACATTGATTCAATTGGGCCTCGAATTGATAGAATTAAGCCCATTTTCCACCAAAACAAATCAAGTACACTCATCAGCAAGCATTCCTGTGTGTGTTATAAAAGTTTAAATCAATTGTTTGAACCATGAATGAGTTAACACCACGTTAAAACTTGTTACAGAAAGAAACCAATGAAACGAATATTGAACAAAGTCATATGACATCCGGATTTTGGCGCTCAAGGAAACCACTAAAAAGAAAGGGTATCTAATTTCAATAAAAAAGGGGCATCTAAGTAAGGTTTGTTCAAACGATTCCTTAAGCAAGTTGGTATTTGCCATACATTTAAACGGATGATATAAAGCCAATCAATGTCTAAAAACCACATTAGTTTTGCAAATACTGTGGCAACACACAAGTTGAGGTTAAAATCATAAAAAGGAAAATGCTAATGCAATAGCCATCAAAATACAAGATGACAATACTGATTATCCAAGTCTCAATCAGTAATCTTGCAAGAAGCATGTCAAAATGATCGTTTCAGCATATGAGCAAATGGTATTTCAAAGTCTTTCCAACAGATCCATTTATTTCAGTTTCAATACAGCTTAAGAGTAGTAAAATCAAGCTTTAAAGGCTTCCCCCGCTTTAACGAGGTCTTCAAGTGCCTTTGAGATCTGTATCTCACTCAAACCTTCCAGACGAATCCCCTTCTCAACCCCCATATCTGTGTACAAATTAAACAATACAGAGATAAGAGATGCAATGACAATCTAACAATTCAAGAGAACAATGCTAAAGTGTTTCAAAATGAAAATAGGTGTTAAGAATAAAGTCCGGAGAGAGATTATTCTAATAAGCACACAACATTTATAAAGTATATAACCAGGAGTTCAAAGTTGCATCATTGAACAAGCACTCGGGCCAACAATTCTAACAAAAATGATAATAATTTTAAGTCAGTAAGACCCATTTGTTGTTTGCAATCTTAAATTTGGTACTTGCAACGTATGCAACAACCATGAAGTGTTCCAGAATTCACAATTAAACAAACATTCAGGCCCACAATTATATGACAATGTTGTAAAACAATTATTAAAGAGTTAAAAAGTAAAAATAATAATAATCATGTTTTATGCATAAGACATAAGAACATTTACTTTGCGCATGAGGCGAACGGATGAAAAAGAAAATTCCTTTGTACAAACTCTTTACAGTCCTAAATTAGGGTTAAGGTATAAGTACAAGATAAAAAGAAGTTGTTTCTGAGGCGGTAATGGAAAAGTTAAATGATGCTCTGAAGGCTTAGGCTAAGAATCAGGCGGCTCATGCATCTTCATCAAATGCAGTTGCCAGTAGGAGGATTGGACCTCCAAAGAAAACTGGATGGTGTACCAAACCAAAGAGTAAAAGGTTGGATGTCTGTTCTATGTATAAACAAAGTGAGGAGTTGGTTTTCCCAAACCCCGAATGTTTACTAAAGGGTAATATGCAAGGCTACGTAGTTCACAGAAAAAAGATTTGCTGAGATTATTTTGATGGATTTGCTCAAAAACGGCAGGAAATTTTTGTTTTGCATTTAACATGTCCCAAGGAAAAAGGTTTGTTAGGTTGCAAAAAGAGCAGTCATGGCACATTTGGTGAGCTGTGAGAAGCTATGATGGGCCAAGAATAGCTACTAGCTAGGATAAACACAGCCTGTTAGAGGTTGCTTTCCAGCATCAATCTTCATTTTATGGGTGCTAAAAGACTCAGAAGGCCTAAGGAATGAAAATTTATTGCTAAGGCTACTAGGGTCTCTAAAGAAAGGTTTGTCCTAAGTAGATACATATGCAATTTCGACAGAGTACTGGAAACAAATAAGATTGAAATGTGTAGTTAAGTTTGGGTTGTGGCATCAGTGGGACAGAGACAACTATATTTGAAACAACTACATACATTCATTAAAAAATAATTAAACAAAAAAAAAAAATTGTATCACATTTAACTACACGACCAGCAATCCGTATTCTTTAGACCTCGTTAACATTAGATACATGTTTTCCATTCTTTCTCTTATGGGAAAATTTATTAAACTACGAAAACATAGAGAAGTTTAAGGAAGAAGATGGAGTGATACCATATCTAGCCCACAATTGGGGCTCAATGCCACTGCATTCACGTATCAAGATTGGTAATTTGGGGTTTGAAGTCTTCAGATCCTTGTAGTTCTTCTCCACAAACGCTCTGCATAAAATTTAACAAGACCAACATAGAACCAAATTGAATATCAATCTAAAACTAGGGCCCATGTGAGAATTTAATGAAACGACGTCTCATTCATGAACTACAATAAGAGATCCATCAAAACCCTCGAAGAGCAGATGAGAAGCGTACCTGGTAGTGGAGCTAGAAGGCGACGATTGGCATAGTAAGATCCTCAGTTCCTTGATACTCTTAGATAGTTGTCCTCTCCATGCCATTTCTCCAGATAACAATCGCACTGCTTTGAGATAGATTAATGGAAGCGAGTTGAGACAATATTCGAAGAGGAGCGGTGACCGTAAGGGCGAAGAAGGAGAGGCGACCGTAAGAGGCGAAGAGGAAGGAGGAGTTGCGACCGTGTGGGTGTGGAAGAAGGGGAGAGGAGCTGCCGTCTGCCGAGGTTGGTGTGGGAGAAGGGGAGAGCGAGGATGTGACCGCCGAAAATTGGAAATGGGGTGGAGAGTTTGGTTAATGTTCATATATATATGCATAATTACACATGAAGCCCTATAATATTTCAATATTATAGTTTTATCTCTAATTTAATCGTGTCAACCCGTGAATTCATTTAAACAAACCTGATTCGATTTGTTTACTAAACGAGTTAAGCGGGTTGATACGATTACGACACGAATTTGTTTAACTCTAACCCATATCCTATTTATTTTTTATGAATTTATGTCGATCCATTATATTGTGACTCATATTGTCTTTCCTACTTTAGAAGGTGATGTTCATTGTAATCTCTTTGAGTACTACAAGAAAATATGTACTCAAGAGATTAGAATAAACATCACCATCTAAAGTTTCTCTAGATTGCATATCCAATCGCTTAATCAAAAGTTCAAGCTTACATACAAGGCTTCAAATAACAGTACTAAACTGTCTGACATTAAAAAAATCAGTGGGAGAAGGCTTTGGTCAAAGATACTTAATTCCTTGGATCTCTATATATATTTGAAAGCCTAATGCATAATCAAGTTAGGTCGTATAGGCTTTGCATGGTTATCGCATAAGGTAACCGTTTTTGGTCCATAATCCATACACCAATATTCTACTAGGGCCTCATTCGTTTGCTGGGTTGGAACTATTTATCTGTCCAGGCCCACGTTTGGTACAGCCTACCAGCCATCATCATTGAATTATTCCATCGCTTGATTTATCCCGTCATATTGGGAAAGCACAAACCCATCGATGAGCACGGCTTCTCTTCACTAATTCATCCATCCTCCGCCTCTCGTTTCTCATATTCCTCACCTGTCGATTCTCATCTCTCTTCAACTTTCCTGGTCTGCTTCTCTTTGCTCAAGAGCATAATCAGTTTAAGGTGAGTAAATAGCTTCACTGATTTGGATTTTCTGTTCTAGTAATCTCATGCCCTAGTTTTCGTTTTGTGTTGTTCATGCATTTATCATGTGGGTTTTGTTGGTATTCTCGTTGTTGATTGATCGATCTGGTGTGTTTCCAGTGTATTCCTATTTTTCAAAAACCTGTTTTTTTGGTTTTTGGTTGTGATTGTGAGATAGTAGAAAAAACGGTGTTCAAGATAATTATTGGGGAGGAAAACGAATGGGTTCTGGGTTCTGACTTTCTGCAAGCTTTTTTTTTTGGCTGGAGTTTGGTGTGTTTGTGTGTGTGAGGAACTGAGTGCTTCAGAGTGTTTTTTTTTTTTTTTCAAAATTGCAGAATCAATTTTGTTTCTTGTGTGAACTTGAAAATAAAAATTGCTTACCTTAAATTGATCGACCATTAGTTGTCTCACCATCCACCTTACCTATGTTACTTCGGGGATTTTGAACTTAGATTTCAATATATGGACTGGAGATCAACTGCTGTCTGCTCTGTTTCGATTATTTATATGTAATAAGGTATGAGAGGTATTGGCGGTTCGCTGATTCTGTTTGGTGTCTGTGGTTCGTCGAGTCCAAGAACTATTCCATGTTCTTTGTCTGTGATTTTTACTAGTTTATTTTACTACAAAGCATCTCTCTATTGAGATCTGCATTTGGCTTGTGAGAGTTCCTGTGTTTTGGTTCTCTGTTGTCTTCATAATTTAAGATAAATCCCAACTGGGTTAGTTTTTTCAATCCCTTCATGTGAATTCATTATTTTTGTTAATTTGATAGAAAAGGAATCAGAATTTGGTGTGTTTGACGGTATGCTTATATGGGAATTTGAATAATTTAATTTATCTGTTGTGCTTTATGTTTCTTGATTGTTTTGTAAACTTGTGTTGGTTTTATGAGTTTGGCATGTTAATTTATCTATACGGATGGTAATTTATGGTATGGTTTGGTATGTGTCAATTCTTTTGTTTGCTATCAAATTACAACCTCTTATCTTTTATCTCGGCAGTCGATCTGCGAATTCAGGTATCTTTTACGTCTAACTCATCAAGTATTTCTATTGTTTATTTTGGTTGATTTGTTTATTGATTGATCAGTAACTCATTTGATGAGTGCTTTTTTCGACTGGTCGATAATTGTTTCCATTTAAATTATTTGATTAGCATGATGATACAATTGAATCTGAATTTGTTGTTAGTATTAGGCTCATAATTTATTCTAGTAATTTTATTTAATTTTAGTTTATTCATAAAAAATTGTCTAGTGGCCAACTTATTATTATGATATTTTTGAAATAAAATAATAATAATAAGTTGGCCACTAGACAATTTTTTATGAATAAACTAAAATTAAATAAAATTACTAGAATAAATTATTTTATGAATTGATTATGGAAGACAAGTTTCTTTCTGCGCAAAAACAATTGAGTTAAGAGATATAGAGGCCCTAGATTGTGTGCTCTGGTTGCTACCATACTGATGTGTAACACAATAAAATCTTGGATTCATGCGTGACATATTATTGTCGAGTCGTAAACTAGTGAGTGCCTTTTGTCCTATTCATTTTATTGATTTGTATATTTAATGAAATATTGAATTATTGTCCTATTCATTCTATTAATTTATATATTTAATGAAATATTGAAATATTATGAACCTAGCCTGGATATAGTTTGGTCCACTGGAGGAATTTATATTATGTTTATTAACAGTTGAAACCACCCCCATTAAAGAAGAGATTCATCTGTTTGATTCGCTTGCTCAACCTTGCCCAAATAATAGCTAGTTACATATTTAATGTGTAATATGTTTTTATTGTCTGACTTTGCACTTGCCAGTATTTCTGCTTTTGCTGTAAGCATATATGTTTCTTATGTTGTGGATGATTTAGGGTGTTGTTTTGATATTATTATTTATTTAGTTCTCTAGCTTCTTTTGTAAAAGCTGCGAGTTGCAATGAGATATGGATTTGTTTTAGATTATCCGCATAAAATTTCATTTATTTATTGTCTTATTTCTCTCGTTGGCAGTAAAACCTTGCAATGGCAGATGGTCAGGAGACTGATAAAAATATTGAGATATGGAAGATTAAGAAGCTTATTAAAGCACTTGAAGCAGCTAGAGGCAATGGTACCAGCATGATATCTCTTATCATGCCACCTCGTGATCAGATAGCAAGAGTTACCAAAATGCTGGGGGATGAGTTTGGAACTGCTTCAAACATCAAAAGCAGGGTCAATCGCCAATCTGTATTGGGTGCAATCACATCTGCACAGCAAAGGTTGAAGCTTTACAACAAGGTTCCTCCCAATGGCCTTGTGCTTTACACAGGAACCATTGTCACTGAAGATGGGAAGGAAAAGAAGGTAACAATTGACTTTGAGCCTTTCAGGCCCATTAATGCGTCTCTTTACCTCTGTGACAACAAGTTCCATACTGAAGCTCTGAATGAACTTTTGGAATCTGATGACAAGTTCGGTTTTATTGTCATGGATGGTAATGGTACCTTATTTGGGACACTAAGTGGTAACACCCGCGAGGTGCTTCATAAGTTTACTGTTGACCTTCCAAAGAAGCACGGTCGAGGAGGGCAGTCAGCTCTTCGGTTTGCTCGACTTCGTATGGAGAAGCGTCACAACTATGTCAGGAAAACAGCTGAACTTGCCACTCAGTTTTATATCAATCCTGCGACCAGCCAGCCCAATGTTGCAGGACTGATACTTGCTGGTTCAGCTGACTTCAAAACTGAGCTTAGTCAGTCAGATATGTTTGATCCTCGCCTTCAGGCTAAAATTCTCAATGTGGTTGATGTTTCTTATGGGGGGGAAAATGGATTTAATCAGGCAATTGAGCTATCGGCTGAAATCTTATCTAATGTGAAATTTATTCAGGAGAAGCGCTTGATAGGCAAATATTTTGAAGAGATAAGCCAGGACACTGGGAAGTATGTGTTTGGTGTTGATGACACACTGAAAGCTTTGGAAATGGGTGCTGTTGAGATACTAATTGTTTGGGAAAATCTGGACATTACTAGGTATACCTTGAAAAACAGCACTAACAATGAGGTTGTCATAAAACATTTGAACAAGGAGCAGGAGGCCAATCAGAGCAACTTTCGTGATTCTGCTACCAGTGCTGAATTGGAGGTCCAGGAAAAAATGCTGCTGCTTGAGTGGTTTGCTACTGAATACAAGCAGTTTGGTTGCTCACTTGAATTTGTTACCAACAAATCACAAGAGGGATCCCAGTTCTGCAGAGGCTTTGGTGGGATTGGTGGAATCCTCCGCTACCAGCTTGATATGCGATCATTTGATGATTTTTCTGATGATGGTGAAGTTTATGATGATTCTGAATAGCAATCAATCAAACCTACTCCACTGCTGGTGCAGGATGATGGAGTGAAAGGGCTGCACCAGCAAGCGATTCATCGCTTCCCGCTTCTCGGTATCTGTGTTCAAAACGTTATCCAAAGTGCTATTGAGGTTTTGATTTCTGAACTGCTCTTTTCATTTGACATTTTAGTCTCTTTAATAGGACTACCTGATTGGTTTATCGAATGGTTGAGAGCAACAAGTTATGGTGTGTCACTAGTCTATCTGATGTTCTTTTCTAATTACTTTCTGTTTCGGGTTTTATTGTCTCTCTTTTGTTCCCTCAGGGGCAAGGATATCATGACTCTGCTAAGGAAGCATAAGATGTTGCATGGACTTTGTGATGCAGCAGCTGGATATGAACAAGAAAGGAGAACTTATGGAAATCTACTACCTATGGTTGGAGGGGCGCATGTGAAATTGGCAGTTTTATTGTTGCTTGGAACCGGAGTTCTTGTGGCAAATAACTATCTATGTTGTTGATATGGCAAACCATTAGCTTATCGTGGTGTTGTGGAAACTGTTATTTCTGACTTTTGAGTAGTTTACTCATATGGGTTGTTATTTTAGTCTATGCTGAAGTTGGACCATATTTGGCATCTGTTTTAATGGATCTTGCATCCCTGGGTAGGCCAGGGAATTATCGTAATGTGGTTAAACATTACCATGCTTTATATG
The DNA here is from genome assembly GCA_021234005.1 of Nephelium lappaceum. Classification (NCBI taxonomy): domain Eukaryota; kingdom Viridiplantae; phylum Streptophyta; class Magnoliopsida; order Sapindales; family Sapindaceae; genus Nephelium; species Nephelium lappaceum. The sequence goes on from CM037997.1 coordinate 28,629,794, forward strand.
CTACAATATCTAAGTATGGCAATTCTATGCTTATTATTATCCAATCTTTTCTTGGTTTTGTATTTATTGGTGATCATTTATATACATAGAGATTGAGAATGGCGCACCATTGTTTAAAATGGGTGCATTGTCGTTAAATGGAACTGTGGTGTTTGATGTTAAAGTCTAACTAGTTTCCTAGGTGCATGTAAAGAAAGTTTCAGTATTACATTGTTTCTGTGCATCATGTCTTTGAATAAGGTTAATTTGGAATTGTTTAATTTATGCTTGAACTGAGGTTCCCAGAGGGTTTTGGAGGGGATAGCTGGCAGGTTATGAATAAAATTGTATGATGTCGGTGCTTGGGGAAGGGCTAGGATATGAATTTTTGAATCAAATAAATTATGTGAAGTGAAAATTGTTTGAGTATTTCAATTTAGCAATACAATTAATTAGAATTTGGGGAGAAGCTTATAATTCAAAGTGCATAAATTTTAGGGGTAGAGGTAAGGAGTCTTGGGTCAATTTCATCCAGTCTCATTAAATTATTCATCACTATGCTGCAAGTGGTTAAAAAGTATGTGGCATCGTTCAAGATGATTTTTTCTTTTGAAAAATAAAAATGAAAAATAAATGTTGCAAGTGATATATCTATATTTTTAGCATTACTCTTGTAAAAAATGTGGAAGCTGGGAGATGTTTTAAGCAAACTACAGTTAGTTTAAGGAGGTGTGGTTAAGGAGGTAAGGTTAAGGTTTTAGATGCTTACTATGCTGCTATAAAAAAATGACTTGTTTTGTCAATTTACACTTAGAGTACGCATCTCGCTTTCGATTTGACAATCAAGCTTTTCGAGTTACTTTGGTGTTTATAAGCTGCTAGTACTAGTAATTTTCATTGTTATGTGGGAATGAAGAGGCTTCAAGATACGTTTTATGTGATAATTTTTTCTCTAATTTGTAAAAGTAATGTCTTCCTTGTTTCATGAAGCTCCCGATGATTAAACTACATGTTTTTTTTATAAGTTTCAGCATTGTCTGAATTTATATGTTGATAACTTAAGATTGAGGGAGTTGCATCGGTTTTTCTTTGATATACTTTTCATTAGTATCAAAATTCTCTTGATACTTGTTGTGTGTGTGTATATATATATATATATATACACGTATATATATATACATATCGTGCTTTTAAAAGTGATATATATTATGTTTTGATGTGTTTTTGAGGAGTGGTACTTGTTTTTTTGGGTATTAATGTATATATATATATATATATATCGTGTTTTTAAAAATGATATACGATATTTTGGTGTGTTTTTGAGGAGTGCTACTGGATTTTTAGGGTGTTAATATGTACACGTTAACATACACATATAATGTTTTTTATATCACCATCATGTATACATTTCAAGCTTTTCACGTGTGGGTTGTGAGGTTTAACATTAGGAAGTATTCAATTGAATATGATGTGGTTATGAAGAAGAAGTCCCGTTTCGCGTCCGTCTAGCATTTTGGGAGGAGAAGGAAATTGTTGCAAATCAAGACCTTGAAACATTGTCCTCCTCCTCAGATGCAGATTGACTCTAGACTGGTATCGGATGTGCCAGCGAAGTTCACAAGACCAAATTATATATTTCAAAGAGAGCAATGATCAAAAACACAAATGTTTACACTCATTTCGGAAATACTCTTCCATGACCATGATTCACTAAATTATAGTCGACCCGTAATTATTCAGTCCGTAACCAGATCTTCAAGTACACAAATATTCATATGCCGTATTTGGGAATGTTACATGCAATTATCTCTTTACTACTCTCGTCCATCATCTTCAACATATGATTAATTCACTTTCCGATATCAAAGCATAATTCCGTGCCATGGACAAACAAAAAACTTCAATCTAGTTTTCTAACAAGCGTTGGTTCATTGGATTGGATTGATTTTGGCTACTCCACTAACACAAACCAGCGAAATTGTAACTGCTGCATACACTAATCAAAGCATCCGTGATTTTCTCATGATTCTACAAAAGGATTTGCATATGGTTCTACGAAAAAGATTCAACAGCGTGTTTTCTGTAATTAGCACACGGTTCTATGAAATGATTCAACTGTTTGTTCTTGTTAGGCCATGGCAAAAATCTGTTACATTAAGCTGTCTTGTGCAAGACAGTCATCCACAAAAGTCATCCTCGGGTGAATTTGTTAGGGGACCAACCTCTAGAGGGTAAAACCACTCATAAAACCAGCTAGCTGATCCACCAGCACTGAGTCCCACAGACCAAAATAGCATTGCATTTTAGCTCAGTTCTGGTGACTAACACTAGTATACAACCTAACCAATGAAAGTTACATACGACCATGCCTATATTTGCCTGAACAAACATCCCCAAGCCCATTAATTTCTCCTGTCATCACAAGAACTTCAGGAAAAGGAGAAAAGAAAAGCAGCAGACAAGTTCAGTATCCGGGCACAGTGGTACAGGCACATAAGCTCTATAAGTCATTTAAACATTAATTTTTTCATCTTTTGAACACCATTTAACATTCAAATTTTGACATGAGAATGATTTGCCCAACTAAATGGATGGTTGCGATCTTAAATCGCATTCCACATATCGATGACGTTGACCATGATTTCAAGTACCAACTGTGTGTGCTGAGTATGATATTTTATTTTTCTTATTAGCTGCCAAATTTTCGTTATCGCAAAGGCTGGTATTAATGCCATCCCTTTGTGTTTTGCCAGGAGTAGAAAGGAAGATTTCTGTTCCAGTCCACATGAATGCATCTCTCACAGCACTTGATGGGTTGTATCACAAACCAAAGAATTGGACTTGTTCAAGAATAACAGCAAAGAGTTGCATAACATGAAAAGTATTACCAGTTTGCACTAAAAAATTATCGTCCCCCTTTCCGATATAGATTTGAAGTCTTTTTTGGATGGAAAGCAACTAGCCAGTCTACTCAATGATCAAGTTCAAGTTTACATAAGCCAACAATCACTTTTGACAAAAGTTTATACATTGATCAATGATTAGTAATTTAAGAAGTCTGTAGTCAAGGAGATAATAACTGATGCATGGACAATATAAACATGCTAATATGAAGCAAAAGAAATCGAGTACATTTTGGCTCAAACACAAATAATTCAAGGTCAAAATCCAGCCACTAGGTAGATAGACTGATACCTGTTCCATGGGAGTAGGTTCATTACTCTTCTGTTCTTCCACATTGTTTGGTTCAGCTTCGGCCTCATTTTGGCTCTCGGAGTCCATTTTGTCATCTTTTTCCTTGGCATTCTTGGTGGCAGCAGCAGCATCTGGAATTTGAAAATCTGCAGGAAGCTGACCTGACTTCAATGCCTATCACACAGACCCTGGTTCGAGTTAAGCACAGTAATGAAAGAAAATTGAATCTGGAATTCAAAACACATTTTTTCCCATTAAGCAAACACCAAGTACCTTTTCAAGTCTTGCAACCTCTTAAAGAGTCTGAGAATTCACTATGGCAGCCTGCAGACCATGACGCAATGAATTAATGGAATGAACATGAAGATAATCTGAACATGCAGTATGATGCATTAATCATTCGAAAACATTGAGTGAAGCAAACATAATGCAGCAATTAGACTGAAAAAAGGGAACTTAATTTTAACTCCTAGAAGTCGAAACAAATAGCAAATTTTGAGATTAGATATAATTTCTCAACAGAATGTAACCCCATATTATATTATTTTCGGCACCGTGCATTGCTTCGATTATTATATAGAAGAACTTCAGCCTATGATAACTAAACTAGTTTACCCTTCAGTGGATGGTTCATCGAATCATGCTATGGAAAGGATCCTTGTGAAGCAGTGATATCAACTACTATGGAGGTCAGCAAGACACCCAACTTCAAGAAATAATTAAGTGAGACCCCCAACAGCTCCTACCATACAATCCAAAGGCTCTGTAACCTCATAACTTCCTATCCGTACCCTATTTTCTAATTTTACATCATATATTCTATCAAGAAGCCTCTCTCTTAAAGCTCAAAAAATAATATGATAAAGCCAATATTGCTTTATCCAGGTTTCAAAATACAGGATACAACACAAGCTACACTCCAAACGTCTGTGTGCGTATGTGAAAATGGTATCTTGTCAACATCCTCAACAAGATATAATTTACTATAGGCAGAACCTACATCAAGAATGCAAAAAGCATCTTAATTTCAAATCTTGAAGTCTCACATTTCAGTTTACTTTTCCTTGTAATTGCGTCGGCCAATATTTCAAGTGTAGTTGTACCAAGATGTAACCAAAAACCCTACAGTGTCCATAATGGACCCTAGACTGGAAATACCAGCATTTCCAAGAGTTTTTGCTTCTTATAAATATCTTGCATGTAGTTGATGAAATCATACAATTCTCGAAATTTTGAGAAATGCATGGGGTTTCCCGGTGAAATCACACCTTGATAAAAGGATGGTATAGCTTCTCAAATGCCTAAAATACTGAGATGCATCAACATTATGCCTTGATAGATATAATTTGCTCAGGAGTGGGGGGCAACCTCTTTTGGAGTTTGATGTTCCTTGGGAACTTCTGAAACATTTTTAGCTTCTCCTCTTCAACTTCTTTTGAGGAAAACAGATTTGCTGCTTCCATTCTCTCCTATCACCCAGAAAATAAATTTATTGTAAAAAAATTAATATCATTACCACACAATTGAATGTTGAGAAGTGTCGTGTCACCATGGCTAAATAAAATAACACCACAACGATTCCACACACAGACGTTTCTTTTGAGATGTCATGACTCAGCAACAGTCCTTCTGAGAGACATCTTAGAAGAGGAAAGCTAATATGGTTCGAGCTTCTAGTATTTTGCATATTCCGGATAAAAATTATTTTCGCCCCTAAGTTTTGAAAAGTGATCGTATTTTTAATTATATTAAAAAAAAAATCAAATCAATCCTAACGTTTGAAAAAAATATCAAATTAGTCATTCTCATTAATTAATTGATGGTCAAACCTAAAGTGCAACATAGTGGATAGGTGTAATTTTGTCATTTTCAATCGTAAATCTAGGATTTTAACATGTATATAAACTATATAATTTGAAAAAAAAAAATTAAAAAGAAAATAAAACAATGAAAAGACATCCCTTAGAAAAAAAAAAAAGTCAAAAGACTCAAAACGAAAAGAAAAAAGAAAAAAGAGAAATAAAATATAAAAATTTATAACAAATTAATAAAAACTAAAAACAAGGAAAAGAAAAAAATCTAAAGTTCCAGCAGGACAGTTATAATGGCGGGCAGATTGGCTATGGTGGCGACAGTGGATGGAGCGGCTATAATGGCTATGGTGGCAAATGGATCGCTACATGATTGTCATCTGTCAAATCTAGATGACGATTTGGGTTCAATTAGTGTAATGGACAAAAACCGAGGCCCAAGAGCATAAGCCCAGAGCTTATTAAAGTGGGTTGGCCCAATGAGTTAGCAATATTGGCTCACAACCTAACAATTTTACTGTCTACCAAGTCCAATGATCTCACAACCTAACAAGTTTACTATCTACCAAGTCCAATGATCTAACTAACCAAATCTAAACTACAGAAATATTCAGTAGACCAACTTAGTAGTTCGATCGACCAAATCTAATATATGATCCATAACCTTAAAATGGGTCTATTCAATTGTCTAGTCAACTTGGTGTTGGACTAACGGTTCAGTCGACTTAGTAAGGACTCAATGTCTGTTATCCTTTATCAACTTAATCAATACGAGTTAAGTTCCATCAGGACTCAACCACTTACAAAATAGGGACAGTCCAATTGGGAATCAACCTCATTCCCTAAAATGTAGAGATAACCACGACCTTCTTTAGTTTAATCTAAATTCAGACTCTTAAACCTATCCGAACTAGGCTATGCTCGATTTTGTAGCATGTGATGTCTATAAAAGGGTTCTTAAGCGTCAGACCAAGGTATTGGCACTATTATACTAATATCGTCACTCTGTCGGAACCATGCCGGACCACCTAGTATATTCAACTCCGGCTAGTCTTCAGGGTAAAACTTATCGTTCACCATAATTTATGGCGCTCCTTTATTAGTTTGGTCAGCCTAGAGCACCATCGTCGCAAAACCATCACCCCTAATTAATCTAGTGCCATACTCAGAGCTAAGCCATCATCTCAAATCGTCATTTACACAGACGTGGTTCAAGACATCTGACCTACTTTTCATTGATTATCATTATTTTGTTTTGTTTATATTGCCTTGTACTGTTTATCATTATAATTGGTTTACCGACTTAAGCGTTAAAGGGTCTTTGACTAGCACTACACCAAGTGCTAAGATTATCTCGCTTTTTATTTAGTTTGTGTTGAATATAGATTATTAAGTTCCAAATAAAGCTGACCAATGAGTTCTGCTTAGGACGGTATCAGACTAGTGCTAAGATCATCTCACTCTTAAAAAGTTTTTATAAATTTTTAAATTTTTGAGATAAAAATTATGTTGGTCCCCAAGTTTTAAGAAATGATCAAAATTTTAATTATGTTTCGGAAAAAGGACTAAATCAACCTTAACTTTTCGAAAAAGTATCAAATTAGTGCCTACCATCAATTGACTAACTGGTCAAGCCTAACAGAAAATAAGAAAAGACTCTTTCACACCTTACTTTATTTACAATGCATACAATGACAAATTTGCCCTTAATAAAACTAAAAATTATAAGTATTTAAAAATTAACAAAATAAAAATTAAAACTAAACTCCAAAATAAAATGAATTTAAAAATTGAAACTAATTAACCCTCACATTTTCATCTTCAATCCAGTCACCACATCAATCTTCATCTATAATCAAACAACACCAATACCATCTAATTTAATCTCTCATCCATCACAATTTCAAAAAAAGGTCATATGAAAATCAAGATAATATCAACAAAAAAAAATTCACAAATATAAAAAAAAAGAAAAATTTTTGAAATATTCAAAAAACTAAAATTAAAATAATATAAACATAAACATAATTTTTTTTTTTTTTTAGAAGAAAGTTTGTCTTTAGCCTCGGGTTTGTCTTCAACCTCAACCAAATCGTCACCACCACCACAACAAGAACCACCAGATTGTCACCATCTTTGAGATTGTTTTTAACCAGATCATCACCACCACAACGAGAACCAAAACATCACATTGGGTTTGTCTTCAACCTCAAGCCACAAATCTGGTTTCACAACCAATTGAATTAACAGATGCTTTGAACACTTCAACCTCAATTAGATGTTTTGAATCGACAACCAGATGCTTTAAACCCACTATCACCACCACCTTTATCGTCGACCAAACTGTCACCACCCTATAATTAACACAATATCTGGTTTCACAACCAATCGAACTAGGTAGCCTTCATCGTCGGCCATAATCATCACCACAACCATAACATCACCACCTTTATTACTGGCCATAGTCACCACCACAACATTATCCAATTGAACCTACATGCTCCAAACCCAATTGAACCCATGAACCATGCACCTATTGATGGAATGAAAAAACAAAAATCAACAATTTGTTTTTCATAAAATTAAGGATTTTGCGGAACATTGAGTTTCAAAAACGTTTTTAGAAAACTCAAGAACCCAAGATTTGTAAAACAATGAAATAAAATAATATAAATAAATAAAAATCAGATTTTTACCTTCTGTATTGATCTCTATGGATTGCTCACCACCTTGCCTTCCTTGATATATCTCGAAACCAAGAAACAAGCGAGTTGGCACAATTATATAGAATTGTGCTCACTTACTTTTTGATTTCTTTAAAAAAAAAATCAAAACAAATCAATGTTTATAAGAGGTGAGTGTTTGATTTTTGGTTATACAAAGAACAAAGACACAAATTCTTGTTCTTTGTATTTGTTAAAAAAAACTTTTTCTTTTCTCTTAGTTTTTCTCAAAAACATAGACAACAACCAAAAACCTAGATGTAGAAAAGAAACTTTTTCTTTTTATAGGCAAACAATTAGGGTTTTAATTAATCAATATTAATATTGACCCTAATTTTATTATAATTAAACTTTTGCCCCATATAATATAATTAATTCAAAATTAATTCATATTATATTTTGAAATAGAACTTGTAACTTTTAATAAATTAATTCATAATTAATTTATACCAAAGTCACTAAGAATTGGATTCAAGACCTCTTATAAAATTAATTAAATAATTATTAATTCATAATTAATAATTAAATAATTTGAATAATCAATATTATTCAAATACCAAGTGAACACAAATTTTTGTTACTTATGTAACGCCTGTAATTGGACAGTCCAATTACAATATTCTATATACATGTTTCTTATAGTAAAATGAGCTATCAAGTGGACCCGATGGACCTACAGTTTTGAGCTCCAATAATATTGGAATTATTAATTAAACTCTTTAATTAAATAATTCACTATTATTAATCTTAAAGTTACTCCACTAAAAACTTAAGATTGTACTCTCAAAATTGTAGATGTTTTTATACAATCTGAAATTTTTCAGTGTCCATTGATTTAATCACTACATATGATTTGACCTTCCACAAATAGTTCATAATTAGAGCAAGGTCAAATGTCCGTTTTACCTCTCTAATTATTTCTTGATCCTTAAGTACCATTGATTCTCTAATGAACAATATATTCATAACAACTTATGAATTTATCTTTCTGTTTACATATAAACAGAAAGTTGAGCGCTCTTATTGTTCAAGACCTGAATCAACCCTTAAGGGAACTATTTTTCTACTTCTCGCAAAAAGGAGTGGATTCCACTATTGTATAGAATGTTCCCAGCTACTTACTAAATCATATCCCCAAAGTACGAAGTTATTGATTGGGTATCTACACCGATCTCACCCATGTAAATCAAAGGAAATAACTTAATAAGCAGAAGTTCATAATACACTCAGAATTAAGATCAATTCATATATGATCATCTGGTTGATAAATATAAATCTCTAAGGTTAACGGATATTATTTAGAGACTTATATTTATCGTGGTCCAGTCCTATATAATATTTATTATATAAGGTGCCTCCATTTCCATGTCACCACATGAATAGTCTTGGATAAGACTATCGTATCAAATACGAAAGGGACTGCATCTGTAGATTTACCACAAATGAAGTACTCAGCTTCGTTTGTTTTCTACGGACTCTTTAAATTACTTATCTCAAACTAAATCCACCTGTATATAACACTTATACACTTAGTTTGAAATTACATCAGTAATCAAGGATGTTTCTCATGATATATACGATTTTGCAAAATATATAAATTGAATGAAATGAATATTTTATTAAAAATTTATAAAACTGTTTACAATATTACAATCTCTTAGGGCAGAAACCCTAACAATCTCCCACTTGCCCTAGAGCAGATGAGACATATCTCGTAATCCTAGACCCTCTAGATGACCTTCAAATACTTTAGCCGTTAAGGTCTTCGTAAACGGATCAGCAAGGTTGTCTTGTGATGCAATCTTCATCACTTTTACATCTCCCCTTCGTACGATCTCCCTAATGAGATGGTATTTCCTCTCTATATGCTTCCCTCGTTTATGGCTTCTTGGTTCTTTAGAATTGGCCACTGCACCACTATTGTCACAATAAAGGGTGAGTGGTTTATCCATGTTTGGAACAACTTCCAAATTAGCCAAGAATTTAGGTAGCCATACCGCTTCTTTAGCTGCTTCACAAGCTGCTACATATTCGGCTTCCATAGTGGAGTCAGCAATGCATGATTGCTTAATACTCCTCCATGTAATGGCTCCACTACCAAAGGTAAATACTGATCCGGACGTAGATTTCCTAGAATCTTTGTTGGACTGAAAATTAGAATCTGTATATCCTAATGGGATCAAATCCTCTCTAGAATATACTAGCATATAGTTTCTCGTTCTCCGAAGATACTTGAGAATATGCTTTACAGTCACCCAATGATCAAATCCTGGATTAGATTGATAACGACTAACTATTCCCACCGAATAACATATATCCGGTCTCGTGCATAACATAGCATACATGAGACTGCCTACTGCAGAGGCATAGGGAATCCGTCTCATATCCTCAATTTGTTGAGGTGTCTTAGGACACTGTTCTTTAGACAAATGAACTCCATGACGAGAAGGTAAATTACCTTTCTTAGAGTTCTGCATCGAAAATCGCATAAGAATCTTATCGATATATGATGCCTGAGACAGCGCTAACAGTTTGTTCTTACGATCCCTTATTATTTGGATCCCAAGGACATAACTGGTCTCTCCCAAATCTTTCATTTGGAATTGGCTAGCGAGCCAGTTTTTTACGTCTGATAATATTCCTATATCATTCCCAATGAGTAGAATATCGTCAACGTAAAGTATAAGGAAAACCACTTTCTTATTGATAATCCGTTTGTATACACAAGGCTCATCAATATTTTGCTCAAAACCATAAGACTTGATCGAAGTATCAAATCTTATGTTCCAAGATCGAGATGCTTGTTTAAGTCCATAAATGGACCTTTGCAATTTGCAAACCTTTTGCTCTTGACCTTGGGATACAAATCCCTCTGGTTGTACCATATAGATACTTTCATCAAGATTACCATTCAAAAATGCAGTCTTGACGTCCATTTGCCAAATCTCATAATCGAGACATGCAGCAATGGAGAGAAGAATCCGAATGGACTTAAGCGTAGCTACTGACGAGAAAGTTTCCTCATAGTCAACTCCCTCTTTCTGAGTATAACCCTTTGCCACTAGTCTAGCTTTAAAGGTTTCTACCTTTCCATCTACTCCTTTCTTCCTTTTGTAGATCCACTTGCAACCTATGGGTTTTATCCCATCTGGTTGATCTATAAGTTCCCAGACAGAGTTGGAGTACATAGACTCCATCTTGAGATTCATTGCTTTAAGCCATTCTTTTTTTATCAGAATCCTCCATTGCATGATGGTATGTCAATGGATCATCTACACTCTCATCAGAGATAGCAATCTGTGCCTCTCCGATCTTTCTATAGCGGATTGGTGGTCTAATAACCCTCCCACTACGACGAGGTGGTAGATGATTCTGATGAGAATTTGTCTGACGTTCAGACGTGGTCTGAATTATGTCTTTGTCAACAACTATTGTTGATGGGGTACTGGTCGAACCAGGAAGTAATTCCTCTAGTATAACTTTACTTCGAGGTTTGTACTCTCTCATATAGTTCTCTTCAAGAAACGTAGCGTTTGTCGATACAAACACTTTGTTTTCTTCAAGACTATAAAAGAGTCCACCCCTAGTCTCTCTGGGATAACCTACAAATAGGCAAACTTTTGAACGTGGTTCCAGCTTCCCAGTCTTGTTCTTCAGCACATGTGCTGAACAACCCCAAATGCGAAAATGTCGTAAACTAGCTTTGCGACCATTCCACAACTCTAGGGGTGTCTTTGGAACTGACTTAGATGGTACAACATTCAAAATATACATTGCAGTTTGTAATGCATATCCCCAGAATGAACTAGGTAATGATGAGAAGCTAAACATAGATCTCATCATGTCCAAAAGGGTTCGATTTCTCCTTTCTGCAACACCGTTCTACTGGGGTGTTCCAGGAGCAGTCAGTTGGGATAGAATCCCATGCTCAAGTAAGTAATCCTCGAACTCTGTATCGAGATACTCACCTCCACGATCCGATCGTAGAGTTTTCAATGTTTTGCCTAATTGATTTTCAACTTCAGCTCGAAATTGTTTGAACTTTTCAAAAGTTTCTGACTTCCGTTGCATCAGGTAAACATACCCATATCTAGAATAATCATCAATAAAGGTGACGAAATATTCATAACCGCCTCTAGCTTTAACATTCATAGGACCGCAGATGTCCGAATGTATAAGCTTTAGTGATTCCTTAGCTCTAACCCCTTTACTAGTAAAAGGTCTTTTGGTCATTTTACCTTCTAAACATGATTCACAAACAGGTAAAGTGTCGATCTTTAACTCACTTAAATGTCCGCTCTTTACCAGTCTATCTAATCTGTCAAGGTTAATATGACCAAGTCTTAGATGCCAAAGATATGTGTCATCATTTTGAGAAATCTATTGTCGTTTTGTTTTTGGTTTTTCAACCTTAAACATTTCAGTATTAAACAGTGGGTTATGCATTAACGGTCTTAACACATATAAATTGCTTTCTTGTATCCCTGAACAAATTTTCAAACCATTTCTAGAAATAATAACTGATTTATTATAAAAAGAAACAGAATAATTAAATTCCAAAAGTTTGGATACAGAAATCAAATTTCTTTTAAAACCTGGAATATAATAAACATTGTTCAGTATGATAAAACAATTATTATTGAAATGAAGTCTAACTTCTCCCACTACCTTTGCTGAAACGACTTCCCCAGTCCCGACTCGCATGTTGAACTCGCCCTCACCAAGCTGCCTATAAGAGTCAATCAACTGCAAAGAAGAACAAACATGATTAGTGGCTCCTGAATCAATTATCCAAGTGGATGAATCATCCTCCACTAAACAAGATTCAATGACTAGTAAATCATATTTACCTTTCATCTTCTTCTCTTTGAGCTCATTGAGGTACTTAGGGCAGTTCCTCTTCCAATGTCCATCGACACCACAATGGAAACATTTTCCTTTGGGCTTGGTGGCCTTGGAGCTCTTTTTGTTCTTCTTCTTGGTAGCTTGTGTTTTGGGCTTAGGTGTAGCTTTTTTGGTGTTTCTCTTCCTCTTGTTTTTAGCAGAAGAATAAGACTCAGCAACATTTGCTTCACCAGACTTACTCTTATCCTTATTCATTGACTCATAAGTAGTAAGCTCATTAAGTAATTGAGTAAGTGAGTAAGTCAACTTGTTCATAACATAGTTACTCTTGAATTGCATGAAACTCTTCGGAAGAGTTTCCAAGATCACACTCACTTGGCTACGTTCGTCTATTGCCCCTCCATGGCTTTCAGCTGTGTTAAAGTGGGTCATCATTTTCAAAACATGCTCTCGAACAGACGTACCCTCCTTCATCTTAGCAGTCATCACAGCACAAACAGCTTCGTGCCGTTGCTGCTTAGAAGGTTGCCCAAACATGCCCTGCAATGACTCTAGCATCTGAGTTGCTGTTGTCAGTGACTCGTGCTTGGTAGCAAGCACCTCGGACATCCCTGCTAACAAGTAGCAGCGGGCCTTTTCATCAACTGTGACCCATTTCTGATGGGCCTCGCGCACAGCACGTCCATCATTATCTGCTGGCTGAGGAGGACAAGGTTGAGTCGTGACAAATTTGAGGTCCTCACAGACCAGGACTGCGTTCATATTACTTTTCCATTTGACATAATTTTCTCCATTAAGTTTATCATTAGCAAGAATAGAAATCAACGGAGATACCATTGCTGAAAATAAATAAAATGGAATTCATTTAATATCAATTTGCAAAATTTAATATCATGTAATTTTGGCATAAAATTAAACGTGATGCATGATCCACGAATAATAAATTATCAAAATCCCTAAAATTAATAATAATGCCACGATAATCTAACATACCACAAATAGGTGCCGCCGTAGGGTAGGTCAAATATTTGTATGTTAGACTGAGACATTCTCAATCAAATAATATAACAGAAAACTCTTTTTCATATATTATTTGACTACCGTTTTTCGGTCAGGAAAAATAATTAACAATTAATTATTTCCTTTATGAGTGTAACCCATCATTTCGGAGTCCATAGACTTAACTCGAGAATTGCCGTCGTAGGGTAGGTCAATCACAAGATACATCTAGAATTCCTATCCGTTAGGAAGTCAACCTTGATCAACCTAAATGGACACCATCCGTAGGGGGACGATAACAAAGCCGTCTTGAGGCGCCATTTAAGTTTTACAGTGTTGAACTAATGATGGAGACCGCGGGATATATTGTCATATATCCCTCTCCCACTCACTATTTTAGGGTTAGGGATTTCTATTAGATTTTTCTAGTCATTGTCTTAGATTATTAACGGCTAAAAAGATAATCTAAATTACTAGGAATTTGTGTGTTATTAAAGTTCGAAACTTATTAACACTTAATAAATTATCAGATTTTTAACATTTAAAAATCTAATTTAATATATCCATTTAATGAATTACCGGATTTTTAACACTTAAAAATCTAATTCAATTTATAAATCTAATGAATTACCAGATGTTTTAACATTTAAAAATCCAATTCAATTTATAAATCTAATGAATTACCAGATTTTTTAACATTTAAAAATCCAATTCAATTTATAAATCTAATCAAAATAATCAAAATTATAAAGAATAGATTTAATATGATATCATCCGATTTTAACCAATTAAAATCTAATCCACATTATGAATGCCAATTTATTGAAATCAAATTTCTAATTTGAAACCTATGATTTTCTATTAAAATCAATTCAAATTATTTTAAAGGCATTCCATGTATTATTTTTCTATTTATACTAATAAACAATTTTAATAGCAAAATAAAAATAATACATATGATGCATGTCATGTTATAATGTAGTGAGTAGGCACTTCATGATTCTATATGACATATTTTTAATGCATGTACATGTTATATATATTTATCCATTCATCTCATGAAAATAAAAAATAAATAAATAAATAACATGTGTATGACCGGGTTCTTTGGTTTTAACGACCTACAACTAATTTTAAGATTACAAAAATTAACCAAAGCATTCCTTGGCCTTCACTTGTAGTCTTCATAGTCTTCAAGGTTTTCATGAGCTTATAATTAAATCTAATTTAATTATCAAAAACTTCTATCAAATAGATTAGACTAGAAAAGCCCATTTCTTGATTTATGGATCCAAGAAAATTATCCAATCATATGGATATTTTCAATAGTGTTACAATTGAAATGGAAACCCCAAAAATATGGAACACATAATTTTAGGGACTATTATTATAATTTTATTTGTTTGCACATCTAATGTGCAACGCATCTAATGCGCATACATTTATTCATAATAAATGTCTTATTGGACCGTTCAAAACAGCCGCATTAATAATCTATTTCAATTCAAGTAATTATATTTTAAACGATAGTTTTAAATACTATTAAATAAAACCAGCTGTTTTCAAAATAATTTTCCGTTTCAAATCATAATTATACCATTCAAAACAGCTGCATTAAAAATTCATTTTAATGCAATTAATTATATTTTAAACGGTAGTTTTAAATACAATTAAATAAAACCAGCCGTTTTCAAAATAACTTTCCGTTTCGAATCATAATTATACCATTCAAAACAGCCACACAATAAATTTCCATTTATACAATTAATTATGTTTGAAATGGTAGTTTTAAATACAATTAAATAAAACCTTCCATTTTCAACATAAAAAAAATCTTATTCGAATCATAATTCTGGCACAGCAAATCAACCCCGTTGACATCAATCTTCAGCTTTACATTTTCAAAAAAATAAAGCTTAAAACTATTGAATTACAACGAAAAAAAAATTGCCACAAACGGCTTACATATTAATCGAATAAAAATTTGCCACAAACGGCTTACATATTAATCGAATAAAAATTTTCCACAAATGGCTTACATATTAATCGAATAATATAACCAAAGAACCATACAATTAACGATCATACCATGCAATCCCATTCATCAAACATGAATATAAAATATGCATATCAATAATCAAATCAAAATAATAGTGCCTACTCATTGACATACATAATCAATACAAACATATTATTTTAAAATTCATTGTTTTATTGAAAACCTTGGCTCTGATACTAATTGATGGAATGAAAAAACAAAAATCAACAATTTGTTTTTCATAAAATTAAGGATTTTGCGGAACATTGAGTTTCAAAAACGTTTTTAGAAAACTCAAGAACCCAAGATTTGTAAAACAATGAAATAAAATAATATAAATAAATAAAAATCAGATTTTTACCTTCTGTATTGATCTCTATTGATTGCTCACCACCTTGCCTTCCTTGATATATCTCGAAACCAAGAAACAAGCGAGTGGGCACAATTATATAGAATTGTGCTCACTTACTTTTTGATTTCTTTAAAAAAAAAATCAAAACAAATCAATGTTTATAAGAGGTGAGTGTTTGATTTTTGGTTATACAAAGAACAAAGACACAAATTCTTGTTCTTTGTATTTGTTAAAAAAAACTTTTTCTTTTCTCTTAGTTTTTCTCAAAAACATAGACAACAACCAAAAACCTAGATGTAGAAAAGAAACTTTTTCTTTTTATAGGCAAACAATTAGGGTTTTAATTAATCAATATTAATATTGACCCTAATTTTATTATAATTAAACTTTTGCCTCATATAATATAATTAATTCAAAATTAATTCATATTATATTTTGAAATAGAACTTGTAACTTTTAATAAATTAATTCATAATTAATTTATACCAAAGTCACTAAGAATTGGATTCAAGACCTCTTATAAAATTAATTAAATAGTTATTAATTCATAATTAATAATTAAATAATTTGAATAATCAATATTATTCAAATACCAAGTGAACACAAATTTTTGTTACTTATGTAACGCCTGTAATTGGACAGTCCAATTACAATATTCTATATACATGTTTCTTATAGTAAAATGAGCTATCAAGGGGACCCGATGGACCTATAGTTTTGAGCTCCAATAATATTGGAATTATTAATTAAACTCTTTAATTAAATAATTCACTATTATTAATCTTAAAGTTACTCCACTAAAAACTTAAGATTGTACTCTCAAAATTGTAGATGTTTTTATACAATCTGAAATTTTTCAGTGTCCATTGATTTAATCACTACATATGATTTGACCCTCCACAAATAATTCATAATTAGAGTAAGGTCAAATGTCCGTTTTACCTCTCTAATTATTTCTTGATCCTTAAGTACCATTGATTCTCTAATGAACAATATATTCATAACAACTTATGAATTTATCTTTCTGTTTACATATAAACAGAAAGTTGAGCGCTCTTATTGTTCAAGACCTGAATCAACCCTTAAGGGAACTACTTTTCTACTTCTCGCAAGAAGGAGTGGATTCCACTATTGTATAGAATGTTCCCAGCTACTTACTAAATCATATCCCCAAAGTACGAAGTTATTGATCGGGTATCTACACCGATCTCACCCATGTAAATAAAAGGAAATAACTTAATAAGCAGGAGTTCATAATACACTCAGAATTAAGATCAATTCATATATGATCATCTGGTTGATAAATATAAATCTCTAAGGTTAACGGATATTATTTAGAGACTTATATTTATCGTGGTCCAGTCCTATATAATATTTATTATATAAGGTGCCTCCATTTCCATGTCACCACATGAATAGTCTTGAATAAGACTATCGTATCAAATACGAAAGGGACCGCAGCTGTAGATTTACCACAAATGAAGTACCCAGCTTCGTTTGTTTTCTACGGACTCTTTAAATTACTTATCTCAAACTAAATCCACCTGTATATAACACTTATACACTTAGTTTGAAATTACATCAGTAATCAAGGATGTTTCTCATGATATATACGATTTTTGCAAAATATATAAATTGAATGAAATGAATATTTTATTAAAAATTTATAAAACCGTTTACAATATTACAATCTCTTAGGGCAGAAACCCTAACACCTATTTCACACCCAAAAACCCATAAACTAGGCACTTGGGTCACACCCAAAAACGAGGCACATAAAAACTCAAAGATGAACGCACCTCAGTTCATTCAAGAACGAACCCACACATTCGGGTTTGTTCGAAGAAGACGAACGAACCCAAGCAACTGGGTTTATCTTCTTCAAACAAACCCAATCCTAGGTTCATTTAAACTTTGTTTTCTCAGGTTATTCTTTTTTTTTTCTTTTTTATGTTTTTAATTTTTTCAATTTGTCAATTTTTTATTTTTATTTTTAATTTTTTGTTTCTTTTATATTTTTATTATTTCACCATTCATAGGTTGACACATATTTTATTTTTTATTTAAATTTGTTATCTATTAATTAAATTATATAATGTCCAAAACACTCTTGACAATCATAGTCGATATTAGTTTAACCATTATTTGACTAATATGAAGATCTAATTTGATTTTTTTTCAAATAAATGGGATTGATTTTAGGGAATATCCTAAAAAACCCCCCGAAAACAAAAATAATATCAATTCACACCACTTTTTCAAAATATTAGCTAAAAAACCCCCTACCGTCTCCCAAAAGCGGTTTTCATCCGGATTTAAAACGGTTTTGTGAAAAAAACAGTAAAAGACCAAAATACCCTTATAATTTTAAAAAATAAAAAAATAAAATACAAACAATTAATCAATTACCAAACTATCCTTTGATAATCAAATTAAAAAAACATTAAATAAATAATAAATTAATTTGAAAAAACTAAAAAATTAAATAAATATAAATAAAAACTAAATAAATTAAATTTAAATAAAAAATTAATTAATTAAATTTAAATAAAAAAAATTTTCATCAAATCCACCGTCCATTTAAGATTTTGAAAAAAAAAATAATGGAGATCCAATCCCAGACTGGATCTCCACCATCCATCAATTACCATGGACGGTGGAGATCCAATCTGGATTGGATCTCTACGATCCAGTTCAATCTCCAGTTGAGCTTCAACATCAATCTCCAATTGAACTTCAACATCAAACACATCATTGTCATCATCAACAACACACAAAGAAATTGATCAAATAACACTTCAACAACAACAAAAAAAAACCCAGATTTCCATCAACAACAACAAGAACAGTACCCGCTGTCATCATCAACAACACACAAAGAAATTGATCAAATAACACTTCAACAACAACAAAAAAAAAACCCAGATTTCCATCAACAACAACAAGAACAGTGCCCGCAGATCCGCCACCGCACCGCTCCACGATGCCGATTTACAGCCGACCGACCGTTCCTCACCGTCTTCTTTGTCTCCTCCACGAACCGCGTCGGAAAGAGCGCCTGTAACGCACCGCCTCACCACTCGACGCAACGGCACACGGCTCTTTTCCTCGCCGTCCTCTCCATCTCCTCCACGAACCGCGTCGGAAACAGCGCTTGCACGATCTGATCTGAAGGTGTTTGAGAGAGAAGGGGGGGGGGGGGGGGCCGCCGCGTCTGTGAGAGAGAGGGAGGGTGGGGGGGCGGCTGTGAGAGAGAGGGAGGGTGGGGGGGGGCGGCTGTGAGAGAGAGAGAGATGGCGTGTCTGTGAGAGAGAGGGAGGGTGGGGGGGCGGCTGTGAGAGAGAGAGAGAGGGTTAGAGAGTGTTTGAGAGAGAGAGGGAGGGGAGGCCCGCGTCTGTGAGAGAGGGGGAGGGGCGGGGCGCCGCGCGGCTGTGAGAGAGTGTTTGAGAGAGAGGGGGGGGGGGGGGGGGGGGGGGCGGCGTCTGTGTGAGAGAGAGAGAGGGAGAGAGTGTTTTTTATTTTTTTTTTCTTTTAATTTATTTTCAATTGTTTTTATTTATTTTCAAAATTTTTATGATTTTTTTTATTTCGTACGTGTCACATTCTGAGTGGTCCAGTTGGAATCCATTTATGGATTCAATCTTCAATGACTTTTTTACCCTTAGATTTCACAGAACCGTTATTTTGTTGACTAAGTTACTATTCAAATTAACGGTTGGGTTTTTTTGACTAATATTTTCAAAACCAGTGGTGGTATGATATTATTTTACTTTTTAGGGGGTAAATTGATAATATCCCTTGATTTTATAATCTTTCGAAATATAGTTAAAATTTTATTTATTTCCTAAAATTTAGGGACAAAAATGATTTTTACCCTAAATTTTTTAAATTAATTTTGAAAGAAGAAATAAAAATATGATAAATAAAGTCAGAAAATAGTTTTGCCCCTCAGACAATTAACATTAAGAGACCTGGGCTAATAACAAGTGGATAATTTATAATAAAACTAAAATATTTACTCCGATTTGAATATATTTTAGAATTGGATAGCTAAATTATATTTTGCTCAAAATTTTTTTTTCTTTTGTTTGAAACTGGAAATTCATTAATTTGCTTAACAATTTTAATAAAATATGGGTATAGTAAGAAAGTTTTCGGGTGACAATAGCAACCCTTGGAAAAATGCCTTTCCGGGACATAATAAACTTTACCCTTCAAAAAAAAAAGTCAATAGTGAATTTGATACTTGCAAAAGTGACAAATTAGAAAAAAAGTTGGTTTGAGACTTTGGGAGAGTAACTTGTTTACAAAATTTGCAATCAGAGGTAAAGAGAATGCCGGAGCTACCGGAGGTGGAGGCGGCGCGGCGGGCCATTGAGGAGCATTGTCTGGGGAAGAAGATCGTTAAATCGACGATCGCGGAGGACGCGAAAGTGATTGATGGAGTATCAGCTCGCGATTTCGAGGCGTCGCTTTTGGGGAAGACCATTGTGTCTGCTCACAGGAAGGGCAAGAACTTGTGGCTCCGCCTCGATTCTCCTCCTTTTCCTTCCTTCCAGTTCGGTATGCTGCGGCTGATGATGATGATGTGTTTGTTCATTTTGCAACGACTCGATTGAAATGGTCGTCTCGTTTGCATTTTCATTTCAGGGATGACGGGTGCTTTCTACATTAAAGGCGTTGCTCTTACCAATTATAAGAGGTCTGCTGTAAATGACACTGACAACTGGCCTTCCAAATATTCCAAGTTCTTTGTTGAAGTAAGGACACTTCACTCCATCTCATTTTTTTTCATTGTTTGAAGTAAATTATTAGTTTGTAAAATTATTGTTGAAGTAAGGGTGTTATTGATTTTTTATTATGAGATAATAAGCAAAAGCAATCCCAAATACAAGAAAATCTTCCATGGGACGCTGAATTGGCGTTCTATGCTTATGTTGGTGTGACTTTTCGATAACAACGTGACACGTGACATTTTTTTTTTTTTTTATAAAGTTAATATTGGTATCTTTCCTTATTTAGATAAAATTTTCATTTAAAAAACTATACCACGTTTTACGTTTTTATTTGAAGGTCACACCTACATCAGTTTAGCGTGCCAACTCAACGTCTCATGAAAGATTTTCCTATCAAACGCACACAAACTTTAATGGAAAGGCATTGGAGTATGCTTGAATTCGTTAGAGGACATGCACATTTCACTTAATTACTTATTTTTACAAAAATGGTCCTCTAGAAAGCATTTTATACGCTGATTATGTAGTATATATGTGGTTCTCTGTTGATCCAACTGTGTTTTGATTTGTCCACGAACCTTGGGACATGAAATTATCATTGTGAATCATTTATGTCGATTAGTTTAATCAATTTCTCCCCTGTGCAGTTAGATGATGGTTTGGAGCTGTCTTTCACTGACAAGAGGCGATTTGCTAAAGTTCGCTTGCTCAAAGATGTACTGCGCTATCATTTGCTTCTCACATGTACATGCTAATCTACTTTGGGAGGCAATATAATCATTTCTTGTGGCTATTGTGTTTGTACAGCCAGCATCTGTATCCCCAATTTCGGAACTTGGACCTGATGCTCTATTGGAGCCCATGACAGTTGAAGAATTTACCGGATCATTAAGCAAGAAGAAAATTGCAATTAAGGCTCTATTACTTGATCAGGTTACGTTATTTATGCTTATTCCCTAGGTTAAAATCATTATGCTTATTCGATTTGCAATACTCTAAAATTGTTTATGTGATGTTATATCCATAAGTTCTGTAGAAGGTATAAGTAACAGAGTCTTTCTGTGCAGAATTGATGGGAATCATTAGCTTCAGCCATGCATCTGTGTTTCTATTTTGGTTTCAATATATTTAACATGGGCGAAAAGCTAATGAAATGTCTGATTAGAATGCAAATGAAATGTTTTAATTTCATCTTGAGCAATGAAGATCAAATATCGGAGTAGAAATGAATAACTTGGCTCAAGATGAAAGGTGTTTCGGAAGAGGGGGGGAAACTACACAAAAATAGCGTCAGGAGAGTTTAAGTTAGAAGTAGTGAGACAAGTCTTTTTGATCGGGGAAATTGTTCCGTGTATATAATATGGATATTGACAAGCTACCTTGGGTTTAGCTAAATTCTAGGAGGATGTACCTAACGGACAAAAAGCTGAACATTTTAAGAATTCATATCACTCTGATATTGGTTACCACCAAATAAATTATGCAGTTCAAGTAAAAACTATCACTGCAACCTAGTTAAAATGGGGATGTAGAATAACCATAGGGATCAATGTGTATCAGAAAGAAGAAATTTTAGAAAGGAATAGTTTGAAAAGATAAAAGATCTAATGTGAGTGAGTTCCCATGAGCATGTTCTCAGTTTAAATGAGGTATGCAAACTTAAATTGGTTAGGTTTCAGATTAATTGTATCTTTAATCCTTCTGTATATGTGATTTGCTTTTTAAAAAATACTAGATTGTATTCTCTTGGTTGCCAAGAGAAGTTAAATTGTAGCAATTTCAAAATTTCTCTGAAGTTTAAATTGTTTAGCTGGCTGGCAACTCCTATAAACAAGTAGCTGCCTAGGACAAAGATAATTTCCCCAGCACCCCAAAGAAGAAAAGAGAGAGACTACTCTGTTTTTTCTTTTCAATATTATTTCTGACTGTTTTTTAATCATTTTGCAGAGCTATATTTCAGGAATTGGCAATTGGATTGCTGATGAAGTGTTATACCAAGTTAGTAAACACATCCCTTTTCTTTTCCAGCTTCTAAATCTGTATTTTAGATTTAGTATTAACAGTTTTTAGCTTGAGAGTTCTATGCACAAATTTTCAATATTGTTCGTCTTAGTAGTGATCTTCAACAATTTGAGTAGAGGGTATAAAAAGGCTGTTGGCTGCAGACAGGAAGAGAGATTGAGATGGCCTGTGAGATTATTGGGGCTAGTAAAAATGTATATTTTTAGCTGATCTCAGATGGAATTTCAGGCTTTACACTGTCCAAGCTTTGGCTTTGGTGCCCAAAATTTCTACCATTTTTTTTAATGTAATCCTATTTGAAATATTTGATAACTTTTGTCTCTTTAACAGGCCAGAATTCACCCACTGCAACCCGCTGCCAGCTTGTCCAAAGAAAGCAGTACAACTTTGCTCAAGTGCATCAAGGAGGTAAGGGATATTGCTTCAATTTTGATTTTGGAGAATCAACAGCGGTTACAGAAATTTTATCAAGCAAAATAAGCGTTTCATGGAAAATATAGAGAAAACACTGTAGGTTATTCAAAATGCGGTTGAAGTTGATGCTGACTGCAGCCGCTTTCCTCTTGAATGGTTGTTTCATTTGCGGTGGGGCAAAAAACCTGGAAAAGTTAATGGTAAGACACTTAAGATCTGACTTATCATAATGGCTACAGGTGATTGAAAAAGCAATCGAGGTTGGGGCAGATAGTAGTCGGTTTCCTAATAATTGGATTTTTCATTCCCGTGAAAAGAAGCCTGGCAAGGCTTTTGTCGATGGTTTGGCTCTTATCCTTTGTGAACCCTCTTATATTAGCAATAGCTTTATGTGCCTATTTGTAGCGAACCTTGTACTTGTGTCTACATTCCTTTTTGTTTCCTGAGTTCCGTCGATTATACATTAATATTGGAAGAAATTTATTGGTCTGGACTCATAAGGCACTGACTAAAGGGGAAATTTTTATTTATTACCATTAAGAACGTCTAATTTGTCTGTTAATCAGTCCATTTTAATTTGCTTCAACAAGATACTTATGATCTGTTTTCTGTAATGGCAGGAAAGAAAATTGATTTTATTACTGCTGGTGGCAGAGTAAGTAATTCTGAAACATAGCTGTTACTACTTTTTCTATCATTCTATCAAGTTAACAATATAACGGGGTTAAAAGAAAAAAAGTTATCGATATAACGGTCCTTGCTTCTCTGGTCTCAGACAACAGCTTATGTACCAGAGTTGCAAAAGCTAAATGGAGTCCAAGCTGCTAAAGCAGCATCTAAACCGAAGAAGCAAACTTCTAAGCAAAATGACAGCAGGGATGATGATGATGGTTATGGCACTGATGAACCAGAAAGTGAGAGAGAGGAGAATCCCAAGAATGTCAAAACAAAGGAAAGAAGGAAGTCTGTAGTTGGAGGTAAAATGCCTTCAAAGAAAAGAAAATCCGAGGAAATTGATGATGAGGATGGCGATGGTGATAATGAAGGTGAGGATGACGACAAAGATGAAGCATCAAAAGCAAGATCAAGAAGGCTGACAAAAATAAACAAGCCAAGGCAGTGAAGACATCAAAGGAAAAGGGGATGAGTCAAAAGAGTAGTAACAAGTCAAAGAAGAAAGCCAAGTAACAATTGTCCCCCATGGTTTGGAAGAATGAAGAAGGTACATGTTGTTTAGTTTTGTTAATGTCAGGAAAATGAAGTGTTTTGTTGCCCTTCCTAGTCATAATATTGAGTTAAACGGTATGTGAATACTAACTGAAATACTAGATGATACTTTGAACAACTATATTCTCCCTGTTATGACAGCAGTCGATGTTTCCAGTCTTTCATGTGATGAGATGGTCAACTCCTATACGTAAAATTGTCAGCATTTCTATTTTTCTTTGGAAGATTGTACAATTTGGTTCCAAATTTTTTCTAAAAAAATTGGGATAATCCATTTTTTTTTTAAAAAAAAAAAATTGACATAATGCCAAAATCTCTTGATATTTTTAGAAATCGTTAATATATCTCTTATCGATTTATAAAATAGATTAAATATTTTCTATAATGGATGAAAATATTCAAGAAAAAATCTCTTGCTGTTAAAGTAGATATCAAAAATCAAAGTTTGACTGTTAATGTGGAAAGGTAAAATTATAAGAATGCTTTGATAATTTTAATTATTTTAATAACAGTAACAGGTAAATTGAGATTTTTTTTTTATTTTTTAAATTATAGTGACTTTAGTAATGATTATGTGAAATTACAACAGAAAAAGTGGGGTTATCCAAAAAATGTCATTGATTTATACAATTTACGCATATGTGATACAATTTACAAGCGTGTTATTACAAAATTGCTCTGTTATTTTTTTTGACATAAAATTGTTTTTCCTTAATTAATAAAAATAATTAAGAATTGACAACCACAAACAAACTTGTCTTTTACAACAGGGTTGGAACGATTTCTTAGCAATGTTGGGTTGGGCTAATCCCAGTTTGCTTCTTCGGCCCCTCAAAACTAAGAGCCAACCAGGACAACCTGTCAACAATTTTATTTTCTTAAACTAGATTTTCTTATTACATTTTGTTCACTTGTGTGTTCAAGAAACAAATCAAACCCATATTTCGTTAACCTGTGTTAAAGGAACACAATAAACCCAGTTTTGATAGGTAGTTTTAAGATAATGTGCCCAAGTAGTTTTTCAAGTTTTATGTTATTAGCAGCGCAAATTGGACAAACGTTACTTGGAGTTTTGGCCTTGTTTACGCCAAAATTTCAAACTTTCAAACTTGAGAGTAAAAATTGACGAGACACTAAACGTTTTTACAAACATTGAAACATTATTTCACACACACCCATGCCTGGATGCCATATAATATATTCAAAATTACACATATAGTATCGAAATTTGATCTCCTACTTCATGTGATCGAATTTAATTTCTCTGTTTTTTTATTTTTTTATTTTTTTATTTGTTCAAATGGAGTGCGCTGAGTTGGGAAAGAATTTATCAAGTGTACTAGTTTTTAGTGGGCCATCATGGGCCCAAAGGAAAATGGAAATGGGCTTTGTTGTGCCACACAAATGCATGAGCCTCGACTACAGTGCTTGGAAACACTTGTTTGAAAAAATGGAAAGAAGGATGGTGAATAGTGACAGAATTCCTGAAATTTGTTTGAAAATGAAATATCAGTTTTGCCCTTGATAAATCTATTAACCATGTACACAAAATGGAAAGAAGGTTGGTGAATAGAGACAGAATTCTACCCCCTGAAATTTGTTTGGAAATGAAATATCAGTTTTGCCCTTGATAAATATAAACAGACTACTACAGTAAAAGGATAAAAAAGTAACTACAACATTAAATACTTGCTTGTGGCTGAGAACGTCAGGCATACAGGGTTGTTGAGAATGAGTATGGCGGGCCTGATCCTTCTTTTTCTTAGTTGTGTCTTTGGCGTTCAATTTGCTCTTTTCCTGATGTTACCCCTTTATTATGGAAAGTTTCAGATTTATGATACACAAACTGTTGCCTCTTTATTATTAATGCTTATAAGATGTTTTTGTATGACATGTATTCTGTGACTATGTTCTTGGCAATTCAAATGAGTTTGGCTTTTATCTGCTTATAAGACACCATAGAACTCACTTTCTTCTTTGAATTATAGCTCTAATTTTGCCGTTTAACATTTTATTTTTGCGAAGAACTATTTTCAAGTGTTTGAGCACTATAGTGTATGCCATTTGATGGAAGATGGAGTTGTTTTCTGGACTTCAAGGTATTAATTACTTCTCATCTTTGCAACTACGGTGGTTATTTTGACGTGTTTGAATGTTCAGATGGCTCTTTTCTGTGCATTTGCTGTCATTTATGCAGGTATATATCAGATATTGTTGTTCATTTTGCTGTTGTCCCTGCTTCTCTCTATGAGCTGATTATTTATATAACGTTTTATAGTTATGCTTTTGCATGCTGCATTTCGCAAACTCACTCCTGCAAAGCAGCCTTCTCGGGGCAGATCAAGTAGGTGATGGAGTCCGGATTTTTCTTTAAATATGGTTATGGTGACGCGACCCAACCCGAATACCTCTAACTCTGATCCAGTAGGTCACGCCGGGCATCCCAACGGATCCCTCTTAGACCGACTCGTCGGGCTAAACGAAACCCGTGGAGCGAACCCTAAACTCTTTCATACTTTCTGAAACATCGTTGGGTTGAGTTTTCTTTAAAAACTAGAAACGCGTAGGAAAAATTTTTTATTATTAATTTTAAATTCATTTTTGAAACTCATTTTTTTTCTAACAAAATTTCGACAGCATAACGGCTGCATTTTTAACGTTCCCGAAAAACCTGTTTACAGAAAAATAACACTTCGACTAAAATTTATCACCAACCCAACTTCTAATTGCCCGTAGGCCTCAATCATGCATTTGATTGCTAAATCAACTTATGAAAATTCAAATAACATTTAATAAACCGCATTTAAATCAAAAATAGTTTAAAAGCAGTTACAAACAAATAATTACAATTCATTTATACATTTGAAAAGATATTTACATGAAAATCTAATGGGTGAAACAAAATGGGTTTCTCAAATGATGTCGGGTCGCGCTAGCTCGCCCACTTGAGGTGATGCTGCTCGGTTACCTACTGAGAGTACCTGAGGAGGTTTTTATAGAAAACAGAAAATAATGAGCTAGAAGCTCAGTGAGTGTTAATATTTCGTTTCTTTGAAAATCTGTTTTTCAAAACGTCCTCCTCTGAAAACGTTTGAAAACTATTCTTTGTTTCTAAAACGTTTCACGCTTAAATCTCTTAAATATCAACTTAAACAAGAGCTTTCATATATAAACACAAGCACGTATTTAAATACAAAACTTGCAAAGGTAAATCATAAATAACTTGAATAATACTTTTAAAACCTCTCTTTCTCTCAAATATGCATTTCTCTTGTTAAAACTGTTTTCAGATATCTTTTAAAATTACCATAGTATCCCTAAATCTGTACTCTTGCGGCTATGTGCGGAATTGCCCAGCGTTAACTATAGCTCACGAAACACTACCCTATATCAGTAATGACGACTCAACTGACAGGCTCTGACACTGATTCCCCCAGGTTAGTAACTTATCCCTACCCAGGACTGTGCCAACTGAAGTGGGATAGACCGATCGGGTCTAAACTGGTCTGTAATCTCTGAGGGTATACTTATGGGTTTGAAAACACTTTCCTTTTTGCTCTAACTTTCTGGTGCCAAAAGCACAAATCCTTTTTCTGAGTGCATAACGTACTAAAATCTGATTTGTGAGTGCAATGAGCACTAAAACTCATTTTCTCAATGCATTAAACATTAAAACATCTTTAGTAAGTGCAAAAACACCAAATAGCATCATTTCAAACTCTAAATTCATGCTCATATCACGCATTTAAAATAAACTCAAGCAATTATTTATTAACTCAACTTAATAATATAAAATGCTTTTAAAATCTTTTAATAAAATCCACTCACAAAATTGACGACTGAGAATAGCGCGTGCGAAGCCCCTAATCCTCTCGTCTCGATCCTTGAGCTCCCTCGTCACCTACACAACATATGGAAGCATAAATTTACGTTCGCATAAACCTCTGAAAACTTGAAATTACACGATCGTCCCTCAAACTATTTTATCGCGCGAATTCGCCTTATCTTTAATTTTTCACTATTCTCTTGGTTCCCTAAGCTCTCAATTAACGTAAATCCATTTATTTATCAACTTATTTTCACTCAAAACCAACCAATAACGAATCGTAACCAAATCCGCTTCGAAATCAACTTAATCCACAATAAAATCATCAATTTCAACTTAAACAACTCACCCCTTTTCTTCCTCACGAAATCACTCTCTTCCTCTTCGCGTTGAGCTTGATTCGGGACTGTTTTGGAAGCGTAAACGAACTGATTTAGGCTGAGCTCGAGCTGGATCTCCTCTCTCTTTCTTTTCCTCCGCGCAAGCTTCTCTTTCTTCCTCGCAAAACTCGCTTCACAACACTGTTTCGAGCTTGGTTTCAAGCTGAAAATGGACTTGATTGGAGCTGGTTTGAGCTGGGTTTTCTTCTCCTCTTTCTCCTCTCTCTTTCCCTCTCAGCTTCGCCGCGGTTGGAGGCTGGTTTTGCCGTCGATCGGCGGCGGTTTCACGCCGGTTCTGCACGCGTACACTGCTGATCCAGTCACGGTTCTGCTCCGTTTTGGGTCGATCTGGTTCGGGTCGGTACGGTGCGGCTGGAGTAGCTCGTCGGCGTCTTCGCAGCGGCGGTCAAGTCCGGTTCGCGGCAGCTCTGCTTCGCTTGGCGTCGCGCGGCAGCGATCGGCGGATCTGCTTCGTTTCAGCGTCGCGCGATCGCATCTGGTGTGCGGGTGCTGTTCTGGTCTGGTCAACGGTAGCGCTGCGACGGCGAGCTGGTCGGCGGCTGGTCGGACATCGGCGTCTTCCTCCAGCGTCGCGCGGCTGTCTTCTTCTTCTTCTTTCTTCTTCCTTCTTCTTCCTTCTTTTCTCTTCTCTTCTTTCTTTCTTTTCTTCTCTTTTGCGACAGCTCACTCTCTCTCTCTTTAGATTTTTAGACAAACTTTGGCTTTATGTTTTCCTCCCCAAAGTATCCTCAAAATGACGGTCACGTCCTTTAAAAATATTGGTCTCTTCCCTTGACTTTTAGCTTAATTCCACTTTGACCATAATTATTAAAACTTATCTTCAATTTAATCCCTTATTTCCTTGAAAAATTATTCGATTTCATTCACTATTTTACCCTTCCATTTAATATCCAATCGAGTCGAAATCAATCTCTAAGGGTTCCCTATACCCTTAGGCAGTTCTATGGACCATTTCGGGTCTCAAATAATTATTTAGGGACTGCTTCCGGGGAGATCCGTAAAATTACGGTAAAGGGCTTACATATGGTGCAGGAGATCAACAATTTTACATGTACATGAAGGTGATAGTTTAATTTATTTGAAACTTGATGCTTATGTTGAGATCATTCCTGTAGCATTTCGTGGTAACTTGCACATGTACAATAAGACATGTCTTATTAGTTATTATAAAATTAATCATTTGGTGAAAAACTGAACAGGCAGTCTAGCAAACCACGCTACCCTTAATAACACACTAATGTTTGATGTTGTGTATCTAGGTAACATAGCTTCTGTTTGTCACCTTAAATTTTCAGATTTATTGTCAATGAAATTTCTTGGTTTCTTTGAGTAATCTGTATACCATTGTTTATTTCACCCCTTTGTTACACGATTGACATATTGATTGTGGTTACTTCATGTGTCATTGACAATCTGATACATCTTTGAAATTTTAACTACCTAGAATATGTGGCAAGCTTGTTTTTGTGGTGGAAATGTATTGAGTTTAAATATATGGCACCCAACACTTAAATTCAAGTTGGATGTTTAAGCCTACTCGTGCTCACTTTTTCCAATGCATGAGTCAAGGTACAGATTCTTATATTTTTTTACTTGTAAGAATTTTAATTGCTCCTTTCTCAGTTGTAGAGTTTTTATTAATTTGTGCTCTCTTCTACATACGAAATGCTGGATGTAATTCTTATGATCACTTGAAATTTTATTAATCTATAGGACGAAATATGATAAATCTTCATTTTTGTATTTTAATTAGACTAAATATATTGTAGTTATAGTTAAATTTAAAATTATTATTTATGATATCATATATGATAATAATTTAAGTAAAAAATATTGTTAATTCAGTTGTTAATTCTAAAAATACATTCAATATAAATTATAATTAATAATATTTAATTAATAATTTATTTTAATCTTATAACTTATTTGATAAAATAAATAAATATAAATTTAAGCACGGGCCAGTCAAAACAAGTACTAAAAAATATGCTCACACTAACAATGTGTTGGTAAATTTTTCAATAAACCAAATTTATTAAAACCTTGCAAGTGCACAAATCGTTTATCGAGTATAGTAGACAAGCAAGGGTCGATCCCACGAGAAGTTATTATATTTCTTTATTATCTTTCTTTAAATTTCAAGTTTATTTAAACAATTAAATTAAATGAAAAATATTTTTAAAATTGGGTTGAAATCTAATTGCAATAAGAAAACAAATTTTAATAAAGAAAATCAATAAAAGAAAAACTTAGCTAGGACATATTATCCACCACTAAACAATCATTCAATCTATAAATAAATAAATAAATAAAGCATAATAATATTAATGCATGATAAAGACATTCACGACAAGGTATGATTAACTCAGGTCGTTTTGATCCTTCCTTAGATAATATGCAAATTGCATGATGTCTACGTAGATGCTTGTATTCCTAATTATAACCTAGTATGATGTCTACTCAGGTTAAATAACAGGAATCCATTAAGCATTAGAAGAATATGAATGTCACACAAATCCTAGAACATGATGTCTATTCTAGGTATTTATGAATTAATGTCTCTCAATTGGTTCGTAAGCAATTGATTTTTGTAAATTAAGAATATTTCTGTATGATGTGCCGTTTTTATTCCTACAACACAATTCTAAAAATATGCTCCTAAGATGGCCAATCAAAGAAACAGAATAAATAGGATACAATTTAAACAGAGACAATTAATTTTATCATGCAAAAATAAAATACTTCATTAAAAATAATAATAGATTGAATTCATGTTTAGGGCTTCAAATTAGCCCTAACTAACAAATAAATTAGCTACACATGATTCTAAAAGAAAACATAAAAATAAATAGAGAAGAATAAACCCAAGAATAGCTGCTGCCGTCCTAAGCCTCTGATCTCTTCTCCTCTGATGTTTTTCTGACTGAATGGTGAAAACATATATTTGTAGAGTACTTAGGTCGGCCAAAATTAGGTTTCTTGACGGCTAAGAAACTCAAAAACACGTGGATCTGCTTTGCAACCCATGGATGAGCGCGTGGGTCAAAACCCTACCCGAAACGGCGACAAAAGAGAGAGAGCATAAAAAACATGCGGATTTGACTCGCCTGACCCGACCCAAGCTCGAGAAACCCGCATCCGAAACGACGACACTTCAAAACACGCAGATCCTTGCGACCCAACCCGGATCCACACGCTAGACCAATCAGCATCTTCTTCAAGCGCGCTTATGTGTACTCAACCACACCTGATCCACACCTCTGTAGACGCGCTAAAACGACAGCCTTTCTGCGCGTTTTACATGTTGTGGACCGACAAATTGCAGTCAGGTCCTCCGCTTCTTCCATTTTTCGTTTAAACCCAAATAACTCTTAATATTTATGATTTAACCCTTATTTGGATTCTTGACTTTCGAAATTCTTTGGTCCAGATTTCTGATTTCTTTATGTCGCAATTAATTATGAAAAACCACCAATTCCATTCTATTCTTCTCCAAATCTAAGATTACACATAAAAACACGAAACAAATTAAAAGCACCAATTTTACTCAAAAACACAACATAAATAATAGGTAAAATAGATATAAAATAATGATAATTAATGACCTAACAAATACCCTCAAACCTATATTTTGCTAGTCCTCGAGCAAAACTAAAACTTTAAATCAACCTAATCTAAAAATACGGAAAATAAAACACAATCCATTTTTCGTAGGTAAACACAATGGCATTAAGCGTATGCCACAAACCTTTAAACCTCTAGGTGTCCCTAGTAGGAGGAGTTGTGTCTCCTGAGGGTTTACCAGCAACGATACCCACAAACGTTAAAACATTCCAGCTATAACTCATCAACGTATCACTAAATGCAAATCAACAGAATTCTCATACATGCATGATCTTTTATTAGAACTAAAGATAAGTCACTAATAATCTAAAACATAATTGTCAACAATCTCACATCACTCTCAAAGCAATCTCATTTCAAAACACTATGTTCACATGTCATGGACTTATTTCGCCTCGACTCTAATCCTCACAAGATATCATTCATATCTCTCTTAAGAGTCCTAAGGCAACCACTCATGCAATCATATGTGATAGAAGTTATGTAAAGGCATAGCAAGTGTCTTTTACGTCACATATGAATATAGACATTAAAAATAATCGTAATTTTAAGTGGATAGATCTCATGAATGGAATTAAATACTAAGAACGTAATAGAGCATGATGACATACTTCAACTCTCAAACTGGACTTCCCCTTCAAAGATGAATAGGCTTTATTCAAGGTTGTATTTGAGCTAAGGTTGATTAATGGTAAACAATAAAAGGTCTAGGTTCAAAAAGAACTTAAGATCACACCAAAGCACTTCATTCATTGTTCTTTTATTCATCATAACCTTCTTTCTTTTTTATTCTTCACTCTCCCTCGTTCATTCACTTCCATTTTCCCTCGCACATTTAGGCATCATAAAACTTGATTTGTGCTCCTTATATTTTTATTCATTCTTTATTTTTTTTCTTTTACCTCTTTTTTCTTTTTTTTTTTTTTTTTTTTTTTCTGCTTTTTTTTTTTCACCAAAACAATCATGCATAAAAGCACACTTTTTCAATACATATGCCCATGTACACATCATATCAATACTAACACTTTAATTCTCTTCTCTCTTGCACCACTTGACATAATCCTAAACTTATAAGGTATGATTATCTTTAAGGCTCAATAGGGTCATTTAATAAGGGTAGACAAAGAAAAAGGTTAAATATGTTTGGTTTCAAAGGGTCTGATGATGTATTTCAATTTAAAGTGAGGGGAATAGGTTTTTATTGGGTGAAAACTTGCCTATATTACTTCTAAGAAGTGCATCCAATTCTTGAATCAAAGCAACTCATGTTATCTACAATGATGATTTGTTCTTTAGTATTCAATGCAAAACGTATACAGATCATTTATTAAGAATAAAGGGGAAGAGTGTTTAAAGAGTAGAAACAATTAAATCCCTAAAAAAAATGCTTTAAAAGCTCAAATCCTTACCAAGGGTATTCTCCACTAATAGTCCACAATTATGCAAACATAGTATTCATCTACTCAATTAACTAAGATCATAGTATTCAAAAGTCTCAAATCATGCAAAGATATTCATGGCTACTCCCTAGTAAAGATATCCAATCAAAAACATGCATAAAAAATCCATCAACAAACACAAAGCAACTAGCCAACTTGCTATGAGTAGAATTCATAAACTAAAAAAACGAAAAATTTATGAAAAATGTTGAAAATTTTTATCGAAACCCAAAACCTAAAAACATTTTTCATCACCCCCAAACCTAAACTAAACATTGTCCTCAATGTTTCAAATGTAAAACATAAGTAAGAGAATAGTGAAAAACAAAAATAAAAGAAAAGAAAAGGAACGAAATTACTCAGATGGGTTGCCTCCCATCAAGCACCTTATTTAACATCTTGGCTAGACGTCTTGACTCTCTTTCACTCTCTTGAAAGTTGAGGATCAACCAAAGTAGCACCCTCCTGAGGCATCTCACATGATTGGTGGTAAAGCTTGAGGCGATGGCCATTCACTTTGAATGTTGTTCCATTTCTATAGTTGCGAATCTCAATAGCACCATGTGGAAAAACTTTAGTGACAGTGAAATGACCATACCATTTTGAGTGAAACTTCCCAGGAAAGAGACGAAGACGAGAATTATATAGTAGAACTTGTTGTCCAACAACAAATTCCTTGCGTTGAATGGTTTTGTCATGAAACACTTTCGTCTTCTCTTTGTAAATTCTTGCACTCTCATAAGCTTCATTCCTTAGCTCTTCAAGTTCCATCAGTTGTAGCTTTCTCTTGTTGCCAGCTTCATTTAGTGCAAAGTTGAACTCCTTGATGGCCCACCAGGCTTTATGTTCTAACTCAACCGGGAGATGACAAACTTTCCCTTACACTAGTCGAAATGGAGACATCCCAATTGGTGTCTTGTATGTAGTCCTATATGCCCAGAGTGCATCATTGAAACACACGCTTCAATCCTTTCGTGTTGGGTTAATCGTCTTCTCTAGTATGTGCTTGATCTCTCTATTGCTTATCTCCACTTGTCCACTGGTTTGGGGATGGTATGATGTTGCAATTCTATGCGTGACTCCATATTTCTTCAAGAGAGCATCGAAAGATTTGTTGCAAAAATGGCTTCCTCTATCACTAATGATTGCTCGTGGTGTTCCAAACCTAGAAAATATGTTATCATTCACAAACTTCGAAACAAATTTAGCATAATTAGTACGGGTTGGAATTGCTTCCACCCATTTCGAAACATAATCTACAGCCACAAGTATATAAAAAAAACCAAAAGAAGATGGAAAAGGACCCATGAAATCAATGCCCCACACATCAAAAATTTCAACAATCAAAATAGAATTTAAGGGCATTTGATTTCTTTTACCTATGTTGCCCATCCTTTGGCATCGGTCACAAGCGGCACAAAAAAGGTATGCATCTCGAAAAAGAGTAGGCCAATAAAATCTACTTTGTAAAATTTTTAAGTGATGTCTTTTAGCACCGAAGTGACCTCCGCAGGGAGAGGAGTGACAGAAGGTAAGAATAAGTGAAATTCATTTTCAGGTACATACCTTCTTATGATCTGATTAGAGCAGAACTTCCAAAGGTAAGGGTCATCCCATATGAAGTACTTACTTGTTTTCTTTAACTTGTCTTTTTGATACTGTGACAAATCTAGTGGAAGCTGTTTTGTCTCCAAGTAGTTGATCATATCAGCAAACCACGGCTCCTTATGTTATGCACTGAAGAGTTGTTCATCAGGGAAACTCTCTTTCAAAGGCAACAGCTCTTCTTCATCATTTGGGCCATGTGTCAACCGGCTTAGGTGATCAGCAACTACATTCTCACTCCCTTTCTTGTCTCGAATCTCCATATCAAATTCTTGAAGTAAAAGGATCAATCGAATGAGTCTTGGCTTTGCATCTTTCTTGTGCAACAGATATCTTAGAGCAGCATGGTTAGAATACACTATCACCTTTGTTCCTATAAGATAGGAACAAAACTTCTCCAATGCGAATACCACTGCTAGCAACTCTTTTTCAGTTGTGGAGTAGTTAAGTTGGGTATCATTGAGAGTTCTCGAAGCATAGTAGGTGGCATGAGGTATCTTATTAATCCTTTGCCCAAGAACAGCTCCTACAGTATAGTCTGAAGCATCACACATCAATTCAAATGGCAAGTTCCAGTCAGGTGGTCTCATGATTGGGGCGGTTGTGAGTGCTTCCTTCAGGGTGTTGAATGCTTTCAAACATTCATCATCAAAATCAAACTTCACTTCTTTCTACAGTAATCGACATAGTGGTCTTGAGACCTTGGAGAAATCCTTAATGAATCTTCGATAGAACCCTACATATCCCAGGAAGGAACGCACATCTTTCACTGACTTTGGTGGTGGCAAGCTCTTGACTACCTCAATCTTTGCTCGATCCACTTCAATC
Organism: Nephelium lappaceum; assembly: GCA_021234005.1. NCBI lineage: Eukaryota > Viridiplantae > Streptophyta > Magnoliopsida > Sapindales > Sapindaceae > Nephelium > Nephelium lappaceum. The sequence continues at coordinate 28,665,858 of CM037997.1, forward strand.
CCCTTACTTGAAATAATGTGACCAAGAACAACACCTTCTTGCACCATGAAGTGGCATTTCTCCCAATTAAGAACAAGGTTGCTCTCTTGACACCTTTGTAGCATTAAGGATAAATTGTGTAGACATTAGTCGAAAGAGTCTCCAAAAACTGAGAAATCATCCATGAATACCTCTATAATGTCTTTGACCATGTCTGAAAAGATAGACATCATGCATCTCTGGAAAGTGGCGGGTGCATTACATAGTCTGAAAGGCATCCTTTTGTAGGCGAATGTACCAAATGGGCAAGTGAAAGTTGTTTTCTCTTGATCTTCTGGTACTATAGCAATCTGATTATAGCCTGAGTATCCATCAGGGAAACAATAATAACTATGTCCCGCTAGGCGTTTCAAAATCTGATCGATGAATGGTAAAAGGAAATGATTCTTTCGAGTTGCATTGTTGAGCTTTCTATAATCGATGCACACACGCCAACTTGTTTGAAGCCTTTGAGGTATAAGCTCATTATTCTCATTCTTGACCACCGTTATTCCAGATTTCTTTGGTACCACTTGCACTGGACTTACCCATTTACTATCAGAAATAGGGTAGATGATGCCAACATCAAGAAGTTTTATCACTTCTTTCTTAACCACCTCTTTCATCACTGGATTGAGTCTCCTTTGGGCTTCTCTTATAGGACGTGCCTCTTCCTCCAACAGTATTCTATGCATGTATGTGATAGGGCTGATACCTTTAATGTCTGCTATGGTCCACCCTATGGCTGTCACATGGTCCCTCAAAACTCTAAGAAGCTTTTCCTCTTCTTCTTTGCTCAAATTTGCTGAAATAATGACGGGCAGAGTTTCTTCCTTTCCCAGGTATGCATATCTCAATGTCTCAGGTAGAGATTTTAACTCCACCTTGGGTGGCTTCACTATAGATGGAACAAGCTCATTAGATGAAATAAGTAAAGGTTTGAAAGATGAAGAGTACTTCCCTTGAAACTTTGGAGTGGATTGGAGTAGACTGGTTGTCTTTGTTATTGGTGAATTACTCTCTTCAATCAGACATCTTAATCTTTGCCCCTGATCACTCCATGGGCTATTCCATAAGTCCCTCATCATCTTCCTTGCTTTTTTCTTATCAAGTAGACCGTGAGTAAGTACCCTTTTTAGCATTGTTGTCTCTGACGACGTCATGATAGCTTCATGCACCAAATTATCCACAAGTTCCACTGTAAAACAAGCACTATCATCAGGAGGATATTTCCATGCATTAAACACATTAAATTTTATCGTCTCCTCATTCATTGACATAGTAAGTGTCCCCTCGTGAACATTAATCATGGTTTTTGTAGTGCGCATGAATGGTCTCCCGAGGATTAAAGGTAGATCCCGTCCTGGTATGGGTGCATCCTCCATCTCTAGCACAAGGAAGTCAGTTGGAAAGATCAACTCATTCACTTTAACTAGCATATCTTCTAGCACTCCTCTTGGGTATCAAATTGATCGATCTACAAGCTGTATGCTTACTGATGTCTCCTTGAGTTCACCTACTTGTAAAGATTCAAAAACAGAAAAAGACATTAAATTAACTGAAGCACCTAGATTGAGTGATGCCCTCTCAAACCTTTGAGTTCCTATAACACAAGGAATGGTGAAACTGTTTGGGTCTTTTAGTTTCGGACGTAACTTCCTTAGAAGGATGGCTGAAACCTCTTCATTCAATGCCACTGTCTCTTGCTCCTTAAATTTCCTCTTATTGGTGCAGAGCTCTTTGAGAAATTTAGCATACTTCGGTACTTACTGAATAGCATCTAGTAGAGGAATGTTGATTGCAATCTTCTTGAATATCTCCATGATGTCTCTGTTGTTGCTTTCCTTCTTATTCTTTAAAAACCTTCCTAGATATGGCATCCGAGCAAGCACTTCAGGACTAATCTCACTTTCTTCCTTCTCATTTCTCTTCTCTTGTTGAGTTATCTCATGCTTGAGTTTATCACTCACTTTCTCATCTTGTCCTTTGTCAACATCTTCTATGTCTCTTAGTTCATCCTTATTTTGTCCTCCAACCTGTTTACCACTTCGAAGGGTAATCGCCTTAGCAGATTCCACTCCTCCTTTCGGATTTGGGACGACTTGACTGGGTAATCTTCTCGGTTCCCTTTGGTTGGATGAGCTTGCAATTTGCCCAATTTTATTCTCTAAGTTTCGTATGCTCTGTCTCATTTGAGTTTCCAAGTTCTTGACGATTGCGGCCATTTGAGCATTGGCTTGTCTTGTTTCTTGCATAAAAGATGCAAACATTTTTTCAAAATTTGAGCCTTGCTTAGGAGGAGCATGTTGAGCTTATTGCTGAGGTGAGAAGTTCTAATTCTGTTGGAATTGTTGTTGCACTTGGTTCTGGTTGTTCTTCCACCCAAAGTTTGGGTGTTGCCTCCATCTTAGATTGCATGTATTTGAGAATGGATCATTTCTTGGTCTTTGTTGTTACTGCAGGTAGCTAACTTGATCCACTTTCCCATTCACAATAGGACAATCCTCTGATGAGTGGCCTTGATTTGTGCATACCACGCACACCTTTGATGAAAGTAATTGCTACACAAGACGAGTTAAGTTAGCAATTTCAGGACCATAATCTTTGGTACTTACCTCGTATATTCCAGCCTCCTTTGGAGTACTCCTATATTGATAGTACTGCTGTGAATTTTCTACCAGGCCTTCAAGCAACTGTTTTGCTTCATCGACATTCTTCTTCATTAAGCAACCACCACTTGATGAGTCCACCCTTGTTCGATCTTCATTAAGCAACCCCTCATAAAAATATTGGATAAGTAACCAATCCTCAATTTGATGGAGTGGACAGGAATTGAGTAAGCGTTGGTATCGCTCCCAATACTCATGAAAGGGTTCTCCTTCATTCTGAGATATCCCCACAATCTCCTTACAGATTTGATTGATCTTCTTAGCTGGGAAGTACTTGGAAAGGAACTTCATCATCAACTCGGTCCATGTATGAATTGAAGCACTTGGCAAAGAATATAACCACTTCTTTGCCTTATCCTTCAGAGAAAATGGGAACAACCTCAAGCAGATCTCTTTATCACTCACCCCTCCGGTGTGCATTGTGGCACATACAACAAAGAAATCTTTTATGAGTAGGTGTGGATCTTCTCCTGCTTTGCCATAAAATTAGGGTAAGAGATAGATTGCACCACTCTTGATCTCAAAATTATTGTTGTGAGTTGGGTAGACAATGCAATATGGTTGGTCGGTGGCCACTGGTGTTGCAAAGTCTTGGAGTGGTCTTGTACGATTGTTGACAGACCCTGGAATTATTGCATCTTGGTGTTGGTCCTCCATGTTTGCCTCTCTAGCTCTTCTAACTAGTTGACGGAGAATTCTTTCAATTTCAGGATCGTATGCTTCACGAGTGACACTTCGTGAGCGACGACCTTGCATAAACCTAAAAAGAAATAAAAATTCAAATTAAATAACAGAAAATAAAACAAAAACAAAATTAAAATTAAAGCAAGTAATAACTCCTCGGCGACGGCGCCAAAAACTTGTTGGTAAATTTTTCAATAAACCAAATTTATTAAAATCTTGCAAGTGCACAAATCGTTTATCGAGTATAGTAGACAAGCAAGAGTCGATCCCACGAGAAGTTATTATCTTTCTTTAAATTTCAAATTTATTTAAACAATTAAATTAAATGAAAAATATTTTAAAATTGGGTTGAAATCTAATTGCAATAAGAAAACAAATTTTAATAAAGAAAATCAATAAAAGAAAAACTTAGCTAGGACATATTATCCACCACTAAACAATCATTCAATCTATAAATAAATAAATAAATAAAGCATAATAATATTAATACATGATAAAGACATTCACGACAAGGTATGATTAACTCAGGTCGTTTTGATCCTTCCTTAGATAATATGCAAATCGCATGATGCCTACGTAGATGCGTGTATTCCTAATTATAACCTAGTATGATGTCTACTCAGGTTAAATAACAGGAATCCATTAAGCATTAGAAGAATATGAATGTCACACAAATCCTAGAACATGATGTCTATTCTAGGTAGTTATGAATTAATATCTCTCAATTGGTTCGTAAGCAATTGATTGTTGTAAATTAAGAATATTTCTGTATGATGTGCCGTTTTATTCCTACAACACAATTCTAAAAATATGCTCCTAAGATGGCCAATCAAAGAAACAGAATAAATAGGATACAATTTAAACAGAGACAATTAATTTTATCAAGCAAAAATAAAATACTTCATTAAAAATAATAATAGATTGAATTCATGTTTAGGGCTTCAAATTAGCCCTAACTAACAAATAAATTAGCTACACATGATTCTAAAAGAAAACATAAAAATAAATAGAGAAGAATAAACCCAAGAGTAGCTGCTGCCGTCCTAAGCCTCTGATCTCTTCTCCTCTGATGTTTTTCTGACTGAATGGTGAAAACATATATTTATAGAGTACTTAGGTCGGCCAAAATTAGGTTTCTTGACGGCTAAGAAACTCAAAAACACGTGGATCTGCTTTGCGACCCATGGATGAGCTCGCGGGTCAAAACCCTACCCAAAACGGCGACAAAAGAGAGAGAGCATAAAAAACACGCGGATTTGACCTGTCTGACCCGACCCAAGCTCTAGAAACCCGCATCCGAAACGACGACACTTCAAAACACGCGGATCTTTACGACCCGACCCGGATCCACGCACTAGACCAATCAGCATCTTCTTCAAGCGCACTTATGTGTACTCAACCACACCTGATCCACACCTCTGTAGACGCGCCAAAACGACAGCCTTTCTGCGTATTTTACATGTTGTGGACCGACAAATTGCAGTCAAGTCCTCCGCTTCTTCCATTTTTCATTTAAACCCAAATAACTCTGAATATTTATGATTTAACCCTTATTTGGATTCTTGACTTTCGAAATTCTTTGGTCCAGATTTCTGATTTCTTTGTGCCGCAATTAATTATGAAAAACCACTAATTCCATTCTATTCTTCTCCAAATCTAAGATTACACATAAAAACACGAAACAAATTAAAAGTACCAATTTTACTCAAAAACACAACATAAATAATAGGTAAAATAGGTATAAAATAATGATAATTAATTACCTAACACAATGGAATTGACCTTTGAAACCAAATAAAAAATTTATTATTATTGTTTTGATGAAAAAGGAATGCCACCTCCACTAACAATGGAGTTGACCTTTGGCCTTGATATCCTCTAGAGAGGTCCATGGTTCTATCTCTTCCATCGGATCGAAGATTGTACGATCTTCTTCTTGGCAAAAGAGATTGATTCGATCTTCTTCGTCTAGGTGAAGGAGACTGTTGATCTTCTCCACCTAGAATAGATTGAAAGGCAGAAGATTGATCGTTTGATTTCCTTTTGAATAAATGATAATTCAACCTCCTTCGTTGTGAAGAAGATAGAGGTTCGATCTCCTCCACAAAATGGAGGAGATTAACGATGGAGGCCATCGCCACTGATGATGGCCTCTACCCTTTTCGTTTTATTTTTGTGAAATTTTTTATATTATTTTATATGATCTTATAATTTAGAATTATTAATATTTATATAATTCTATAATTTGGATGACTTATCATTATTTATATAATTCTGTAATTTTAAGTTATGATTTTAAATATTATACATAATAATTTTTATTATTTTTTCCTATAATATTTTCTTATATTTTATATAATTAATATTTTTTCAGCTTGGCATCTCAACACCTGTCTCTTCTTTTGTTTCTCCTTTTTTTTTTTTTTTCGTGACCGTTTGCTTTTCAGATACCCCTTATTGCTTTCAATTGGCTTGATAACACCCCACTAATTCTTGTCTCACTTCACTCTCTCATTTCGTTTTGATTATTATATTTTTCTGTCTTATTCTCCAATTAACTAATTCATCATGCCACACCTCTCTTTTGCATTTCACGCTTTCATCTCTCTTTAAATTGTATGCTCGCCACCGCCTCTCATTTTCTTACTAAAATTCCACTACTTTTGTGGACATTTTGTCCACTTACTGACACGGCCACCATATTCCACAATTATTAGTCTTTTGTCCTATTACTTACCTTATTATAAAATTTGACTGGGATAAATTAGTAACAATAAACTGAATTTTAATAAATTCAATAAAAATTATTACTTGGACTTACACTTAAATTAGGACTATTTATTGGTTTCATTTAGACTGAATTTATTTTATGTATCCATTTAGATTCAGACCTTATAATAAGATTTTGTTTATGATGTTTCTCAAGATTAAGAAGATTTGGGTTGATACAACCAAATTTTTATTTGAATTTCTAATTTACAAATTAAAAAAAAAACCTAAAAACATTAAATAAATTGACTTTTCGTTTGAAGGGTGTATTCAACTATTAACTTAAACTATTGACTAAGGGTTGGGCATCTCCTTTAATTATAAAAGGTTAAGGGTTCAAATTTCATTCTTGCCGAAGGTGTGAATAGTTCTATGAATTTAATTCCCCCTCCTCCACTATTGGAAAAAAAAAAAAAAAAGACACCGTAAACTGTTGACCACTAATAGAAGGGGATGTTTGTGCAATAAACACCAAATGTTACCTACGGGTGCAATTACACCAAACCTTAACAGTCATTTATGCAATTAGTCCTAAGAACAACAATAACAATAACAATAATAAGGGTTGTATCCATTCTAAGGATATCAAACTTTTCCACATATTTTGAGCCCAAGAGACAAGTTGTACTGATAACCAAACGTGATTGGTGGAAATAGAGTAAGTCGTTTGACAAGGCCCATCTCGACTTCTCTCACGAGTTCGGGAGAATCCAGTGAAAACTGAAATATTTCTTATTGAAATTTGGATTTATCAAAAATCCTTTGAAATAATCATCATAATTCTGATAATCACTTTGATCAAAATATAAACTGAACAAATCAAAAAGTTGTATATTTCTTGTGTTGGACCCTTGGACTGAATATACAAAAATATTCATAAAATATTTGGAGAAGATATTTCATTTATAAAACTATTCTGGAAATATATTTACGAAATCTGGTAAATAAAGTAAATAATATACACAATGCAAACTGTTATTCATCATGTAGCCCTTCTCATAATCTGTAATAATCTGCATAAATCTGCAACGGATACCTGAAAAAAAAAAAAAAAAAAAAAGGTTTTATAAAAAAGTGAGCTCTAACGCCCAATAGCTAAATACAACTTTTCTAAAAATTATTTCTAAATAAATTATAACATATTTCAAGTAATATTAAATACTTTTCAATGATTCATATAAATTCACATTTGAAACAATAAAACGAAATTCAATTATTTAAAACATAATAAAATATATTTTGTAACCATCTGTATGAATAGTTTCTGATAATTTTATAAAATACATTTTGTAATTATTGTCTGTAAAATGTTTCTAAAATCTCTTTCTGTAAAATTGGTGTTATGTATATCTCTATTTGTATTGATCAAACTTAGTATATAACATCTGTAATATGAAAATCTACATCAACTAATACTCAGAGAAATTTATCATATGTGGTGGAAATACTCAACACATACGCAGAGCGAGAGATAACATCTGTCATATACGTGCTAGACGACTTAATGACTCTCCCGATAACTCAATGACTCTTCTAGCATCTGTCATATACGCATTGGACGAATCTAGATCTCACATATATGTAACCTTTCTGACCGTTAAAAGGGAGAGTACAATCTTGGAATGGGGCCTTACATCATTTCATTCGTCTGCCCTAATTGTTAACTTCAAGTTAAGCTAGATGAAAATTTCAAAAAGTAGACGCGGATGAATTATGAAAAGTCAAGTCTCCTTCCAACTAGTGTATGGAAGGGTGCAATGAATTTCAAAACGCGTCAAATTGTTAGGTTAACTTTGTAGTTGATACAACTGAAGTCACACAAATCATCAAGTAGGTTCATGGAAATTAAACTAAAGTTGTTTCATTTCTTCTATCATTATTGTTAAGTCAAAGTCAAGCTAGGGAAAATTTCAAAATCAAGTATCATTCCGACAAGCGTGTGGAAGAGTGTAATTAATTTCATAAACAAATACAAATGTTAGACAAACTTTTGAGTGGTTACAACTCACATTGTGTTATTTGCTTTCATAAAATTTAACTTTTATATGCAGTGTTTGATTTGTTTACTTGTCCGCATCCAAACTTTCACACGTCTATTCATTATGGAAGTAGAAGAAAACAAAATTAATTGTCTTGGCAGAAGTTTAATTTTCTTTATCAAAAACTGTAATTATTTTTAGGATAATTGTAGATATTCAATATTCTTATTTATTTTTTTATTTTTTTTATGTGACAGTTAATATAGCATTTCTAATTTTATTAGAGGGGGTGCTATAACTATAACTATAGCTATAACTCTATATATACATATATATATACTATATATATATATTTGCACTAAAAATCGTCGGGAATTTCATGTGCTCAAGACTATTATTTATCGTGCCAAGCACTTATTATATTTGTACATTTATTAGACCTGAGAAAGAGAATATTCAATTATAACAGCAGGGGTAGGGCTATGGGGCGTCCACTGGCGACAAGAGTACCCAAATCTTCTTTTATTTACAACATATATTTATATAATTATGAATATAAACTTCAATATTTTTTGATGAAATATATTTTGTCCCATTTAAATATTGTATATTTGTTCATGGACCCTCTAAGTATTCTTAGATAGGTTTTTTTTTTTTTTTTTTTTTTTTTTTTTTTTTTTTAAATAATAATAAATTTGCCTCATAATACAAGTGATATTATTTCGTAAAAAATACATGGGTGTGGGTTTGACTTAAACAAGTTCACCGTGTAAATCCGTTTCACCTGTTTATTAAATGAATCGAATTAGATTTGCTTAACGGATTCGTGGGTCGACACGATTAAGAGGGGTAAATTTGTAATATTAATATATTATAGGGGTTAAGTGTACTTAGTCATTTATATATACATATTTATAGTGTGAATTATTTATTTGTGTCTAAAATATTATTTAGGTTAAATGGGTTTAATGGATAAACAAATTAACGGATTAATGGGTTTATGAGTTTGAATCCTTTATAATCCATGTAATAAAAGAATTAGTCATGTTGTGTTATGTTTTCCGTTTATAAACGAATTCGTATTGAATTCAAAAATATTGACCAACTTATTAAACAAATTTGTGTCGTATTGGTTGAATTTATAAACAAATCAAATCGAATTCAACTCAGTCTGATATGTCAACCCTTTTTGCCACTTTTAAACTAAAATGTTGGCTTCGTCCCTGGTTTTATGGTAAAGATATTCTAAAATTTCTATTTTATGATCACGAATTAGAATCATATATTTTTAGTAGGTCTTATCACTATAATTGGGTTCATTGAAAATGAGTTATTGTAATTTATGATTTTTAAATAAAAATTGTGAAGAATTATATATATATATATATATATATTCGTTACGAATTTCATGTGAAACACTATTGTTTATTGGGCCAACCACTCCTTATGTACGACATTGATTGATCAAGCCTGAGAAATTATATGCGGTGGGGTGGGGCTATCGGGTGCCTGCAGGCCACAGCGCCCCCAAATTTTACATTTTTTTTGTTAAATATATAGCAATCAATCATTATTGAGACATATTTTTATTACCATTATTGTAATATTTTATTCTAAGTACCATTTTTGTATTTTGTTTCTTAGCCTATAAATAGGCTTGATATTGTACATTGTAAATATAGTGGTGATATAAACATTATTTACTATCATTTAACATGGTATCAGAGCTTAGGGTTTAAAATTGTTTTTCTTCTCGCTGTCATCATCCACCACCACCCACCACCACAACATCACCCAGTCACCAGTCAATCACACCATCCAAACCAGTCAACTTCCACCCACATCAGATCTGGTCATCACGCAATCATCATCTCCTCGCCACTGTCATTGCTCACATCCGGTCAGCATCATCACATCATCTCATCACCGACCGCTGTGTGCGTTTCGCGTCTGCCAGTTCTGGTTTGTTGCACCATCTGCATAGCCAGCCTCCGCACCGATTCACCAGCACTGAATCAGCCTGCACCGCAGTCTCCATCGTGCGTCTCTGTTCTCCCTCCTTGTCTCACCGCTGTCTGCAACTTCCTGGTTGCTGTTTACCGCTGCTGTTGCATCACCGCTGTCTCTCCTCTTTCTGCTGCACTCGGTTTCACTGCACGCTGTCGCACCTCTTGGTTCTTATCTACTGCTGCCGCTGCCTCACCATCACTCCAGCCACTGCATCTCTCACCCAAACTGTCACCCACCTGCCATTAGTCACTTGTTTATCGCACCACCACGCTGCTGCACTGCTGCCCCTTCTGAACCGTTGAATCTCTTGCACTGCCCTAGTCTGTTTTGCACTGAATTGAACTTGGGTTATTGGGCTTTATTTTTGCACCAGCGCACCAATCGCCACCGCCGCTGCTTCATCTCACTGCTTCGCTGCTTTTCTCCATCGCTGTTGTCTGTGTTCTTTCAGCACCGTCACCCCAACCGCCACTGCCATTGATTTGTCTCGCTGCAATATCCGAGTCATTTTATTCCATTTAAGATTTCTCATGGAAACTTCATGGAAGACATCGATTTGCCATTATTGTAAGTTGCCAGGACATGATATTCTTCATTGCCCTACAAGACGATGTATACATTGTCACAAAATTAAGCCAGAGCATTACAATCAAGATTGTCCTCAAAATCTAAATAACGGAGGGTTTTCAACCAAATCCAAGAGTGTTTCTCTCAAACCTTTTCAAAATAATCAGCAATGTCCTACTGTTATAGCTGCCGACACACCGGTTACTGCTGGTTCCTCTTCTATCTCAGTTCATGACATTGCCTCTTTGCTCCATCAACTCCTTTCAAAATCTGGTAATTCATCCATTTCTGCTCCTTCTGTGTCAGCAGGTAATTTTTCTTGGTATTTTGACTCAGCTTGTTGTAATCACATGACCTCTGATCCAACACATTTTTCTATACAATCTTCATCTTCCGCATTACCTGTCATTTCTACAGCTAATGGTTCATCCATGTCTGTTCAACATATAGGTCAGATATCTACCGATAACTTATTCTTACAAAACACATTCTTCATTCCTAAACTTACCTTAAATCTTATCTCTGTGGGTCAGTTATGTGAACTTGGTTTTGATGTACATTTTACTTCTTCTGGTTGTCGTGTGCAGGATCCACAAACGGGGAAGATTCATGGGATAGGCCGTAAGGTTGGACGTTTGTTTGAGCTCATTCATCTTCAACTACCTTCACAGGTCTCTTCTTCCTATCAGTCTGCTGCTACTCCTTCATCTTTACCATTAAGTCTTTGGCACTCGCGGTTAGGTCATGCTTCCTTTAGTCGTTTACGTTCCTTATTGCCTAGTGGATATTTAGGTTCTGTAACTGATGATCACATTGATTGTTTACCTTGTCAATTGTCCAAACATCATGCCTTACCTTTTCATAATAGTGATTCAGTTTCTCAGGCACCTTTTGACTTAGTTCATTCAGATATTTGGGGACCCTCCCCAACAACTACCATGGGGGGATCCAAGTATTTTGTTATCTTTGTGGATGACTATTCCTGTTATACATGGCTTTATCTTATGCATAATAGGTCTGAATTATCCAAAATTTATTCTGATTTTATTCAAATGATTCAAACTCAGTTTTCCAAAGCTATCAAAGTTTTACGTACTGATAATGCCATGGAATATCGGGATACTACATTTCTTAATTTGTTGAGTCAAATGGGTACTATATGTCATCGTTCATGTCCCGGTACATTACAACAGAATGGTCGTGCTGAACGCAAACATAGACATATTCTTGAAACAATTCGTGCACTTTTAATATCTGCCTCTTGTCCTGAAAAGTTTTGGGGAGAAGCTGCATTAACAGCAGTATACACTATCAATCGTGTCCCATCCTCCATCATTCATAATCAAACTCCTTATGAGCGTTTATATGGCACTTCACCAAACTATCAAATTCTCAAAGTTTTTGGATGTGTTTGTTTTGTTCTTCTTCAGCCTCACGAACGAAGTAAATTAGAGTCTAGAGCTCGTCTATGTTGTTTTCTTGGCTATGGCATTGAACATAAAGGTTATCGTTGTTGGGACCCTATCTCAAATCGCCTTCGTATCTCTCGTCATGTTGTCTTCTGGGAACATAAAATGTTTTCATCTGTATCCAAATTTCACACATCACATGCATCTCATAATAAGCTTTTTATAGATCCTACTGTTTCTTTGTTTCCTAATGACAGTATGTCTGAGACTCACATAGATGCTCTTGATACTGATCGGTCCATTCCTGAGCAATCTGACCCGTCTGTTGATCCTGCCCCAGAGTCTCATTGTTCAATCACATCTGTTGATCCCCCTCCTCGTCGTTCTAATCGGTTAAGGGAACTACCTGTAACCCTTCGTGATTTTCATTGTTTTTCCGCCATTCTTTCTTTGTATGAGCCTCAATCTTATAAAGAGGCCAGTACTAACCCTGTTTGGCAGCAAGCTATGGCTGAAGAAGTACAAGCTCTTGAGAAAACTCACACTTGGGATATGGTTGATCTTCCGTCTAATAAATCTGCCATAGGATGCAAATGGGTATATAAGATCAAAACAAAGTCAGATGGGTCTGTTGAACGTTATAAAGCTCGTCTCGTGGCCAAAGGTTTTACCCAGGAATATGGAATTGACTATGAGGAGACATTTGCACCAGTTGCTCGCCTTACATCTGTTCGTAGCTTACTGGCAGTCGCTGCAATCAAACGATGGAACTTATTTCAAATGGATGTGAAAAATGCCTTTCTTAATGGGGATCTTACTGAAGAGGTTTATATGACACCACCGCCAGGTTATCCACATCCTCAACACAAGGTTTGTCGTCTTCGTCGGGCACTGTATGGGCTCAAGCAGGCTCCTAGAGCTTGGTTTGCCAAGTTTTCTTCCACCATTATGCAGTTTGGCTTTGTCTCCAGCTCTTATGATTCTGCACTATTTCTTCGTAAGACAAGTCAAGGCTCTGTTTTCTTGTTACTCTATGTGGATGACATGATTATTACAGGCGACGATATTACTGGTATCTCTGATCTTAAGGATTATCTCCAGCAGCAATTTGAGATGAAGGATCTTGGCTCTCTCAGTTATTTTCTTGGACTTGAGGTCTCTTCGGACTCTGATGGTTACTATCTTTCTCAAGCAAAATATATTTCAGATCTTCTTACTCGTGCTGGCTTGACTGATAGTAAAATAAGTGCTAGTCCCTTAGAAGTCAATGTTAAACTCACGCCTTTCGAAGGCACACCACTTAGTGATCCTACTCTTTATCGTCAACTTGTTGGAAGTCTTGTTTATTTGACCGTGACTCGACCAGACATTGCATATGCTGTACATGTTGTTAGCCAGTTTATGTCTGCTCCTCATTCCACTCACTTTGCTGCTGTTCTTCATCTTTTGCGGTATCTTAAGGGCACAATGTTTTATGGTCTTAATTTTTCTACTCACTCCTCTTTAGAGTTATGTGCTTATTCAGATGCAGATTGGGCTGGTGATCCTACTGATCGACGATCTACCACTGGTTACTGTTTCTTTCTTGGAGATTCTCTCATAACATGGCGTAGTAAGAAACAGACAGTTATAGCTCGCTCTAGCACTGAGGCTGAATATCGGGCCCTCGCTGACACTACTCAAGAACTTGTTTGGCTGCGCTGGTTACTTACAGACATGGGAATTCATCACTCCACAGCCACTCCTCTTTGTTGTGACAATCGTAGTGCTATCCAGATTGCTCATAATGATGTCTTTCATGAACGCACCAAACACATTGAAATTGATTGTCATTTTGTTCGACAACATGTTCATCAGGGTACTATTAAACTTCACTCCATTGCTTCCGCTGATCAGCCTGCTGATATTTTCACCAAATCTCATCCTCCAGGACGTTTTCGTGAATTGATTTCCAAACTCAAGCTTGCATCCATCTCGCCATCTTGAGTTTGCGGGGGGATGTTAAATATATAGCAATCAATCATTATTGAGACATATTTTTATTACCATTATTGTAATATTTTATTCTAAGTACCATTTTTGTATTTTATCTCTTAGCCTATAAATAGGCTTGATATTGTACATTGTAAATATAGTGGTGATATAAACATTATTTACTATCATTTAACATTTTTTATATAATATGTTTAAATAATTAACGTCTTAAACTTCAATTTTAGATAAAATATATTTTGTCCCTATGTAAATATTGTATATTTGTTCCTTGGCTTCCCTAAATATTCTTAAATAGGTTTTTCTGATTTCATCTTGTAATACACGTAATATTATACAATCCAAAATATTAATTCTCATTGTGATATAAGTGAGTTATTTTTCCCATATCATTTATCGGATCCTCCTATAAATTTTATTAATCATCACATTAAGATTTATTTTTTCATAATTTTTTGGATTAGGTAGTGTTACTATTTTCAATTGCAAGTCTATTGCAAAGTCAAGTCTCCTTCCAACTAGTGTATGGAAGGGTGCAATGAATTTCAAAAGGCGTTAAATTATTAGATAAACCTTGTAGTTGATAAATACGTTAAAGTTATGCAAATCATCAAGCAGGACTGTGGAAATTAAAGTAGAGTTGTCGTCTCATTTCTTCTATCATTGTTGTTAAGTCAAAGTCAAGCTAGGAAAAATTTCAAAATCAAGTATCATTCCGACAAGCGTGTGGAAGAGTGTAATATGTCATTCCCAATTTTATTAGAGGGGGTGCTATAACTCTGTGTGTATATATATATATATATATACATTTATATTTTGCACAAAAAATCGATGGGAATTTCATATATATATATATATATATATTTCACAAATAATCGTTGGGAATTTCATGTGCTAAAGACTATTATTTCTTGTGCCAACGACTTCTTATGCATGTATATTGATTGATTAGACCTGAGAAAGAGTCTACTTGATTATATGAGCAGGGGTGGGGCTGTTGCGTGCCCACCGGCCACGGCACCGCCCAATTCTTATTTTCTTTATAACTTATATTTAGATAATTATCTATATAAACTTCAATTTTAGATCAAATATATTTTAAATATATTTTGTCCTCGTTAATTGAAATAGTGTATATTTGTTTGTCGACCACCCTTAATATTCTTAAACAGATTTTTATTTATTTATTTTTTTTTTAACTTTGCCTCATAAAATAAGTAATATTATACAATCCAAAATATTAATTCTAGATGTGAAATAAGTGAGTTTATTATTTTCCAAATCATTCATTACATCCTTCAATAAATTTTATTTAAAGATAAATTATTAATCAACACATTATTTGGATTGATTAATAATTTATCACTATTACTAAATTATATATCACTATTTTCTATGACTTAATATTTTAAGATAAGTAATTGTCTTATATTAATTTAAGTATTTTTACTTAATTTATTTTTATTTTGACCCCTTAAAGCCAAATCCCAACTTCGTCTCTAATTCTATAGTAAAGATGTTCTAAAATTTTTATTTTATGATCACTTATTAAAACCGCATATTTTCAGTGGATTTTATTATTATAATAGGATTCATTGAAAATTGGTAGTTGTAATTTATGATCCTTAAATAAAATTTTAAAAACGTGCTTATTGGACAATTTTATTATATATATTCGTCTATTATTTATTGGGCCAACAACTCCGTATATATCTACTTTGATTGATCAGACCTGAGAAAGAAACTACTAAATCGTATGAGGTGAGGTGGGATGGGGCTATGGGGTGCCCGAAGGCCATGACACCCCAAATTTTTCATTTTTTATAAAATATATTTAAATAATTAACTTCAATTTTAGATAAAATATGTCTTGTCCCTATTTAAATATTATATATTTGTTCCTTGGCTCCCCTGAATCTTCTTAAATAGATTTTTCTGATTCCACCCTGTCATACAAGCAATATTATAAAATCCAAAATATCAATTCAAATTGTGATATAAGTGAGTTATTTTGTTCCATATCATTGATCAAATCTTCCTATAAATTTCATTTAAAGATAAATTGTTAATTATCACATTATTTGCATTGATTTTTCCATAATTTTTTGGATTAGGTAGTGTTACTATAATTATATATCACTAGTTTCAATTGACTTCAACCAAGTAGAAAGTGGGGTGGGTGGGTCTTATGGTGATGACGTCCAAGATGACGACTGAATAAGGTTAATATATAACAAGTCTAAGCAAGTCTATTGCAATTAGAAGTTGTTGAATTGAGTTCACATAGATGGGGCCAAAGTGGGTGTGGGTTTTGATCATGTTTGTTTCGTTAGAATGGTGTTTGAGTCAGGCATGCTTGGAAGAAGAAAAAGTTGCTCTTTTGCAACTTAAACATTATTTCAATGGTAGTCACCTTAAAAATCTTTCAGATTGGGCAGAGGGAGAGAAGAATTCCGACTGTTGTCAATGGATTGCGATTCGATGCAACAACAATACTAGCAGAGTGACAGAACTCTTGTTGTATGAGGCAAGGGACGAGAATTTGGGAGATTGGTATTTAAATATGTCTTTATTTTCTGCCTTTGAAGAATTAGAAACTCTTAATTTAGGCTCGAATTCTATAGCTGGTTTTGTTGAGAACGAAGGTGATCTCTTGCTTTTCTATCCTTGTAAATTTTACTTGGGATGAAATTTTACTTCAAATTTTATTTTTTTTTCATTTGTTTGCTTGTCAATAAATTATCTACATATGGATGTTCATCATTTAAGTGTGTGTATTTCTACATATTACTTCAGTTAAAATTTTCTTTGTTACATTGATCGCTTTGAAGAATTTTTTTTGAATAATTAATTATCATCTATGTTATAGGTTTAGAGAAACTCTCAAAATTGAGCAACTTGAACACTCTACGTTTGAGTTTCAACCACTTGAAAGGAATAGTTGATCTTACAAGTATGCTGCTTTCTTATCTTCTCTTTTTGTAGATTTTTTTTATTATAAGAAACACAGTTACAATAATTTTGTTTGCCAAAAATTGATCTTAATTTTGATCAAACTAAAGGCTTTGAAACAATTTTTTTTTAGCTCTTGTTAGTTGCCGCAAAGTTTCTGTCAAATATATGTTTATGAGTTTTCTTATAAATTTTATATGAACAATATTTACGTTTGAACAACAATGAAATTGAGAAACTTTTGTTTCTCAAAAGTACTAAAAAAATAAAATTTGATTATTTTTAACTTTTATTTAATCACTTTAACTATATAATTTTAAAAATAAACTATTAAAATCAATAACAACAGTTTCACTGTCGAACAAATAAGTGAGTTTAATGTGTAAATTTTGTAAGAGCTCCTCCAACACTAGAAGGAAATCACCTGCACTCCAACACTCATTTATTAAAAAAATATCATTTAATAAGATTACAGATATAAGAATATATAAATTTTTCCATGGACGAGGAAATGAACATCTCCTCCTTATTGTTGGAGGAATTCTACTAAATTACTTTATTTTAGTTAGAGTTTATTTTAAATATATTTATATTTAACTTGAGCATTAATTTAATGTTTGTAATTGCTAATATTCTTTTATTTTATTCTAAATGCTTTCATATATATGACATATACTGCATTTTTTGTTTTGATTCTGCCATATCACATAAATGCATCCAACTTTTTTTTTTTCCATAGCATTCATTTACACTTTAATGAAACTTTCACGATTCTCATTTTACGTACTTAAGTCTTACTATACATATAACAGGTTAAATACAATTTCTTTTTACTTAGTCTTATGAATAACAAAATAATATTCCTTTCTACAGCTTTCTTCTCTCTCTCTCTCTCTTTTTTTTTTTCCCCTTCATTTTTCACTTTCAAAAAAAATAAAAAATCCTACGATTAATCTTTTATTATAATAGAATTTGTGAACTTATTTTTTATGACTTTATAATCTAAAAGACATTTTAGTTTAGATTAATTTTTATTTAGTTTATTATTTTAATAATCTTTTTATTTTAGATTTATTGCAATTATTTTATGATTAATTAACTTTTTTTATTTCAAATAAATTTTATTATTTAATAGAATGTTTTAGTTTTGATTAAACTTTTATGATCTTGTAATTTCAATAGATTTGCTATACTTTAAATTAGTCATTTTATTAGATTTTTCTGTTTCAGGTTAATTTAAATCATTCAAGTACTGTGTGTATACACTTTTATGAGTAGTGTAATATAAGTTTATATGAACTCATTTCAGGTTTAAACTCTCATGGTAATTTACAAGATTTATCCTTGAATGACAATGAGATTGAGAAGGTTGTATTCCCCAAAGGTACATTGAAATACAATTTGTTTACATTTTAAGTTCATGTAATTACTCTGACTAGTTTTGAAAACAAACTATAAAATTCAATAACATTATCTTCGCCTATTCAAGGAGAAACTGATTTCAATGTGTGGCTTAGTGTATGATTTTGGGAGACTTTGGTTGCAGTTGATTTTAGGTCTAAAGTTTGAATAATGCTAAATTTTACAAATATTGAATGACTAAGATAGTTGGTCCTAATAATTTAAATATTAGAATATACTGACCATATAAACTATCTCTCTCTATATATATAGATATATTAAATTGAAACTTTAATTATTTAGATTAGGAAATAAAACATTTAAATGTATTCAATGGAGTAAAAGGGAAAAAAGTTCACTTTTCTTTGTTGAGTGATTTTAGGAGTTATTTAAGCGATTTTATCATCTAAAGACAAGATGGTCTTACATCCTCTAAAGACAAGGGGATGGTTCTATCTCCTTTATACATATATAAATATATAAATATATATATATATATATATAAAAGATACTTTGAATTTGTTAATTTAAGGAATTTTCCAGATGTTTGATGTTAAATTATGTAATATATCCTTCAATAAAATTACAAACATAAACTATACATATTTATCCAACTAAACTTAAATACATTTTACATCCATCAACTAATTTTAATACACGGTAAGCTAAATAAAGTTCATTGTTTTTATATTTTACTCAAGTGTTAATCAATCTCCAGGAAAATCAATATAAGTTTTAGACTTTGTGAGGAAGCCAAAGTCACTTATTACAAATTAGTTATACGCATTGCCATAAATAATTAGGATACCCAAGTTATTAGATCACTCACCACTAAAATTTAAAAACCAAACGTTTATACTAAATGACTATAAAGTAATAAAACTAACCTCAAAAGGATGAATTTATTATATTATAATTTGTTTCGTAATAGATTACAAAACATTATCTAACTCACAATTTTTTTTTTAAAATTTTATTTTTTTATATGACGTACAAATTATAATTTGTTTTATGAACTCATTAGATTACAAACACTAACCCTAAGTCATTAATTCTTCTTTTGAAAAAAATAAAAATAAACCTCATTAATTCTTTTAATACTCTTACCATGGTTAAATAGCAATTGACTTTTTCTCATCTAATTTTCCCTCTTTGCTATCAATATGGTCTACGAAGAGAACAATTTTTTTTTTAAACAAATAAGTTTTTATAAAAAAAAGAATTTATTTGTTAAGTTTATTAAGTTCAATAAACTTTTTTAATATTTGATTTAACATAAATTCCCAAAATACCACTTAAAGTTAATAAATTCTTCTTTTTTAAGGACGAGACTTTCAATGTACTCCTTAATGTTGGAGGATTTCTCTTAAATTATTTTATTTGAGTTAGATTTTATTTGAGTAAACTTATTTTTAACTCAAGCATTGCATTATGATTGTATACATTCTTTTATTTTAATTAATATATAAATTAAAATATATGTATAATAGAAGAGTTAGATACATATGATTTATGATACATCTTCGTTTCAGTTTTATCATATAATATCAAATAAATGTTACATTCAAATTTTCCGTTAATCATTCAATTGCCACTTTAATAAAACTTTCACAATTGCTATTTTACACTTATGCTAATGAGTAGAAAATCACGATTTGCTTTTATCTCCCTTGGTACACCTTTTTTTGTTCTTGTTCTTCTTTTTCAATTTTCACTTCCTAGGAAAAAAAATACTATTAATTTATTATTTTAATAGATTTTATTAGATTAAATTACTTTTTATGAAGTTTATTAATTTAATAGAACTTTTAATATAGTTTAATTTTTATTTAGTTTTTAATTTTGATGATTTTTGTTTTTATTTTAGATTAATTATATTCATTTTATTGTTAATAGAATTGTTCTATTTATTACATTTTGAGATACCAATCCTAATATGATTTGGCGGTAGAGAATGTAATAAATTTTTTAATTTCAAATTAATTTTGATTTCTTTATTATTTTAGCATAATCTTTATTTTAGATTAGTTTCTATCCCATTAATTTTTATTTTAATATAATTTATACTTCATATTAATTTTTATAATTTATTATTTTTGGTATAATATCTTTAATTTTAGGTTAAACTTTTATTAGGTGATTAATTTAACATATGTTTTTATTTTAGATTACTTTTATATCACTTTATTCTGTTGATATAATGGGTTTTATTTCGTATTAATTTTTATCACTTTATTATTTTAAGGTTTTTTTTTTTTAATTTTAGATTAAATTTAATCATTTATTAATTTTAATTCAACTTTCTTAAGAAAATGATGGTATTTGCAAAACTCCCACTCAGGTTAACTGAGGTTCCAAAAATTAAACACTAACCTCCCCTACCATTAGTCAACCATTAGTCAACCACCATTAAATCAAAATTATGAAGGGTAAAATGATCAATTCATAGCTAATAAATATTTTAATTAAAAATAATATTTTTAATTAATAAAATAATAATATAATATTTTTTTGTTAAAATAAAAATCTTCATCTCCTACATCCATCGTCATCCTCCTCATCTCCATTTCATAACTTTCATCGTCCATCTCTTGTTTACATCAAAATCATCATCTCCATCATTTTCATCAAATGAACATCACCCAAATCAATCATCATCATTAAACCAAATATCATCCAATTCAAATAAAAAATTCAAAGTTCAAGAAATTTAAAAAATAAATTGGAGATGGCGAACCAGTCTCCACCTTCGGAGACTGGTCTCCGATAATAGACACCCTTCGTGTCTCGATGATGGAGACCACTGGTTTCCATCGTTAAAGATGCAGTCTCCAATGATGGAGATCACTGGAGACAGCACCAGTGATCTCCATTACTAGAGTTAGAGAGCGTGGAAGACGACACTAGTGGTCTCTATAGTTAGAGATGCTCTAGCGATAAAGAATGAAGACCTCCATTGCTGGAGACACTCCAGGGATGGAGACCACTCATCCCCATTGCTGAAGACACGTGGTTTTCATAAATGGAGGTCATCATGGGAGACTAGGATTTGGTCTCCCATGGAGACCAATTTTTCTTTTTTTTTTTTTTAACTTTTTTAATCAAATTAAAAATATATATTATATTAATATTAAATTTTGTTGAAAAGTATTTTAGTTTTTTTGCATCTTTGACTGTTGAACATGAAAATTTAATGGTTGTTGATTGATGGTAGAGGAGGTTTGTACTGAGTTTTTGAGACTTTTTATCACATAATACATGTTTATTATTTACTTAAATTGACGTTATAGGGTTGTATCTTAATTAAAAAAGATTTTAGATTTTAAAATGTATAAACCAAACATACTCTAAAATAGATATGGAATGAAAACTATTCTAAAAAGCATTATTTAAATAGTAACTAAAAAAGAAAAAAAAGTCAGATTTTTACTCTTTCCCTAGTTGCCAAAACTCATTAGTAAAAGCTTACTCTATTTGTGCAATTTTGCTCTTTCAATTATACACAAAAAATAAAAAATAAAAAAAATCAAATTTCAAACTCTAATCGATTGGTTTTTTCATGTATATCTCCTTTGCTAAGTGAATCACTTATACGAACATACTTTTATATATTAATTCCAAAGTTATCATGTTTAAGAGGGTGATTTGGCTATTTTGTCTTGTTGTTGCACTTGCACCCTAAAACAACTTTCTGTTTATTTTATAGTAAGACAAAACTTAACACAACGAAAAAAAAAATATATATATATATATGAGTTCTTTTCAAGTGTACCTGAAGTATTGATATACTTGACAAAAAAAAAAAAAAGAGAGAGTACCTTTTAACTTTATTACATTTTACTTCAAATTCTCATTTAATTTATTTCAACGTTGCTTTAGACAACATTCAAATAGAAAATCATTTACTAGCTCTTATACGTCGTAGGTCCTGGTGCTCTATCATCGTTAAATACATTATGGCTGGGGAACAATAAGCTGAATGGGATTATTGATTTTCGAGGTATGCTTTCTCTCTCATCGCAACATTCTCTTTCATATATATGGTAGATTCATTGGTAATGATTGTGTATTTTCATTATCTTAAAGGAAATTGGATCTCGACTTCATTAAGACTAAAAGTGTTAAGCAATAAAAATGAGATAAATCTCATATTGAAAAATGTCGAAATAAAGTATATTGAGAGAGTTCTAAGACTCTCCTACCTATTTTCCATAAATAAATTAAAAGTAATGACTATAAAAATTTAACGAAAAAACTTGGAAATACTGTTTTTTTTTGCTTGGTTTGTACTTCCACAGCAGTTTTGAATGATATGGACTTTTGTTTTTTAAAATATTATATTCTTTGGCCATGGAAGAACAAGCAAATGCCTAGTGCCCGTTGATAAAAATAAATAAAAACAATAGTTAACTTGGGCGGTAAAATGTTACCAGAGAGAAGGACTGGAAGAAGAGTTTGACGTTGACAGTAGATAAAGTGAGAGCTGAGAGTGTTGTCAGATATTTCAAAGGAAACAGAGTTGATAAAATATAAAGCAATTTCTATTTAATATATATATATATATATATATATATAAAGCAATTTCTAAGGAAAGAATTAGAGTCAGAAATGACAAAAGAATGAAAAGACTAATTTACATTATTTATAAATAATTTGGCATGTGGGCAGGGACAGTTCCGGTGCATTGAAATGAAGTGGCTTTTGACTTTTGAATATTTTTATGTTGTCATCCAAATCCCAACTTCCACTCTTTTCTTCTCTTTAACAGACAAAGAGAAATTTTAAATATTTTTATGTTGGCCGCCGGGCTCTCTGCTACCGCTGATTGGCGTCCAGCACCTTTTAAAATACTAATTTTTTTTTTTTCTCTTCTAATAATCAAACGATACAATACAAAACAGTCATTGGGATCTAATCTAGATAACTCTATCGTGGAGTCTAAAATGCTACTCCCAAAAACCTATCACATTTTAGTGGGAAAATCACCAATAATTTTTGTGGGCTTGGTGCTGTGAACCTTGCCCTTTGAACCGGTAAGGTGGTGTTGGTGATGCTGCACCAACACGTTTTTCTTTTTTTTTTTTTTTTTTAACATAAGTAAGTTGTTGAGTTTAACTAATATTTTTACAATCAATATTATTTTCTTAAAATCAATTATAATTATATACATGGTAGTTTTTATTTTAATTTCTATCTTCATATGTTTCAAATATATAACTCAACACATAATGATCTTTGTTTGAAAAAATATTATATATTTGTTCTTTTGAATGAAAATAAATAATAAATTAAAAGCTTTGAATTATAAGGTATCTTCTTTAAGCAACTCAATTTACTCCTTTTAAATCTAGGTTTGAAAAACCAAAAAAAAAATCATTTTGTATTATTACGAGTTTTCTTATTAATTTTGTTTGGATTCTTTCCAGGTTTAGACTCGCATAATAATTTGCAGTATTTGGACCTGAGCAACAATAAGTTTGAAAACGTTGTGTTCTCCAAAGGTACCAATGAAAATGCAAATTGATTGCTCTTTTTATGTTTGTGTGATCACTTTATCTGATTTTAAAACCAAACGATAAAACTCAAAACCAATAGTGTTTATCATCAGTGCTCAATCATTATGAAAGTTCTAATCGTAAAGAAAGATTGTCTACATGCTCCAACTACATGGAGAGTGTCATTGGCCTTCTCCATAGAAAAGAAGAATTTATTCTATCAGCTTTGATAGAAGACATTTGAATTTGTAAATTTAAGGAATAGTTTGGGATATTTTTATCAAGTTAATCATATAGTAAAGGCAAGTGGTTGGCAGAAACATAGTCATGATTTAATGCTAGAGTAGACTAAGAAATTTGATTTTTTTTAATTGAATTTCAATGTATGATAAATTTTTCAAATGCATGATTATTTAATTGGAAAATAAAGTTACATTTGATGAAGAGCATTGTAAATTTAAACTTTCGTGATGCATATTTCAAAATAACATTTTATGTACATATTTAAAATGCTGGTCTATATTTATTATTTGAAATTATGATCAATATAAATCATATATAATGACTTAAAATAATGATCAATATAAATGATAATAATTAGTTAAGATCATTAAAAGTACCACAAGATCTACGAACTTAAACCATACAATAATAATAATTTATACCGCAAGAATTCTACAAGACTATCAACAAACATTCAATTCTTAATCAAGATAAGCATTACTAAAAGCTCTATTTTAATTCTAAGGCAATTTGTAACCAAAGACAAAATAGTAATAATAATAATAATAATAATAATAATAACAATAAACATGCTTTGTTTTCATAATTGATCATGTTTTATAACCAGCAAAATTTCAGTAAAATAACATATTATATATAGTTAAATCTTTGTTCACTCTAAATTGCATACGATAATATGAAAGTTGAGTACAATTTTTAAAAGTAGAGTATTTGATTTGAATAAAAGGAAATAAGAATAAAAGTTATTTTAATAAATTTAATTAAAAAACTGTTTAAAAATTTTTAAAAACAATAGATTATTACATTCCATAAAATACCAATTATTTACTAAAATTTTTATAACAAAATTATCCATAAATAGTAGGGTTAGAGATATAGATTATGCATATTTGTTTAGATAAATTGCTGTGCATTCTACATCTGTCAAGTTCATTTTAATTCTAAAAAAGTACTATGAAAGTCTAGATTGAACATACGGTAATCTTTAATTTCATTTTTTTTTCTCTTTCCTTTTTGAGTAGTTAAAAAAAAAAAGAATAATTACACTCACACAAATGAGATCGAGAGATATGTGTAAAACCAATTGAAGACAAAACTCTTTTTAGGGTCCAACAACATGGCAGATAAGTGAGATCACCATGCTAAGCATGATAAGGGTGGAATAAATATACAATGTTTTGTTTTTCATTTTTATTTTTATTTTTTTGGTTTTTTTTTTTCGTTTTTAATTTGTGGTTCCCTTAGTAAAGGAGAAAAATATGAAAAAAAAAAAGAAAAGTGTATTAGAGTTTGAAAATTGAATTGCAAGAGCAAAATTGTACCATTATAGTAAGGCTTTACTCTTTTTCTTTTTTTAAAATTTTTTTTATTCATTTTTATTTTATTTTTATTTAACCATAGAAAGGAAGTCCAAACTTTTTTCAATTATTGTTTAGATAGTGTATTTTTAAAAAACTTTATACCATAAGTGTTTAGAGATTCAACTTGCATGTTTGGTGATACATTTTAAAATCTCATCTAAATGAGATATAATCTTTAGGGCCTTTATTTAAGTGAGTGTGTGTGTGTGTGTATATATATATATATATATTGATCTTTCATGTGATCAGTATTCTTTACCATCAAATGTTATAAGATAGTGATCTATCATGTACCTCAAACACAAGACGTTGCACCAGATTAAATGAGTATTCTATATCATTAAACGAGATAAGACAGTGATCTCTCATGTGATTAGTTACTAATTTCAATTATTTGATATATATATATATATATAGTGATCTCTCATGTGATTAGTATTTTTTACCATCAAACGATATAAGATAGTGATTTTTCATGCACTTCGAATACAAGATGTTGCACCAGATTAAATGAGTATTCTCTACTGTTAAATGATATAAGATAGTGATCTCTCATGTGATTAATTACTAATTTCAATTATTTGATTTAATTATCAATTTGAGAAAAAAATTATCATGTATTTTCTTTTTCTTTTTCTTTTTTTCATTAATTTTGTTCAATAATACTTTTTAGAATTATATTCTTTAAGCAACTTAGAGACTTTTCACATGAGTATATGTGACAATAAGGTTGGCAACTTTATTTAATTTACACAAAGGCACTGATGCAAACAAAATTTGATTTGTTTACTTGAAAAAAATATGATTCTCCGTTCATTTAGTTTAAATCACTCACACAAATTAGCATTTGACTATAATCTTGTTGCTCAAGTGAACTTTAAAATGGTGATAAATGTTTTTCCAATGTTACGAATGTTGGGGGAAATTCAGAGACCTATGGAGGTAATATTAGCATTTAATTACTGTGAAATCACATTCCTAGACATGCAGTAGATCTTAGATTCAATAATTTTAGGGAAACAAAAAGTATAGAAGTAAGTAAGGACGCTGCTCCTTTGAATTTTGTCATCTTCCTAACTGTCAACGTTCTTTTAATTTTTTTTTTTATTATTATTTATGTTTGCAGATCTACATAATTTGAAGAATTTGAAGGTTCTGAATTTGGATAATAATAATCTCAGCATGTCCTTCCTTCAAATCATTAGGCCGCTGCTGAGTTCTCTTGAGGAATTAACATTATCTAATTGTGGACTGCAAGGCATTCTATCTCATCAAGGTAACAATCTTTCTAGATCCCTTCAAATATATATATACACACACATGCTTGCGAGAGAGGGATTTGAACTATATATAGTATAGTAATATATTAAACTTTAAATCATGAATTAAAATTATCTATCTTTTATAAATAATATTTCCGTCTGACTCTGTAAAAATTATTTCTAATAGTAATAGCTAGAAGCAAATTTTGAAGTATACAATCTTAAAATACCATAAATAAAAAAATATTCAAGATATACTCACCACTCTGAGTACAAATGGTCAAGTACCTCCTCATCTTCTAAGAGATTAGGTCTTCAATTTTACCAAGTACATATTACAACTTGTATAAATAATTGCTTCCCATTCATAGGATTAGATGTCCAGGGTGTGCAAGTAGTGTTTGATTTCGGCCAGTCTTAACAAACGTCTTACACTTACAATGTCAGCTTAAAAAAAAAAAGTATCCAAGATATTATTACTCATTGTAATTTTATTAAAATTTATAACTTATCTCACTTAACATACATTAATATTAGAAAAACAACTTATCGTATTTTAGCCGTGTGTAAG
The DNA here is from genome assembly GCA_021234005.1 of Nephelium lappaceum. Lineage (NCBI taxonomy): Eukaryota > Viridiplantae > Streptophyta > Magnoliopsida > Sapindales > Sapindaceae > Nephelium > Nephelium lappaceum. The sequence continues at coordinate 28,693,240 of CM037997.1, forward strand.
TTTGTGCAAGTCCAAAAGTTGTATGTTAGCCATATATGATTACAGAAATTGTGTTGCGCAAATTTCACTTGCTTTCGAGTATTAGAGATCTAATGCAAACAAATTTACCACTAACATTTCCGTTTTTCAGCTACATCTTTGATATTAATCCAAGAATCATTTTAAAACGTTTCTTTCACTTACAACCATTTTTTAATATCCCTAAACTTTTAATATTCTATAGTTTGAGTAATGACATTCTTACTGATTCCAGTTGATAACAATCATATTGTCATGTTGCACAGATGGTGGCATACTTGCTGAGCTTCTCTACCATTTGCCTAACTTGGAATTGCTTGATCTCTCTCATAACAACTTCAAAGGGGAGATTCCAAATTGGTTGTTACCTAACTTGTCTTATCTTGATGTCTCTCATAATAACTTCACAAGGGAGTTTCCAAGTTGGTTGTTAGAGAATAACCAAAATTTAGAGTTTCTTTATCTAGCCAATAATTCGCTTGGAGGACATTTCCATTTACCAAGTCATTTTCTCTTGAATCTTTCTTGGTTAGATATCTCTAACAATTTCTTATATGGGCATATTCCAAAAGAAATAGGAGAACATCTACCAAGGCTGTGCGGTTTAAACCTTTCCAGAAATTATTTTGATGGTAGCATTCCCTCTTCAATTGGAGATATGAAGCTTTTGCAAGTTTTAGACTTATCCTATAATCGTTTGTCTGCCAAAATACCTGACCACTTGACCGGGGGTTGTACCTCTTTAGAAAGCCTTGTGTTAACAAACAATAGCCTTCAAGGTCAGATATTCTCTTCCAATTTCAACTTGACAAGTTTGAATATTTTGCAGTTGGATAATAATAACTTTACTGGAAAGATCCCGGATGGCTTGTCTAATAATGCCAACTCTTTGTCAATATTATCCCTCAGAAATAACAATCTCTCTGGTAGGATTCCAAATTGGTTGGGGAATATGAGTAATTTGAGAGTTATGATAATGCCCAATAATCATCTTGAAGGTCAAATTCCATTAGAGTTTTGTCAACTTACAAAACTTTATACTTTGGACCTTGAAGCTAATAATATCTATGGGAGCTTACCATCTTGCTTTGGCTCAACAACTTTGAGAATGGTTCACTTATCTAAAAATAGGTTACAAGGACAACTAAAGGATGCCTTCAATATAAGCTCTCTTAAAAATAATTTACTGACACTAGACCTTGCTCATAACCAAATTCATGGTATCATTCCAACTTGGATTGGTAAGATTTCTAACTTGTTCTACCTTATGTTGAATAATAACAATTTAGTAGGTGAATTGCCCATACAATTGTGCCAGTTGAAGCAATTACGATTGGTGGATCTCTCTCATAACAGTCTTTCAGGACACATTCCTCATTGTCTAGATGTCACTTCACTGAATGATAATGGAAGTAATAACACTGATGTTCTATCTGATTTCTACAATGCGGGAGGTATATTTGCATTGAATGTTGGTATTCAAGTGAGGCAAGAAGAAATTGTAGAGTTCACAACAAAGTCCAGATCTTACTCTTACCGTGGAAAAGTTCTCACCTACATGTGTGGAATTGATCTCTCTTGCAATAAGCTAACAGGTCCAATTCCTCAACAAGTTGGAAATCTTACCCGAATCCGCGCACTAAATTTGTCCCACAATAGCTTGACTGGATTGATCCCACAAACATTTTCGATGCTCAAACAAATTGAGAGTTTGGATCTTTCCTACAACAATTTGAATGGACAAATCCCTCCTCAACTAGTTTTCTTGACAACCTTGAGTTTTTTTCACTGTGGCACATAATAACTTATCTGGCAAAACCCCAGAGAGAATTTTACAATTCAGTACCTTTGAAGAAAATAGCTATGAAGGAAATCCTCTTCTTTGTGGACCGCCATTGAATATAAGTTGTGATACAAATGGGCCACTACCGCCAAAGCCAAGAGCCCCAACTAACAATGGGGACGATAGTGATTTCATTGACATGAACATCTTTTATATGAGCTTTACAGGATCATATGTAATTGTGCTCTTAGGAATTGTTGCAATTTTATATATAAATCCTTACTGGCGGCATATATGGTTATATCTTGTTGAGACATGGATGACCTCTAGCTACTATTTTGTTGTGGACAATTTAAATCGACGATTCCATTGTTGAAATATGAAGTTGCATATTGCTATTTACCTTTTTTGTGATTTGTCTATTTTAGCATCGATTTGTAATACTATGTGCTATGGATTTGATATCCTTTTTGTATCAAATTATAATTGTATCTTTAGTTTCTATGGATTAAAATTAAGATACAATATGAATAACACTTTAGAGAATATAGTAAAAGTACATCTCATTATTTTGATCCTAATTTTGGTTCTAAAATTGTACAATTAAATACAAATTTTCCTTTAATCTTTTAAAAGTTGATAGAAATAAGGAAGTGTATAGTGTGCCTTTTAAGACTTTAAAAATACATCTGGTTAAAAATTTCACTTATGAAAAGTAAAAAATGAAAATCCATTTCATACTAATATCTGAAAATGAAACTTAACATAGTTTCTTATTCAAAATACTGTCGTTCAAGCCCGCACCAAAGCCCATAATCTCACCAATTTAATCTAGCTCAAGCTAGTTTGTTCGTCTTTGTGATTGATTATTATTTATTATTTTGTGTATATGTTCCCTAATTAACAATTTAACTTCGATTTGAGAGTGCTCTTTTTTTTTGTTTTTTAAATTATGTTCACTAATTAATGATTCGAAGATGAAGATTGAGAAAAGAGTTATTTTTAGGGAAATCCCAAAAAACTCCGTGATGTATGGGAATATGTAAATTGTGTCACTCATTATTTCATACTTATTTAAAATACTACTTGACATTAAAATAAATATTCAAAATACTTCTTTAAGGCATATGAAAGGATGACAATACTCCAAACGAACATGAATTTCGTTAGGTGATATGGTTGACGGTTTGATTTTTAGGGCAAAAAGGAAAAAATGATGAAAAATTAATTAAAATAAGATTAATTAAAATATAAAAATAAAAATAAATAATATTAAAATAAATAAATATTTTTCATTCAACTCTCTCTCTTTGTTGCTTCTTTCTCTCGATCTCTCCTTTTTCTCTTTTTATCTCCTGCAGTCCTTTCTCTTTCTTTCTCCATCTTTGACAAGGACATCTTGATAGTGATGGCAAAGGTAGGTCTCTACCATTGGAGACCTAGGTGGGTCTCCAATGGTGTAGATCATCTGGTAGACGACTCATCTCCACCATTGGAGATCCAAATGGTAAAAACCATATGGGTCTCCATGGTACTGGGTCTCTACCATGGAGACACTCCATTGCCACTTTTTTTTTTTTTTTGATTGTTGTTTCATTGGTGCGTCTCTAGGTTTCCATTTGTCAAAGACCCAGATCGGGTCTCTGCCGTGGAGACCTTTTACCGTCACATTTTTTTATTGATCTTTTTTTTTGTTATTAATTTCTTGTAATAGGGATTCTAACAAAGATTGATATTGTCGAAGATTGATAAGAGATTAAAGGTTGATGATGATTATGGATTGTGGAAATAGCGTTTATTGGTGGATGGACTAGAGATAGTGTTTACTACACATCTATGATGATGATTGATGATGGAGTTTGCTAGTGGAGATCCACTTTTTGTTTTTTATTTTTTAATCTTATTCAAATTTTTATTAAATTTCTTTTTATTCTTATTACATTTTTTAATAAAACTCTCAGGGCTAAAAACATCTTTTCAGTTTTTCTTAAATTTTTCAGTCAAATTATAACTTTTGTAAGATTTTAAATAAAAATGAAACAGTGAGTGGTAAAATGATAATGTTTTATACATTAGGTTTTATTTTTAGGATTTCTTTTTATTAAATTCAGTTTTCTCATTTCGAAAAAACCTCCATTGTTAATGAAGATCCATCAACAGTGAAAATGGACCAAAGTTTTATTTTTTATTTTCCACATATATATATATATATATTCTAAAATTGAATTTTTTTTTTTAAAAAAAACCTCCACCGTTGAAGAAGATCTATCAATAGTGGAGATGAACCAATTTTTTTTTTTAAATATTTTAAAATTGTATTTTTATTTTTTTAAATTACTATAAAAAATTTGGTTTCTAGATTTTTCTATTAATTCATTTTTTGTTATTTGTATTTTGTTTATTTTAATTTTTTTAGATTTTATAATATGTTTGAATATTAAAAATGAGTCTTTTCACGTTTTCCGTTAGATTTGACTATTTGTTGATAAACGGAAGAGACTAATTTGACACTTCCTAGAAATATTAGGGTTAATTTAATGCGTTTTTGAAATATAGTTAAATGATCCTTTTCCAAAACTTAGAGGCGAAAATGATCTTGACCCATGAATTAGGTTGCACACTTATATATTTATTTTTTGTGTTATGTGATTATTATTATACATATTAGTTTTCATATATTTTTAAAAATGTGTTTTTAATTTTGGAAAATTGCATGGAAAGTGTTTTAATTGGAAAAGTAATTTTTGGAAATTGTCTAATTTATCATTTTTTTTTTTATAACTAGAAAAATTTGAACAAATTACAATTGAGCCTACTGATTTGAAAATAATTACAAACAAAGTAAACTTTTGATGTTTATTACAATAAACCCCCCTATCGTTAGGAAATTCGGTTAGAGTTAACTGTGGACTAACAAAAAGACCAAAATGTCCTCACTTTTTAATTATTTTTCAAAAAAAAATAAATAAGAATTTAAAAACAATTAAAATTTTTATAAAATAAATGATATCCACCATCTATCACATGATAGACGATAAAGATTAATTTGAAAATAAATATTAGAAAAAAAAAAGAACTCAATAAGAAAAATAAACACAATCATTTTCAAAAAACCCAGACCAAATCATCCTTCAATCTCAATCTCCTTTCATCTTCAAAAACATACTCTGCCGCGCGCGCGTTCCCTCCCCCCATCTCCTTCAATCTTGATAATTGAATATCAAGAAAAAACAATTGATTATCACCATTAGTCTTGATCATCTTTAACACTAACACAAAAATACTTTTTTCATAACATTTCATCGAATACCTTAATACAAACACATCAACACAACACATAAACCCTAGTTCAAAATCCATAAAACTTTATTAAAAAAATTAAAAAAAAAATTAGAGAACCCATATGGAGGTTCATCTAGATTCGAACCTAGATGAACCTTTAACTGGGTTTGAACTCAGATGAAGATTCATCTGAGTTCGAACCCAGTTGAACCTTCATTTGAGTTTGAACCTATATGATAAAAAGAATGAGGAAAGGAAAAGAGGCGACGATGGCAGCAACGACTGAGAGAGAGAGAGATAAAGATGAAAAAGAGAGAGTGGCAAGGAGAGAAGACCCAGATTCATCTGGGTTTTGGAATGAACCTAGATTCATTTGGGTTCTAGAACAAACCCAGATTCATCTGGATAGTCGAACCCAGATGAATCTGGGTTTGAGGAAGAAGAAGAAGAGAAAAAAAAAAGAAAAAGAAGAACATGAAGAAAAAGAAGAAGAAGAAGAAGCAGAAGAAGAGAAAGACGAATAGGAAGAGGAAAAAGAAGAAGAAGAAGAAGAAGGCTTTTTTATTTACTTTATTTTTAAAGTTTTTATAATTTATTTTAGGGGAAACTTCATTTGAGTCCCTAAGGTTTTGCGAAATATCAAAATTTTAAGCATCTATTGGAAATAGCTCTTTTAATCCCTAACTTTTCCAAAACGTTTCAAAATGGTCCAAACCCATAGTCAACTAACAGTCAAATTAACCAAAAATTTTAAAAAGACTAAATTACCCCTTATAACTTAAAATGACTGTTTTACACTTAATAAAATTAAAATATTATATACCATCTAACCAATAAAAAGTTGACATATATACACATAATTATATATTTTTTAAAAAAATCTTATTACTTTTTTTTTGTTTAAATTAAACAATAAATTAATACAAAAACAGATTTCAAAAAAGAAAAATCAATTTTAAAAATATTAAATTAAAAAATAAAACAAATTAAAAAAAATTAATTTCTTAATTTTTTCTTTTTCTTCTTTGATCTGGAATCCAGATCAAACCTATCTCATCATCGTTCTTCTCCGCCTCATCCGCCTCTTCCATCTCCCTCTCCTCTGTCACTTCTCTTTCTTCTTCAGTCTTTTCTGCCCAGATTCACTCTCCCTTCTCTATCGAACCCAGACAAAGACGACCGAACTCAAACGAAGCCTCTCTTCGTTGAGGTTCGGTCTGGGTTTGATCGAACCCAAACGAAGCCTTCGTTTGGGTTCGATCGAACCTAGACCGAACCCCGATAAAGGCTCTCTTCGCCTGGGTTCGATCGAACCCAGACGAAGGGTCTCTTCGTCGGGGTTCGGTCGAACCCAAACGAAGCCGCTCTTCATCTAGGTTCGATGAACCCAGCTTCCTCATCTGGGTTCGATGAACCCAGCTTCCTCATCTGGGTTCAATGAGCCCAGACGTTCAATTTTTTTTTTTTTTTTTAAGCAGTTTTGATTTTTTTTTTCTTAATATTGTTGTTGTTGTTGTTGTTGTTGTTGTTTGATTGTTATATTGTTGTTGTTGTTGTTTGATTGTTATATTGTTGTTGTTGTTGTTTGATTGTGGGGTTGTTTGGTGTGTTGAAGATGGTGGAGATCCACCAGATTGGATCTCAACTTTTTATTTATTTTTTTTATTTATTTGTTTTATAAAATTAATTTTAATAAATTATTTAAATTAATTTGCTCTCTATAAAAAGACTATTTTACCCTTTCCATCTAAATAATCTGTCATGTTGACCGTTAATTGACTAACGATTTGGACCTTTTTGAAGAGTTTTGGAAAAGTAAGGGATCAAAAGAGCTGTTCCTAATAGATGTTTAAAATTTTGATATTTCGCGAAACCTTAGGGACTAAAATGAAATTTTCCCTTTATTTTAAAGAAGATTAAAAATAAGATCAAAAGACAATTTTACCCTTATCTCAATCAACTTTAGCAGAGAGACTGTAAAGTCGGGAGGGCGAGGGGTGTGGCGTTAATTGTAATAAATATCTAAAGTTGACTCCATCTGTAATTGTTTTCAAACCGGTAGGTTAAATTGTAATTTGCTTAGAAAAATATTTTTAGAAACTATTTCAAAAGCTTTTACTTAAAAAATTATTTTTTGAAAATTCTCTGGGAGTTTTTTACTTGAAATTATTTTTTGGAAATTGTCTAAATCATTTTTGCTTGAAAAAATAACTTCCATAAGTAATTTGGATTTTTTAAAAAAAAAAAAAATTAATTTTTGTATTCAAGAACACCATGGGAGCACACACAATGTGTGCATGCTACAAGAAGCTAAAGATTACGATGGCAAGACCATTTCTAGTCTCGCACCTGAGGCTAGCTCGTGCTTGCGTTATTTTATGTGAGGTAAAGTTTTGTGCTCTCAAGTTCTTTAATTATTATTATTGTTATTTTATTTGTTTGTTAAAGAGTGTTTACATAGGCTTTTCATGCATATGTGGTGTAATTTGAGAGTTCTCAAAACGTATTTGGAGTAATTTTTCATTTCATTGCAAAAGTATATTTTCAAGGACACTTTGTGTGAATTTTCTTTTATTTTAAAATTTCTCATTTCTTATTATTTTATTATAATTAGTGTGTGATTATTTTGTGCGACTTGTGAATTTATTCGTTCATATAAATATTCATAATCGTTATAATCTCAGTTTTGTTTTTAAGAGATTTAGAATTCAAACTTTCTATTTTTAAGTTTTATATTTCAAGCTTTTATTAGACTTGAGTTTTTTATTTGTGTTCGTCATTGTTCTAGCATACATAGAGTATTTTGAGACATTCTATTTGACATTCATACGCTCATAAGCATTATTTTAGTGAAATGGAGGACCACTTGTTTTCTGGAAGGAGTATGAGAAGATGTGCAGAAGGATTGTTTCTGTGTTGAAGGTGCAGCAGGACAGCTAGATAAGATAGAATGCAATCCAAGAGAAGTGTGATCAAGTTGATCAACTTGAGAGTATATTTGTTTATCAACTAATGGGTTTAAAATTGGTCAAAGAAATGAGTCTGGTGGCTTTTACCTTTTGCGTTTTTCAAATATAAATACTTGTGCCAATCTCTTTTTCTCTTCTTTAATTTTATTTTAGTTGCTTGATTTGGATTTTATTTGCAGAAAAAAAAGAAAAAAAAAAAAAGAAAAGAACATTTTCACTCTCTCTAGGTTTTATGTAGTTGATAATGGACACTATCAAGTGCGTTTCAAGTACTACAAGCTATATATGCAAAACAATTTTTTTTTAAAATATTTTTTTATCATATATTCACATATATTGGGATAGATAAAAAGCCTTTGAATAAAAAGGAACCCAAATAATTTCTTACAGCACCTTGACAGAAACACAGGACCGAAAGTTACATTTATGTTGTAATAGAAGAACTGTGTCTCATCCTTCTCAAAAAAGAAAAACAGAAGATTTATATCTTATCAATTTTATTTTTCTAAATATATATAATGTAGCTAATGATAAGGGATCTTCTCGTACCCACCGAGATCAAGAACTATGCATGATTAAAAAATTTATTCTCATTCTAAGAGACATATGCTATTAAAATAAGGAGAGAAAAATTTTTCACACATGTTGATATAAGCATATCTATTACGAATATGAAAGTGAAGTATACTAAAACCTTATTTAATATTACTTTTTAAAAGTAAAAATCTGATTATTTAAGTAGATGAGGGTACCTTTTATAAAGTGATTATGAAATAAAATAAATGTGATGATGATAAATCTTTTTAATGGTGAAATCATCCTTATTAATTTTAATAAAGAGACAGTTATATTCCAACCTTAATATAGAATATTTATATCAAATATAAATTAAATATTTTATTTTTGGTCTATTTTAGATATTTTATTCAATTTTGAAGGATTGAGGGTTGAAAGATTTGGGATATGTAAGCCCGAATTTTAGTCGGTGTAATGGTAGGGAGTAACGATTTTCTGCAAGAGAGAGATTGGACCGTTGTGTTAATAAGGTTGTGTAAAGGGCCATGTTTCGATTATCCAAAGCGTTTCATTTGGATTTTGGGCCATGGGATCTTAACATGCATGCTGCAGAGACGTGGTCTTGTGATCAAGCTTTGACACACCATCATCAGTTTCATTTTTGAGGAATGTTGGTGTAAAAAGGAAGAATGTGGTCGTTTCATTGAAGAACGTTGGCTTCAGAATACTGGAGAGAGTGGTTTGAAACAAAAGTTTTTGAAAACATCAAAGACTCTGGGGCTAGGCTACAGGAATGATTTGAATAAGAGGATTTTTCGAAAGGAACTCAAACTCAGGAGGAATAAAAATTTGCGGACGCTGATTTGAAGTGGGGCCTGGGACGAGCTGAAAGAGCTTTGGATAGTCTTTTACTCATAGACGAGAGGTATTGGAAATATTGATCTAGTAGTGGCGGACTCAAATATTTATATAAAGAGAGTACGTTATAATAAAGTAAATAATAATAATAATAATAATAATGATAAAAATAACGGACATTATGAAAAACCCAATTGAAAAGTAAAATAATTGAAAATTACCCTCAGTTTTTTTTATTAAGTGAACCGTTCTCTACTAATTAAAAAAAAATTGGTTCATGTTAAATTCGAAGGGTGTAATGGTAATTAGATGAGTAATTTTATTTGTTTTAATAAAATAAAAAAATTAAAGAAAATAAATAATTAAATAAAAATTCTTTTTATCATATCTCTATCGTTCACCTTAAAAAATTAAATAAAAAATTTAATTAACTAGATCTCTACTGTTTATCCTAAGATGGATGATGGAGATTAATTTTAAAATAAAAATAAAAAATTAAATATAAATTAAAAAAATTTGGAAAAACCCGTAAATCACCTTCAAACCATCAACCTTAAACTAAATCACCATCTCTCCCATCAACCTCCTCTCCTTTCTTCTTCCCTTCTAGCCGCCACTGTTGTCGTCCCTTTCTTCTCTCCTTTAAACCCATTAGCCATGCCTCTTTTTCTTCTTCTTCTCCTTCCACTTTTCTCGTCACCCATATTTATCGCCAATGACTGTGGTGTACCCATCTCCACCCACCATTGCCAATTTTGATGCACCCATCCCACACCTCGTCAATCTTTTTCCCTCTCTTCTTAACGCTCTCTCTCTTATCTCGCCTCACTACGTTCTCTCTCCTCTCTATAGATAATTGTGGTTTGGGGGGGTGATGTTGGTCTGGGTCTGATTGGGGTTGACAGTGGTGGTGGAATTAAGATTTAGGTTTGATTGGATTTTAACTATGGTGGTGGTTATTTTAGGGTTTGGGTTTGATTGGGTTTGGCTGTGGTGGTGGTAATGTTGTGGGTTGAGTTTGATTAGGTTTGACGGTGGTAGTGGTGACATTGGTTTAGGCATGTTGTTGTGAATTGGTGGTGGTGGTGGTGTTAAGGTTTAAAGGTTGGGTTTTTGTTTTATTTTGTTTTTGTTTATCTTTTTTGGGTTGCGTTTTTAGATTGTTGGAAACCTAGAAATTATGGGTTTCCAACAACCTAAAAACCTAGAAATTCTGAGGACTGGTTTTCAGCAACTTGGAAACCTAGAATTTCTAGGTTTCCAAGTGTGTTAATTAGTTTTTCTTTTTTCTTTTTTAACATTTTGTGTTATTTTTTATTTAATATTATTATTAATTAATAATTTAAAAGATATTTTAGTCATTACATAAGTTTGAAAGGTATAAGAGGGATTTTATAGGATCTTTATAAAGGTATTTTAGTCATTTCACGATTTTGGAAGGAAAGTTAATTATAGGGGACGGTTTACCTAAAAAAAAAGATGGGGATAGTTTCCAATTATTTTACATTTCTGGAAGTTTTCATTATATCCCTAACAACTAGCTCATATGAGGGTTTTTTTTTTTTTAAATGAATTTTATTATGTAAAATCATTTATATACAACAACAATAATTCATGTCAATAATCATGAATAAACCAGGATCTATTAAGATTAAACAATATTATACGTTTTACTCTTATAATGTTGAGAAATATCTACTTGCATAATAAAGAGAAGAAAACTATATATAGATATTGATAAATATACATGATGAAATTCAAACTATTAATTTACAAATGAGAAAATTTAATTTAAAAATGGAAAGAAGATGGTGAATACATAGAATTCCACCATCCTTAAATTTGTTTGAAAATGAAATATCAATTTTGCCCTTGATAAATCTATTAACTATATACACAAAATGGAAAGAAGGTTGGTGAATAGTGACAGAATTCTACACCCTAAAATTTCTTTGGAAATGAAATATCAGTTTTGCCCTTGATAAATATAAACAGACTACTATAGTAAAAGGATAAAAAAGTAAATAAAACTTTAAATACTTGCTTGTGGCTGAGAACGTCAGGCATACAGAGTGGTTGAGAATGAGTTACTAGTATCAAAATACTAGTAAATATCATGTTTGTGGGAGAATAATTTGGGTTGTGAATTTGGTAAGGGTTACGGATAAGGTAAAAAATGGTGGCCTGATCCTTCTTTTTCTTAGTTGTGTCTTTGGCATTCAATTTACTCTTTCCTTGATGTTCGTTTTGTGTGTTTGCTTTTATGGTTACAAAAAATGCTATTATCTCCTTAGCCCAATTATGGAAGGTTTCAGATTTATGATACACAAACTGTTTCCCCTTTATTATTAATGCTTATAAGATGTTTTTGTATGACACGTATTCTGTGACTATGTTGTAAGCCCTCGAATTTGATTTTATGGATTTCTCGGAAATAGTCCCTAAATAATTATTAGAGACCCTAATTGGCTTATGGAAACGCTTAAGGGTATAGGGAACTCATAGGGATTGATTTAAATTCAATTGAAGATTTAATGGAATGATAAAATAGTGAACAAAATCAAGTAAATATTTAAGGTGATAAGGGACTAAATTGAAGATAAATTTTAATAATTGTGGTCAAAGAAAAATTAAGCTAAAAGTTAAGGGAGGAGACCACAATTTTATCAGGATGTGACTGTCATTATAGGGTTTGTTTAGAGAGGAAAATAGAAGCCAAAGAGTTTATTGACTCATAAAAATCAACTCAATGAGCAGAACCAGTCATTGTCGCGTGAAGAAGAGAAAAGAACAAGAGAAGAGAAGAAGAAAAGAAGAAAAGAAGAAGAAGAAGAGCTGCCGTCGGCCGACCAAGGAGCTCTCCGATCCAGTCGTGCAAGCTCGCCAACCAGACGCGGCCGACAACAGAAGCACGACCTGAAGCCGCCGAGCAGACCGTTGTGAAGCAGCATCGCGACGGCAGAAGCAGACCCGAAGTTGACCGAGCTTATCGACTTGTAGACCAGACCTGATAATGCAAGATCGATGATCGATGACGATGAGGAGGAGCTGTCGACGTGCACCAGACCAAGATCGAACCAGAACTCGAGCTCGTCATTGTGAAATCAGACCAGATTGGAGCGAAACCGACGACGATGAGCTGCTGTCATGATCATCCTACAGAACCTGATGTCAAGCACGGCTGACCGACGCCATGTCAGCTGCAACCGACACCATTCTCCAGCTCGAAACCAGTGTAGCGCGCGATAGAGCAGAACCAGAATAGATAAGGTAGATCGGGGAAGAAGAAGGAGAGATCAGCCGAGAGAGAGAGAGATTGCGTGAGGGAGAGGAAGATCCAACCGAACCCAGCCCCAAAATAGCTCGAAATTAGTCCCAAAGCGAAGTCAACGCGAGAGGAAAAAGGGGTGACGAGGGCGCTCGAGGATCGAGGAGAGAGGATTAGGGGCTTCGCACGCTCCATTTTCAGTCATCAGTTTTGTGAGTGAGTTTTATTTAAAGATTTTAAAAGTATTTCAAATTATTAAATTTGATTTGATAAGTGATTGTTTGAGTTCATTTTAAATGCATTGATATATGCATGAGCATTAACTTGAAATGAGAATGTGATTTTATATGCACATATATATAGTTGTTGAAATGAAATTTCAGAAAATAAGTTTTCAAGTTTGAATTGAGAAAATTAGTTTTAGTGCTTAATGCATTCAGAAAATGAGATTTAGTGCTTATTGCACTCAGAGATAAGATTTTAGTGTTTTATGCACCCAGAAAAGAGATTTATGTTTTTACACCAGAAAGTTAAAGCAAAAAAAAGAAAAGTATTTTCAAACCCATAAGTATGCCCTTAGAGATTACAGATCAGTTTAAACCCGGTCGATCTATCCTACATCAGTTGGCACAGTCCTGAGTAGGGGTAAGTCACTAACTTGGGGGGATAAGCATCAGAGCCTGTCAGTCGAGTTGCCATTACTCATGTGGGGTAGTGTTTCGTGTGCTATGGTTAGCGCTGGGCAATTCCACACATAGCCGCAAGAATACAGATTTAGGGATACTATGGTAATTTTGACATATCATGAAATAGCTTTAAAAAGAGAAAAACATATTTGAGAGAAAAGAAGTTTTAAAATTATTATTCAAGTTATTTATGATTTACAGTTACAAGTTTTGAGTTTAAAAGCAAGCCTATGTTTATATATAAATTCTCTTATTTAAGTTGATGTTTAAGAGATTTAAGTTTGAAATGCTCTAAAAACAAAGAATAGTTTTCAACCGTTTTCAGAGGAGGACGTTTTGAAAATCAGATTTTTAAAGAAAAGATAAATTATCACTCATTGAGCTTTTAGCTCATTATTTTTTGTTTTATATAAAAATCTCCTCAGGTACTCTCAGCAGGTAGCCGATCAGTAGCATTACCTCCAGCGGGTGAGCCAGCGCGACACGTCATCATTTGAGCAGCCCATTTTGTTTCATCAATTATATTTTCATGTAAATATCTTTTAAAAGTGTATAAATGATTTGTAATTATTCGCTCGTAGATGTTTTTAAATTGCTTTTGATTAAATGCGGTTTATTAAATGTGAATTGAATTTTCTTAAGTTGATTTGAAAATCAAATGCATGATTGAGGCCTACGGGCAACTAGAAGTTGGGTTGGTGATAAATTTTAGTCGAAGTGTTGTTTTTCTGTAAATAGGTTTTCTGGAACATAAAAAAATGCAGATGTTATGCTGCCGAAATTTTGTTAGAAAAATGAGTTTCGAAAATGAATTTAAAATTAAAAATAAAAATTTTCCTACGCGTTTTTAGTTTTTAAAGAAAACCAACCCAATGATGTTTTAGAAAGTATCAGAGAGTTTAGGGTTCGCTCCACCGGTTTCGCTTAGCTCGACGAGTCGGGTCTGAGAGGGATCCGTTGGGGTGCCCGGCGTGACCTACCGGATCAAAGCTAGAGATATCCGGGTTGGGTTGTGTCATATGTTCTTGGCAATTCAAATGAGTTTGGCTTTTATCTGCTTATAAGACACCATAGAATTCACTTTCGGAGGCCTAAAGTTAGTTTTAGTATTATCTTTCTTCTTTGAAGTATAGCTCTAATTTTGCCATTCAACATGTTATTTTTGTCAAGAACTATTTTCAAGTGTTTGAGCACCATATTGTATGGCATTTGATGGAAGATGGAGTTGTTTTCTGGACTTCAAGGTATTAATTACTTCTCATCTTTGCAGCTACGGTGGTTATTTTGACGTGTTTGAATGTTCAGATGGCTCTTTTCTGTGCATTTGCTGTCATTTATGCAGGTACATATCAGATATTGTTGTTCATTTTGCTGATGTCCCTGCTTCTCTCTATGAGCTGATTATTTATATAACGTTTTATAGTTGTGCTTTTGCATGCTGCATTTCGCAAACTCACTTCTGCAAAGCAACCTTCTCGGGGTAGATCAAGTAGGTGATGGAGTCTGGATTTTTGTTTAAATATGGTTTTGGTGCAAGAGATCAACAGTTTTTACATGTACATGTAGGTGATCGTTCAATTTATTTGAAACTTGATGCTTATGTTGAGATCATTCCTGTAGCATTTCGAGGTAACTTGCATATGTACAATAAGAAATATCTTATTAGTTATTATAAAATTAATCATTTGGTGAAAAACCTAACAGGCAGTCTAGCAAACCACGCTACTCTTAATAACACACTAATGTTTGATGTTGTGTATTTACGTAACATAGCTTCTGTTTTTTACCTTAAATTTTCAGATTTATTGTCAATGAAATTTCTTGGTTTCTTTGTGTAATCTTTGTACCATTGTTTATTTCACCCGTTTGTTACACGATTGACATATTGATTGCGGTTACTTCATGTGTCATTGACAATCTGATGCATCTTTGAAATTTTAACTACCTAGAATATGTGGCAAGCTTGTTTTTGTGGTGGAAGTGTATTGAATTTAAATATATTGCACCCAACGCTTAAATTCAACTTGGATGTTTAAGCTTACTCCTGCTCACCCTCTCCAAGGCGTGACTCAAGTTACAGATTCTTTTTCTTTTTTTTAAAAAACTTTTTTTAAGAGTTTTAATTGTTTCTTTATCAGTTATAGAGATTTTGTTAATTTATACTCTCTTTTAAATATGAAATGTTGGAAGTAATTCTTATGATCATTTGAAATTTTATTAATCTATAGGATGAAATATGTTGAATCTTCATTTTTGTATTTTAATTAAACTAAACATATTGTAGTTATAGTTAAATTTAGAATTATTATTTATGATATTATATATATGATAATAATTTAAGTAAAAAAATATTATTAATTCAGTTGTTAAATCTAAAAATACATTTAATATAAACTATAAATAATGATATTTAATTAATAATTTATTTTAATTTTATAACTTATTTGATAAGAAAAGCGAATATAAATTTAAGCAATGGGCCAGCCAAAACTAGTACTTAAAAATATGCTCACAGGTGCATGATTTCACTCATGTGCCACAAGGAGAGAAGCACACTTTGGTCATGGTTTCACTGCTGTGCTAAAAAGATAGAAATACACTTTTGGTCCACAACTTATCAAAAAGTATAACCCTTTTACACGACAGATGGATATCAGATGGTTTGGTCCTCAGTTTTTCCAAAATGAATCACTTCAAGCTTATTGGTAATCCATGTTTAGTCAAACATAACAAAATGAATGGTAACATTGTATTTTACCCATTAAAATTTATGGGAGTGACACATAGCATTAATTACAAATTTTAAGATTAATAAAATTAAAATTATTTTTTGTTAAGAAAAATAAAACAATTTTCAAAAATAAAAATAAAAAATATTAAAACCAAATAAAAAAATTATTTTTTTTTTCCTTTTAGAAGAAGGAAGGCCGCCTCCACTAGCGATGGAGTTGACCTTTGACCTCGGTATCCTCTAGAAAGATCCATGGTTCTATCTCCTCCATTGGATGGAAGATTGTACAATCTTCTTCTTGGCAAAAGAGATTGATTCGATCTTCTTCGTCTAGGTGAAGGAGACTGTTGATCTTCTCCACCTAGAAGAGATTGAAAGGCAGAAGATTGATCGTTTGATTTCCTTTTGAATAAAGGATAGTTCAACCTCCTTTGTTGTGAAGGAGATAAAGGTTCAATCTCCTCCACAAAATGGAGGAGATTAACAGTGGAGGCCATCTCCACTTATGATAGCCTCCACCCTTTTTGTTTTATTTTTGTGAAATTTTTTATATTATTTTATATGATCTTATAATTTAGAATTATTAATATTTATATAATTCTATAATTTGGATGATTTATCATTATTTTATATAATTCTGTATTTTTAAGTTAT
The DNA here is from genome assembly GCA_021234005.1 of Nephelium lappaceum. Lineage (NCBI taxonomy): Eukaryota > Viridiplantae > Streptophyta > Magnoliopsida > Sapindales > Sapindaceae > Nephelium > Nephelium lappaceum. The sequence goes on from CM037997.1 coordinate 28,710,005, forward strand.
GATTTTAAATATTATATATAATAATTTTTTATTATTTTTTCCTATAATAGTTTTTATATTTTATATAATTAATATTTTTTCAGCTTGGCATCTCAACACCTGTCTCTTCTTTTGTTTCTCTTTTTTTTTTTTTTTTCTTGACCGTTTGCTTTTCAGATACCCCTTATTGCTTTCAATTGGCTTGATAACACCCCACTAATTCTTGTCTCACTTCACTCTCTCATTTCGTTTTGATTATTCTATTTTTCTGTCTTATTCTCCAATTAACTAATTCATCATGCCACACCTGTCTTTTGCATTTCACGCTTTCATCTCTCTTTAAATTGTATGCTCGCCACCGCCTCTCATTTTCTTACTAAAATTCCACTACTTTGGTGGACATTTTGTCCACTTACTGACACGGCCACCATATTCCACAATTATTAGTCTTTTGTCCTATTACTTAACTTATTATAAAATTTGGACCGGATTAAATTAGTAACAATAAATTGGATTTTAATAAATTCAATAAAAATTATTACTTGGACTTACACTTAAATTAGAACTATTTATTGGTTTCATTTAGGCTCAATTTATTTTCTGTCCATTTAGATTCAGACCTTATAATAAGATTTTGTTTATGATGTTTTTCAGTATTAAGAAGATTTGGGTTGATAGAATTAGATTTTTATTTGAATTTCTAATTTACAAATTAAAAAACCTAAAAACATTAAATAAACTGACTTTTCGTTTGAATGGTATATTCAATTGTTGACTTAAACTATTGATTAAGGGTTGAACATCTCATTTAATTCTAAGAGGTTAAGAGTTCAAATTCCACCATTATTGAAGGTGTGAATAGTTTTTTAAGAATTTAATTCCTTATCCCCCACCATTGAAAAAAAAAAAGACACCTTAAACTGTTGACCACTAATAGTAGGAGACGTTTGTGCAATAAACACCAAAAGTTACCTGTGAGTGCAATTACACCAAACCTCAAGAGTCATTTATGCAATTAGTCCTAAGAACAACAATAACAATAACAATAATAAGAGTTGTATCCATTCTAAGGATATCAAACTTTTCCACATATTTTGAGCACAAGAGACAAGTTGTGCTGATAACCAACCGTGATTGGTGGAAATAGAGTAAGTCGTTTGACAAGGCCCATCCCGACTCCTCTCTCGAGTTCGGGAGAATCATGTGAAAACTGAAATATTTCTGATTGAAATATGAATTTATTGAAAATCCTTTGAAATAATCATCATAATTCTGATAATCACTTTGATCAAAATTTAAATTAAACAAATAAAAAATTTTTATATTTCTTGTGTTGGACCTCTGGACTGAATATACAAAAATATTCATAAAATATTTGGAGAAGATATTTCATTTATAAAATTATTCTGGAAACACATTTATAAAATCTAGTAAATAAAAGAAATAATATACACAATGCAAACAGTTGTTCATCATGTAACCCTTCTCACAATCTGTAATAATATACACAAACTTGCAGCGAATACCTAAAAAAAAAAAAGTTTTATAAAAGAGTGAGTTTTAATGCCCAATGGGTAGATACAACTTTCTAAAAATTATTTCTAAATAAATTATAACATATTTCAAGTAATAATAAATACTTCTCAATGATTCATATAAATTCATATCTTAAACAATAAAACTAAATTCAATTATTTATAACATAATAAAATATATTTTGTAACCATCTGTATGAATAGTTTTTGATAACTTTATCAAATATATTTTGTAACTGTTGTCTGTAAAATGTTTCTAAAATCTCTTTATGTAAAATGGGTGTTATGTAAATCTCTATCTGTATTGATTAAACTCAGTATATAACATCTGTAATATGAAAATCTATACCAATTAATACCTAAGGAAATCTATCATACATGATGGAGATACTCAACACATATGTAGAGCGAGATGACATCTATCATACACGTACTGAGCGACTCAATGACTCTGCCGACAACTCAATGACTCTCTTGACATTTAGCATATATGCGTTGGGTGAATCTAGGTCTCATATATATATGTAGCATTTTTTACTGTTAAAGGGGATGGTACAACCTTGGATTGAGGCCTTACGTCATTTCATTCGTCTGCCCTAATTGTTAACTTAAAGTTAAGCTAGATGAAAATTTCAAAAAGTAGATGCGGATGAATTATGAAAAGTCAAGTCTCCTTCTAACTAGTGTATGGAAGGATACAATGAATTTCAAACGCATCAAATTGTTAGGTTAACTTTGTAGTTGATACAACTGAAGTTACACAAATCATCAAGTGGGATTATGGAAATTAAACTAAAGTTGTCATTTCATTTCTTCTATCATTATTGTTAAGTCGAAGTCAAGCTAAGGAAAATTTCAAAGTCAAGTATCATTCCGACAAGAGTTGCATCCATTCTAAGGATATCAAACTTTTCCACATATTTTGAGACCAAGAGACAAGTTGTGCTGATAACCAACCGTGATTGGTGGAAAAAGAGTAAGTCGTTTGACAAAGCCCATCCTGACTCCTCTCTCGAGTTCGAGAGAATCTTGTAAAAACTGAAATATTTCTTATTGAAATCTGAATTAATTGAAAATCCATTGAAATAATCATCGTAATTCTAATAATCACTTTAATCAAAATATAAATTGAACAAATGAAAAATTTGTATATTTCTTATGTTGGAGCCATGGACTGAATATACAAAAATATTCATAAAATATTTGGAGAAGATATTTCATTTATAAAATTATTCTGGAAACACATTTACAAAATCTGGTAAATAAAAGAAATAATATACACAATGCAAACTGTTGTTCATCATGTAGCCCTTCTCACAATCTGTAATAATCTGCACAAAGTTGCAGCGGATACTTGAAAAAAAACAAAAAGGTTTTATAAAAGAGTGAGCTCTAATGCCCAATGGGTAGATACAACTTTTCTAAAAATTATTTCTAAATAAATTATAACATATTTCAAGTAATAATAAATACTTCTTAATGATTCATATAAATCCATATCTGAAACAATAAAACTAAATTAAATTATTTATAACATAATAAAATATATTTTGTAACCATCTATGTGAACAATTTCTGATAACTTTATAAAATATATTTTGTAACTATTGTCTGTAAAATATTTCTAAAATCTCTTTCTGTAAAATGGGTGTTATGTAAATCTCTATCTGTATTGATCAAATTCAGTAAATAACATTTGTAATATGAAAATCTACACCAATTAATACCCAAAGAAATCTGTCATACATGATGAAGATATTCAACACATACGCAGAGCGAGGGATAACATCTGTCATATACATGTTAGGCAACTCAATGATTCTTCTGATAACTCAATGACTCTCCTGACATCTGTCATATATACGTTGGGTAAATTTAGGTCTCACATATATGTAGTCTTTCTGACTGTTAAAAAGGAGGGTACAACTTTGAATTGGGGCCTTACATCGTTTCATTCGTCTACCCTAATTGTTAACTTAAAGTTAAGCTAGATGAAAATTTCAAAAAGTAGACACGGATGAATCATGAAAAGTCAAGTCTCCTTCCAACTAGTGTATGGAAGGGAGCAATGAATTTCAAAACGCATCAAATTGTTAGGTAAACTTTGTAGTTGATACAACTGAAGTTGCACAAATCATCAAGCAAGATTATGGAAATTAAACTAAAGTGGTCGTTTCATTTCTTCTATCATTATTGTTAAGTCAAAGTCAAGTTAGGGAAAATTTCAAAATCAAGTATCATTCCGACAAGCGTGTGCAAGAGTGTAATTAATTTCATAAATAGGAAAACTTCATTTTAGTCCTTGAGGTTTTCAAAAATATCAAATTTTTAAACATCTTTAGAAACAACTTTTTTAATCCCTAACATTTTTAAAACTCTTCAAAATAGTCTAAATCGTCAGACAATTGACAGTTAAACCAAACAAAAAATTAAAAAGACTTAATTACCTTCAACACTCAAAATGACCGTTTTGCTCTTAATAAAATCAAAATATTACATATTTTTTAACCAATAAAAGTTGACATATGGATTTTATATTTTTAAATGATTATTATTTTTTTAAAATTGAATAATAATTAAAAAAAAATCCTAAAAATAAAAGCTGGATGAGCATCAATCAAACACATATATCTCTCACTCTCTTCCATCTCTCTTTCTCTTACTGTCTCATTTCGACGTCAATTCCATCGCCGTCGATGAGTCCAACAACCGCCATCGAGAACCCATAAGCTACAAAAACCTCCATCTCTCTCTTTCTCTTTCATCTCCTTCATTTTTTTTTTTTGTTATATTGTGGATCTAGTTCTAGGTTTGTCGAACCCAGAACCAGACTGGTTCTGGGCCCTATTGAACCTAGAACCTTCATCTCTCTCTTTCTTTCTCATCTTATTCATTTTTTTTTTTTTTTTTTTATGTTGTGAATTTGGTTCTGGGTTCGATCTAACCCAGAGCTAAAGGTTTTTAGGTTTGATGGGATCCAGAACCAAAGGTTTTCAGGTTTGATGGGACCTAGAAACCTCTGGTTCTAGGTTTGATTGAACCCAAAACCAAAGGGTTCTAGGTTCGATGGGACACAGAACCTCTCTAGTTCTGGGTTCGATCGAACCCACTCTTCATCTGGGTTCTTCAAACCCAAATGAAAGTCAATTGGGTTCGTCGAACCCAGTAGCTGCCTTGTTTTACTCTTTTTTTTTTTTTTGTGAAATAGTTTTGAATTTCTTTTTTTTTTTTTTTTTGCTCTTAATGTTGTTGATGATTTCTTTGTTGAAGGAGATGATGTTGATGATGTTATGACATTGTTGATAATGTTGATAATGTTGAATACTATGAGAGATAATGTTGTTGAACTGGGTTGGGTTGAACAGGCTTGGTGTGTTGAAAATAGTGGAGATCCACCAGATTGATGAACTAGGTTGGGTTGAACTGGCTTGATGTGTTGAAGATAGTGGAGATCCACTAGATTGATGAGCTGGTTGATGGTGGGGATGAAGATGTGTTGAAGATGGTGGAAATCCACCAAATTAGTTCTGCACCGTCCATCCATGATGGATTAGGTAGTGTTACTATTTTCAATTGCAAGTCTATTGCAAAGTCAAGTCTCCTTCCAACTAGTGTATGGAAGGGTACAATGAATTTCAAAAGGCGTCAAATTGTTAGGTAAACTTTGTAGTTGATACAACTGAAGTTACACAAATCATCAAGCAGGATTATGGAAATCAAACTAAAGTGGTCGTTTCATTTCTTCTATCATTATTGTCAAGCCAAAGTCAAGCTAGGGAAAATTTCAAAATCAAGTATCATTCCGACAAGCGTGTGGAAGAGTGTAATTAATTTCATAAACTCATACAAATGTTAGACAAACTTTTGAGGGGTTACAACTCACATTGTGTTATTTGCTTTCATAAAATTTAACTTTTATTTGTGCCACGACACCGCCCAAATCTTATTTTCTTTATAACATATATTTAGATAATTATCTATATAAACTTCAATGTTAGATCAAATATATTTTGTCCTCGTTAATTGAAATAGTGTATATTTGTTTGTCGACCACCCTTAATATACTTAAATAGAATTACAATCCAAAATATTAATTCTAGTTGTGAAGTAAGTGAGTTTGTTATTTTCCAAATCATTCATTACATCCTCCAATAAATTTTATTTAAAGATAAATTATTAATCAACACATTATTTGGATAGACTTTTTCCTATTTTTTTGTATTATTTAGTATTACTAAATTATATATCATTATTTTCAATGACTTAATATTTTAAGGTAAGTAATTATCTTATATTAATTTAAATATTTATTTTTATTTTGACCCCTTAAAGCCAAATCCTAGCTTTGTACATGATTCTACAGTAAAAATGTCGTAAAATTTTTATTTTATGATAACTGATTAGAACCATATATTTTCAGTAGATCTCATCGATGAACCATAGGATTCATCGAAAATGAGTGGTTATAATTTGTGGTCCTTAGATAAAAATTTAAGGACATGCTTATAGGACAATCTTATTATATATATGCGTTAGGAATTTCATCTGGTAAAGACTATTATTTATTGGGCTGACCACTCCTTAAATAAGTACTTTGGTTGATCAGAACTGAGAAAGAAACTACTTAATTGTATGAGGTGAGGTGGGGTGGGGGCTATGGGGTGTCCGTAGGCCATGACACCCCCGATTTTTCATTTTTTTTTATAAAATATGTTTAAATAATTAACTTCAATTTTAGATAAAATATATTTTGCCCCTACTTAAATATATTTAATTATATGAGCAGGGGTGGGGCTATGGGGTGTCCACTGGCGACGAGAGTCCCCAAATCTTCTTTTCTTTACAACATATATTTATATAATTATGAATATAAACTTCAATATTTTTTGATGAAATATATTTTGTCCCATTTAAATATTATATATTTGTTCATGGACCCTCTGAATATTCTTAGATAGTATTTTTTTTTTTTTTTTTAAATTTGCCCCATCATACAAGTGATATTATACAATCCAAAATATAATTCTAATTGTGAGATAAGTGAATTTATTATTTTCCATATCATTCATTACATCCTCCAATAAATTTTATTTAAAGATAAATTATTAATGAACACATTGTTTGGATTGATTTTTTCCTAATGTTTTTGGATTCTATAGTATTACTAAAATTATATATCACTATTTTCAATGATTTAATGTTTAAATTAATTTTGTTCCGTCCCCCCTAAAACTAAAATTTGGAATGACAATTTGGGTCATAATACAACCGGTCAACACGAATTTGCAAAAAATAAATGGGTGTGAGTTTGACTTAAACAAATTCTTGTCATAATATAGTAAACTCGTTTAACCTATTTATTAAACGAATCGAATTGGATTTGCTTAACAAATTCGTGATTAATAGAGGTCAAAATGTAATATTAATATATTATAGGGGTTAAGTGTACTAAGTCATTTATATATGCACATTTATAGTGTGAATTATTTGTTTGTGTCCAAACTATTATTTAGGTTAAATGGGTTAAATGAGTAAACAAATTAATGAATTTATGAGTTAATAAGTTTGGATCTTTTATAATCCATATAATAAACAAATTAGTCATGTCATATCGTATTACCCGTTTATAAATAAATTCGTGTTGAATTCAAAAATGTTGACCCGTTTATCAAACAAATTTATGTCGTGTTAGTCGAATTTATAAACAAATCGAATCGAATTCAACTCGACCTAATACGCCAACCCTTTTTACCACTTTTAAACTAAAATTCTAGCTTCATCCCTGATTCTATGGTAAAAATATTCTAAAATTTCTATTTTATGATCATGGATTAGAACCATATATTTTTAGTAGGTCTCATCACTATGATTGGATCCTGATTTGATCCACTGAAAATGAATTAATGTAATTTATGATCTTTAAATAAAAATTGAAGGGCGTCCTTCTTGGAGAATTATATATATATATGCGTTACGAATTTCATGTGGTAAAGACTATTATTTATTGGGCCAACCACTCCTTATGTATAACATTGATTGATCAGACCTGACAAAAAGGCTACTTAATTATATGAGGTGGGGTGGGGCTATCGGGTGCCTGCTGGACACAGCACCCCCAAATTAACTTTACATTTTTTATATAATATGTTTAAATAATTAACGTCTTAAACTTCAATTTTAGATAAAATATATTTTGTCCGTATGTAAATATTGCATATTTGTTCCTTGGCTCCCCTGAATATTCTTACATAGGTTTTTCTGATTTCGTCTTGTAATACACGTAATATTATACAATCCGAAATATTAATTCTCATTGTGATATAGGTGAGTTTTTTTTCCCATATCATTTATCAAATCCTCCTATAAATTTTATTTAAAGAAAAATTGTTAATTATCACATTATTCAGATTTTTTTTTTTCATAATTGTTGGGATTAGGTAGTGTTACTATTTTCAATTGCAAGTCTATTGCAAAGTCAAGTCTCCTTCCAACTAGTGTATGGAAGGGTGCAATGAATTTCAAAACGGGTCAAATTGTTAGGTAAACTTTGTAGTTGATACAACGGAAGTTACACAAATCATCAAGCAGGATTATGGAAATCAAACTAAAGTGGTCGTCTCATTTCTTCTATCATTATTGTCAAGTCAAAGTCAAGCTAGGGAAAATTTCAAAATCAAGTATCATTCCGACAAGCGTGTGGAAGAGTGTAATTAATTTCATAAACTCATACAAATCAATGTTAGACAAACTTTTGAGGGGTTACAACTCACATTGTGTTATTTACTTTCATAAAATTTAACTTTTATTTGTGCCACGGCACCGCCCAAATCTTATTTTCTTTATAACATATATTTAGATAATTATCTATATAAACTTCAATGTTAGATCAAATATATTTTGTCCTCGTTAATTGAAATAGTGTATATTTGTTTGTCGACCACCCTTCATATATTTAAATAGAATTACAATCCAAAATATTAATTCTAGTTGTGAAATAAGTGAGTTTATTATTTTCCAAATCATTCATTACATCCTCCAATAAATTTTATTTAAAGATAAATTATTAATCAACACATTATTTGGATTGATTTTTTACTAATTTTTTGTATTATTTAGTATTACTAAATTATATATCACTATTTTCAATGACTTAATATTTTAAGGTAAGTAACTGTCTTCTATTGATTTAAATATTTATTTTTATTTTGACCCCTTAAAGTCAAATCCTAGCTTTGTACCTGATTCTATGGTAAAGATGTTGTAAAATTTTTATTTTATGATCACTTATTAAAACTATATATTTTCAGTTGATCTTATTACTAATTATAATAGGATTCATCGAAAATAAATGATTACAATCTGTGGTCCTTAAATAAAAATTTAAGGACATGCTTATAGGACAATTTTATTATATATATTCGTTAGGAATTTCATGTGGTAAAGACTATTGTTTATTGGGCGGACCACTCCTAAATAAGTACTTTGATTGATCACAACTGAGAAAGCAACTACTTAATTGTATGAGGTGAGGTGGGGTGGGGCTATGGGGTGTCCGTAAGCCATGACACACAAGAATTTTTCATTTTTTATAATATATCTTTAAATAATTAACTTCAATTTTAGATGAAATATGTTTTGTCGCTATTTAAATATTATATATTTGTTCCTTGGCTCCCCTGAATATTCTTAAAAGATTTTTTTGATTCCACCCTGTCATACAAGTAATATTAAAAAATCCAAAATATCAATTCTAATTGTGGTATAAGGTTATTTTTTCCATATGATTGATCAAATCTTCCTATAAATTTCATTTAAAGATAAATTGTTAATTATCACATTATTTGGATTGATTTTTTCATAATTTTTTGGATTAGGTAGTGTTACTATAATTACATCTCAATAGTTTTTTTTTTTTTTTTGATAAATCAATAGTTTCAATTGACTTCAACCAATTGGAAAGTGGGGTGGGTGGGGTGGGTGGGTCTTATAGTGATGACGTAAGATAATGACTAAATAAGCTTAATATATAACAAGTCTAAGCAAGTCCATTGCAATTAGAAGTTGTTGAATTGAGTTCACAAAGATGAGGCCAAAGTGGGTGTGGGTTTTGATCATGTTTGTTTGGTTAGAATGGTGTTTGAGTCAAGCGTGTTTGGAAGAAGAAAAAGTTGCTCTTTTGCAACTTAAACATTATTTCAATGGTACTCAATCTAAAAATCTTTCAGATTGGGTAGAGGGAGAGAAGAATTCCGACTATTGTCAATGGATTTCGATTGAATGCAATAACAGTACTGGCAGAGTGACAGAACTCTTGTTGTATAAGACAAGGGATGAGAATTTGGGAAATTGGTATCTAAATATGTCTTTATTTTCTGTTTTTGAAGAATTAGAAACTCTTGATTTAGGCTCGAATTCTATAGGTGGTTTTGTTCAGAACGAAGGTGATCTCTTGCTTTTCTGTCCTTGTAAATATTGCTATATCTTGGGATAAAATTTTACTTCAATTTTTTTTTTTTCATTTGTTTGCTTTTCAATAAATTATCTACATATGGATGTTCATCATTTTAGTGTGTGTATTTCTACATAAGTACATATTACTTTAGTTAAAATTTTCTTTGTTACATTGATAGCTTTGAAGAATTTTTTTTGAATAATTAATTATCATCTATGTTATAGGTTTAGAGAAACTCTCAAAATTGAGCAACTTGACCACTTTAAGTTTGAGCTTAAACAACTTGAAAGGAATAGTTGATCTTACAGGTATGCTACTTTCTTATCTTCTCTTATCGTAGATTTTTTTTTTTTTCTTTATTAGAAGAAGCAGAATTACGATAATTTAGTTTGCCAAAATTTGATCTTAAATTTGATCAAACTAAAGGCTTTGAAACAATTTTTTTTTAGCTTTTATTAGTTACCGCAAAGTTTCTGTTAAATATATGTTTTTGAGTTTTCTTATAAATTTTATATGAACAATATTTACGTTTGAACAACAATGAAATTGAGAAAGTTTTGTTTCTGAAAAGTACTAAAAAAATAAAATTTGATTATTTTTAACTTTTATTTAATCACTTTAAATATATAATTTTAAAAATAAACTATTAAAATCAATAACAACAGTTTCACTGTCGAACAAATAAGTGAGTTTAATGTGTAAATTTTGTAAGAGCTCCTCCAACACTAGAAGGAAGTCACCTGCAATCCAACACTAAGAATGAGGTATCTTACATCCTTCAAACACAATATAAAAGAAGAATTTCTTCTATCCATTTTTTTTAATTATTATTTAAAAGATATTTTAAATTTTTAATTAATTTGAGTTTTTGAGATATTTTCTATTAAATTATGTATTAAAGGTAAGTTGTTGAGATTAATACATTCAATAAAACACTCATGTATTACAAAAATATCATTTAATAAGAGTACGGATATAAGACTATATAAATTTTTCTATGGACAAGGAAATGAACATCTCCTCCTTATTGTTGGAGGAATTCTACTAAATTACTTTATTTTAGTTAGAGTTTATTTTAAATATATTTATATTTAACTTGAGCATTAATTCATTTACACTTTAATGAAACTTTCACGATTCTCATTTTACATACTTAGTCTTACATATAACAATTTCTTTTTACTTAATCTTATGGATAACAAAATAATGTTCCTTTCCACAGCTTTCTTCTTTCTTTCTTTCTTTTTTTTTTTTTTTTCCGTCATTTTTTACTTTCAAGAAAAATAAAAAAAATCCTACGATTAATCTTTTATTATAATAGAATTTGTGAACTTATTTTTTATGACTTTATAATCTAAAAGACATTTTAGTTTAGATTAATTTTTATTAGTTTATTATTTAATAATCTTTTTATGTTAGATTTATCACAATTATTTTATTATTAATCAACTTTTTTGATTTCAAATAAATTTTATTATTTAATAGAATGTTTTAATTTTGATTAAACTTTTATGATCTCGTAATTTCAATAGATTTGCTATAATTTAAATGAGTCATTTTATTAGATTTTTCTGTTTCAGGTTAATTTAATTCACTCAAGTGTGTGTGTGCATACACTTTTATGAGTAGTGTAATATAGGTTTCTATGAACTGGTTTCAGGTTTAAACTCTCATGGTAATTTACAAGATTTGTCCTTGAATGGCAATGAGATTGAGAAGGTTGTGTTCCCCAAAGGTACATTGAAATACAATTTGATTACATTCTAAGTTCATGTAATTACTCTCACTAGTTTTGAAAACAAATTATAAAATTCAATAACATTATCTTCGCCTATTCAAGAAGAAACTGATTTCAATGAGTGGCTTAGTGTATGATTTTGGGAGGCTTTGGTTGCAGTTGATTTTAGGTCTAAAGTTTGAATAATGATAAATTTTACAAAATACTGAATGACTAAGATAGTTGGTACTAATAATTTAAACATTAAAATATACTGACAGTATAAGCTCTCTATATATATTAAATTGAAACTTTAACTATTTAGATTAGGAAATAAAACATTTAAATGTAATTCAATTGAGTAAAAGTGAAGAAAGTTCACCTTTCTTAGTTGAGTGATTTTAGGAGTTATTTAAGTGATTTTATCATCTAAAAAATTGAACAAAATAACTTAATAGTAATCAGATGTCTTACATCCTCTGAAGACAAGGGGATGATTCTATCTCCTTTATATATATATATATATATATATAAAGATACTCTAAATTTGTTAATTTGAGGAATTTTCTAGATGTTTGATGTTAATTATGTAATATTTCCTTCAATAAAATTACAAACATAAACTATAGACATATTTATCCAACTAAACTTAAATACATTTTACATCCATCAACTAATTTTAATGCACGGTAAGCTAAATAAAGTTCATTGTTTTTATATTTTACTCAAGTGTTAATCAATCTCCAGGAAAATCAATATAAGTTTTAGACTTTGTGAGGAAGCCAAAGTCACTTATTACAAATTAGTTATACTTATTGCCATAAATAATTAGGATACCCAAGTTATTAGATCACCCACCACTAAAATTTAAAAACCAAAAGTTCATACTAAATGACCATAAAGTAATACAAGCTAACCTCAAAAAGATGAATTTATTATATTATAATTTGTTTCGTAATAGATTACAAAACATTATCTAACTCAATTTTTTTTCTTTTTTAATTTTTTTATATGACGTACAAATTATAATTTGTTTGATGAACTCATTAGATTACAAACACTAACCCTAAGTCATTAATTATTCTTTTGAAAAAAAAAAAAACCTCATTAATTATTTTTATACTCCTTACCATGGTTAAATAGCAATTGACTTTTTCTCATCTAATTTTCCCTCTTAGCTATCAATATGGTCTACGAAGAGAACATTTTTTTATTTTTATTTTTTAAATAAGTTTTTATAAAAAAGAATTTATTTGTTAAGTTTATTAAGTTCAATAAACTTTTTTAATATTTGATTTAACATAAATTCCCAAAATGCCACTTAAAGTTAATAAATTCTTCTTTTTTAATGACGAGGCTTTCGATGTACTCCTTATTGTTGGAGGATTTCTCTTAAATTATTTTATTTGAGTTAGATTTTATTTTAGGTAAACTTTTTTTTAACTCAAGCATTACATTATGATTGTATACATTCTTTTATTGTAATTAATTTATAAATTAAAATATATGTATAATAGAAGAGTTAGATACATATGATTTATGATACATCTTCTGTTTCAATTTTATCATATAATATCAAATAAATGTTACATTCAAATTTTCCGTTAATCATTTAATTGCCACTTTCATAAAACTTTCACAATTGCTATTTAACACTTATGCTAATGAATAGAAAATCACTATTTGCTTTTATCTCCCTTGCTACACCTTTTTTATTCTTGTTCTTCTTTTTCAATTTTCACTTTCGAGGAAAAACAAATACTATTAATTTATTATTTTAATAGAATTTATTAGATTAAATTACTTTTTATGAAGTTCATTAATTTAATAGAACTTTTAATATAGTTTAATTTTTATTTAGTTTTTAATTTTGATGATTTTTTTTTTTAATTTTAGATTAATTATATTCATTTTATTGTTAATAGAATTGTTCTATTTATTACGTTTTGAGATACCAATCCTAATATGATTTGGTTGTAGAGAATATAATAAATTTTTTTTATTTCAAATTAATTTTAACTTCTTTATTATTTTAGCATAATCTTTATTTGAGATTAGTTTCTATCCCATTGATTATTATTTTAATATAATTTTTACTTCATATTAATTTTTATAATTTATTATTTTGGTATAATATCGTTAATTTTAGGTTAAACTTTTATTAGGTGATTAATTTAACAGATGTTTTTATTTTAGATTACTTTTATATCACTTTATTATATTGATATAATGGGTTTTATTTCGTATTAATTTTTATCACTTTATTATTTTAAGTTTTTTTTTTTTTAATTTTAGATTAAATTTAATCATTTATTAATTTTAATTCAACTTTCTTAAGAAAATAATAAGAAAAAGGATGCATCATATCATAAGCCAAATTACACAAACCCCATAAGTTTGGCATAATTGCACAAAAATGATGGTATTTGCAAAACTCCCACTCAGGTTAACTGAGGTTCCAAAAATTAAACACTAACCTCCCCTACCATCAGTTAACCATTATTCAACCACCATTAAATCAAAATTATGAACTGTAAAATGATCAATTCATAGCTAATAAATATTTTAATTAAAAATAATATTTTTAATTAATAAAATAATAATATAATATTTTTTTATTAAAATAAAAATCTTTATATTCTACATCGATCGTCATCCTCCTCATCTCCATTTCATAACTTTCATCGTCCATCTCTTGTTTTCATCAAAATCATCATCTCCATCATTTTCATCAAATGAACATTATCTAAATCAATCATCATCATCAAGCAAAACATTAGCCAATTCAAATAAAAAATTCAAAGTTCATCAAATTAAAAAATAAATTGGAGATAGCTAACTAGTCTCCACTGTTAGAAACTGGTCTCCGATAATGGAGACCCTTCGTGTCTCGATGATGGAGACCAATGGTTTCCATTGTTAAAGACGCGGTCTCCAATGATGGAGATCACTGGAGACAACACCAGTGATCTCCATTACTAAAGTAGGAAAGCATGGAAGACTACACTAGTGGTCTCTATAGTTAGAGATGCTCTAGTGATGGAGAATGAAGACCTCCATTACTGGAGACGATCCAAGGATGGAGACCACTCATCCCTATTGCTGAAGACACGTGATTTTCATAAATGGAGGTCGTCATGGGAGACCAGGATTTGTATATTATATTAATATTAAATTTATTGAAAGGTATTTTAGTCTTTTTGCACCTTTGACAAGTTGACCATGAAAATTTAATGATTGTTGACTGATGGTAGGGGAGGTTTGTGCTGAGTTTTTGAGACTTTTTATCACATAATACATGTTTATTATTTACTTAAATTGAGGTTATAGGGTTGTATCTTAATTAAAAGAGCTTTTAGATTTTAAAATGTATAAACCAAACATACTCTTCTTAAATAGATATGGAATAAAGAGAGAGAGATAGAGGGAGAGAGAGAGAGAGAGAGAGAGAGTACCTTTTAACTTTATTACATTTTACTTCAAATTCTCATATCATTTATTTCAATGTTGCTTTAGACAACATTCAAATAGAAAATCATTTACTCTAACTTTTATACGTCGTAGGTCCTGACGCTCTATCATCGTTAAACGCATTATGGTTGGGGAACAATAAACTGAGTGGGATTATTGATTTTCGAGGTATGCTTTCTCTCTCATTGCAACATTCTCTTTCCTATGTAATGGTAGATTCATTGATAATGATTGTGTATTTTCATTATCTTAAAGGAAATTGGATCTCGACTTCATTAAGACTAAAAGTGTTAGAGAGTCCCACATGTTAAGCAATAAAAATGAGATAAATCTCATTTTGAAAAATGTCGAAATAAAGTATATTGAGAGAGTTCTAAGACTCTCCTACCTATTTTCCATAAATAAATTAAAAGTAATGACTATAAAATGTAACGAAAAAACTTGGAAATGCTTTTTTTTTTTTTTTTTGCTTGGTTTGTACTTCCACAGCAGTTTTGAATGATATGGACTTTTGTTTTTTAAAATATTATATTCTTTGGCCATGGAAGAACAAGTCGAATGCCTAGTGCCCGTTGATAAAAATAAATAAATACAATAGTTAACTTGGGCGGCAAAATGTTACCAGAGAGAAGAACTGAAGAAGAGGTTGACGTCGAAAGTAGATAAAGTGAGAGCTGAGAGTGTTATCAGAAATTTCAAAGCAAACAGAGTTGATAAAATATAAAGCAATTTCTATTTAATATATATATATATAAAGCAATTTCAAAGGAAAGAATTAGAGTCAGAAATGACAAAAGAATGAAAAGACTAATTTACATTATTTATAAATAATGAAAAGACTGAAGAGAGGAACCGGAATTGATAGCTAGCAAGCTTGGCATGTGGGCAGGGACAGTGTCGGTGCATTGAAATGAGGCTTGGCATGTTGGCTGATTGGCGTCCAACACCTTTTAAAATACTGATTTAAACAATCATTGGGACCTAATTGAGATAACTCTATGGCATAGTATGAAATGCTACTTTTAAAATCCTATCATATTTTAATAACAAAATCACCCATAATTTTTATGGGCTTAGGTGCTTTGAACCTGGCCCTTTATAGCCCTTTATACTGGTAAGGTGGTGTTGGTGATGCTGCACCAACACGTTTTTCTTTTTTCTTTTTTCTTTTTTCTTTTTTCTTTTTTAAACATAAATAAGTTGTTAAGTTTAACTAATGTTTTTACAATCAATATTATTTTCTTAAAATCAATTATAATTATATACACGGTAGTTTTTATTTTAATTTCTATCTTCATATGTTTCAAATATGTAACTCAACACATAATGATCTTTGTATGAAAAAATATTAAATAATAAATTAAAGGCTTTGAATTATAAGGTATCTTCTTTAAGCAACTCAATTTACTCCTTTTAAATCTAGGTTTTAAAAAAAATATCATTTTGCATTATTATGAGTTTTCTTATTAATTTTGTTTGGATTCTTTCCCAGGTTTAAACTCCCGTAATAATTTGCAGTATTTGGACCTGAGCAACAATAAGTTTGAAAACGTTGTGTTCTCCAGAGGTACCAATGAAAATGCAAATTGATTGTTCTTTTTAAGTTTTTGTGATCACTTTATCTGATTTTGAAAACAAACTCTAAAACTCAAAATCAACAGTGTTTGTCATCATTGCTCAATCATTATGAAAGTTCTAATAGTAAAGAAAAGATTGTCTACATGCTCCAACAACATAGAAAGTGTCATATGCCTTCTCCATAGAAAAGAAGAATTTATTCTATAAGCTTTGATAGAAAAGACATTTGAATTTGTAAATTTAAGGAATAGTTTGGGATGTTTTTATCAAGTTAATCATATAGTAAAGGCAAGTGGTTGGCAGGAACGTAGTCACGATTTAATGCTAGAGTAGACTAGGAAATTTGATTTTTTTTTAATTGAATTTCTATGTATGATAAATTTTTCAAATACATGATTAATTAATTAAAAAATAAAGTTACATTTGATAAAGAGCATTGTAAATTTTAACTTTCGTAATGCATATTTCAAAATAATATTTTATGTACATATTTAAAATGCTGGTCTATGTTTATTATTTGAAATTATGATCAATATAAATCATATATAATGACTTAAAATAATGATCAATATAAATGATAATAATGAGTTAAGATCATTAAAAGTACCAAAAGATCTATGAACTTAAATAATACAATAATAATAATTTACATCACAAGAATTCTACAAAAGTACCAAAAGATCTATGAACTTAAATAATACAATAATAATAATTTACATCACAAGAATTCTACAGGACTATCAATAAACATCCAATTCTTAATCAAGATAAGCATTACTAAAAGCTCTATTTTAACTCTAAGGCAATTTGTAACCAAAGATAAAATAATAATAATAATAATAATAACAATAAACATGCTTTGTTTTCATAATTGATCATATTTTATAACCAACAAGATTTTCAATAAAATAACATATTATATATAGTTAAATCTTTGTTCACTCTAAATTACATATGATAATATAAAAGTTGAGTACAAATTTGTAAAAGTTGATTTGAATAAGTGATTATATAAAGTTGATTTGAATAAAAGGAAATAAGAACAAAAGTTATTTTAATAAATTTAATTAAAAAACTGCTTAAAAATTTTTTTTAAAACAATTTTTTAAGATTGGGCTGGGGTAGAGTGTTCCATCCCTGGTGGTTGAGACTATTACACTGCATAAAATACCAATTATTTACTAAAATTTTTATAACAAAATTATCCATAAATAGTAGGGTTGGAGATATAGATTATGCATAGTTGTTTAGATAAATTGATGTGCATTCTACATTTATCAAGTTCATTTTAATTCTAAAAAAGTCTATAAAAGTCTATAAAAGTCTAGATTGAACATACGATAATCTTTAATTTCATTTTTTTTTCTCTTTCATGTTCTGAGTAGTTAAAAAAAAAAAAAAAAGAATAATTACATTCACACAAATGAGATTGAGAGATATGTGTAAAACCAACTGAAGACAAAACTCTTTTTAGGGTGCAACAACATGGTAGATAAGCGAGATCACCATGCTAAGCATGATAAGGGTGGAATAAATATACAATGTTTTGTTTTGTTTTGTTTTTGGTTTTTTTTTTTTTTTTAATATGTGGTTCACTTAGTAAAGGAGAAAAATAAGAAAAAAAAAGTGTATTAGAGTTTGAAAATTGAGAGACCTATGGAGGTAATATTAGCATTTAATTACTGTGAAATCACATTCCTAGGCATGCACTAGATGTTAGATTCAATAATTTTAGGGAAACAAAAAGTATCGAAGTAAGTAACTAAGGACGCTGCTCCTTTGAATTTTGTCATCTTCTTAACTGTCGACGTTCTTTTATTTATTTTATTATTTATGTTTGCAGATCTACATAATTTGAAGAATTTGAAGGTTCTGAATTTGGATAATAATAATCTCAGCATGTCCTTCCTTCAAATCATTAGGCCGCTGCTGAATTCTCTTGAGGAATTAACATTATCTAATTGTGGAATGCACGGCATTCTATCTCATCAAGGTAAAAATCTTTCTAGATCCCTTCAAATATATATGTACACACACTTGCTTGGGAGAGAGGGATTTGAACTATATATAGTAATATATTAAACTTTTAATCATGAATTAAAATTGTCTATCTTTTATAAATAATATTTCCGTCTGACTCTGTAAAAATTATTTCTAATAGTAATAGCTAGAAACAAATTTTGAAGTATACAATCTTAAAATACCATAAATAAAAAAATATCCAAGATATACACACCACTCTTAGTACAAATGGTCATGTACCTTCTCATCCTTTAAGAGATTAGGTCTTCAATTTTACCAAGCACATATTACAACTTGTATAAATAATTGTTTTCCATTCATAGGATTAGATGTCCAGGCCGTGCAAGTAGTGTTTGATTTCGGCCAGTCTTAGCAAATGTCTTACACTTACATTGTCAGCTTAAAAAAAAAAAAAAGGTATCCAACATATTATTACTCAATGTAATTTTATTAAAATTTATAACTTATCGCACTTGACATACATTAATACTAGAAAAATAAGTTATCGTATTTTAGCCGTGTAAGTTTGTGCAAGTCCAAAAGTTGTATGTTAGCCATTTATGATTACAGAAATTGTGTTGCGCAAATTTCACTTGCCTTCGAGTATTAGAGATCTAATGCAAACAAATTTACCACTAACATTTCCGTTTTTCAGCTGCATCTTTGATATTAATCCAAGAATCATTTTAAAACGTTTCTTTCACTTACAACCATTTTTTAATGTCCCTAAACTTTTAATATTTTATAGTTTGAGTAATGACATTCTTAGTGATTCTAGTTGATAACAATCATATTGTCGTGTTGCACAGATGGTGGCATACTTGCTGAGCTTCTCTACCATCTGCCTAACTTGCAAGTGCTTGATCTCTCTCATAACAACTTCAAAGGGGAGTTTCCAAATTGGTTGTTACAGAATAACCAAAAATTAGAGTTTCTTTATCTAGCCAATAATTCGCTTGGAGGACATTTCCATTTACCAAGTCATTTTCTCTTGAATCTTTATTGGTTAGATATCTCTAACAATTTCTTATGTGGGCATATTCCAAAAGAAATAGGAGAATATCTACCAAGGTTGTGGGGTTTAAACCTTTCCGGAAATCATTTTGATGGTAGCATTCCCTCTTCAATTGGAGATATGAAGCTTTTGCAATTTTTAGACTTATCCTACAACCATTTGTCTGCCAAAATACCCGACCACTTGACCGAGGGTTGTACCTCTTTAGAAAGTCTTGTGTTAACAAACAATAGCCTTCAAGGTCAGATATTCTCTTCCAATTTCAACTTGACAAGTTTGAAAATTTTGCAGTTGGATAACAATAACTTTACTGGAAAGATCCCAGATGGGTTGTCTAATAATGCCAACTCTTTGTTAATGTTATCTCTTAGAAATAACAATCTCTCTGGTAGGATTCCAAATTGGTTGGGGAATATGAGTGAATTGAGATTTATGATAATGCCCAATAATCATCTTGAAGGTCCAATTCCATCAGAGTTTTGTCAACTTACAAAGCTTTATAGTTTGAACCTTGAAGCTAATAATATCTATGGGAGCTTACCATCTTGCTTTGGCTCAACATCTTTGAGAATGGTTTACTTATCTAAAAATAGGTTACAAGGACAACTAAAAGATGCCTTCAATATAAGCTCTCCTGAAAATAATTTACTGACGCTAGACCTTGGTCATAACCAAATTCATGGTATCATTCCAACTTGGATTGGTAAGATTTCTAACTTGATCTACCTTATGCTGAATAATAACAATTTAGTTGGTGAATTGCCCATACAATTGTGCCAGTTGAAGCAATTACGATTGATGGATCTCTCTCATAATAGTCTTTCAGGACACATTCCTCATTGTCTAGATGCCACTTCACTAAATGATAATGGAAGTGATAGCACTGATGTTGTATCTGATTTATACAATGCGAAAGGTCTATTTGCATTGAATGTTGGTATTCAAATGAGGCAAGAAGAAAGTGTAGAGTTCACAACAAAGTCCAGATCTTACTCTTACCGTGGAAAAGTTCTCACCTACATGTGTGGAATTGATCTCTCTTGCAATAAGTTAACAGGTTCAATTCCTCTACAAGTTGGAAATCTTACCCGAATCCACGCACTAAATTTGTCCCACAATAGCTTGACTGGATTGATCCCATCAACATTTTCGATGCTTAAACAAATTGAGAGTTTGGATCTTTCCTACAACAATTTGAATGGACAAATCCCTCCTCAACTAGTTTTCTTGACAACCTTGAGTGTTTTTACTGTGGCACATAATAACTTATCTGGCAAAACCCCAGAGAGAATTTTACAATTCAGTACCTTTGAAGAAAATAGCTATGAAGGAAATCCTTTTCTTTGTGGACCACCATTGAATATAAGTTGTGATACAAATAGGCCACCACCACAAAAGCCAAGAGCCCCAACTAACAATGGGGACGATAGTGATTTCATTGACATGAACATCTTTTATATGAGCTTCACAGGATCATATGTAATTGTGCTCTTAGGAATTGTTGCAATCTTATATATAAATCCTTACTGGCGCCATATATGGTTCTATCTTGTTGAGACATGGATGACCTCTAGCTACTATTTTGTTGTGGACAATTTACATCGACGATTCCATCGTTGAAATATAAAGTTGTATATTGCTATTTACCTTTCCTATGATTTGTCTATTTTAGCATCGATTTATAATACTATGTGTTATGGATTTGATATCCTTTTTGTATCAAATTATAATTGTCTCTTTGGTTTGTATGACTTGAAATTAAGATACAATAGAAATAAAACTTTATAGAATATAGTAAAAGTAAATCTCATTATTTTGATCCTAACTTTGGTTCTAAAACTATACAATTGAATACAAATTTTCCTTTAATCTTTTAAAAGTTGATGGAAATAAAGAAGTGTATCGTGTGCCTTTTAAGACTTTAAAAATACATCTGGTTAAAAATTTCTCTTATGAAAAGTGAAAAATGAAAATCCATTTCATACTAATATCTGAAAATGAAACTTAACATAGTTTCTTATTCAAAACGCTATTGTTCAGGCCCGCACCAAAGCCCATAATCTCACCAATTTCCTCTAGCTCAAGCTAGTTTGTTCGTCTCTGTGATTGATTATTTATTTATTTACTTTTGTGTTTATGTTCCCTAATTAACAATTTAACTTCGATTTGAGAGTGCTCTTTTTTTTAAAAAAAAAAAAAAATTATGTTCACTAATTAATGATTTGAAGTTGAAGATGGAGAAAAGAGTTATTTTTTCGGGAAATCCCAAAAAACTCTGTGATGTATGGGAATATGTAAATGTTGTCACTCATTGTTTCATACTTATCCAAAATACTGATTGACATTAAAATAAATGTCCAAAATACTATTTGAAGGCGTATGAAAGGATGACAATGCTCCTAACAGGCATGGATTCTGTTAGGTGATATGGTTGACCATTTGACATTAAGGGCAAAAAGGGGAAAACGATGAAAAATTAATTAAAATATAAAAAATAAAAATCAATAATATTAAAATAAATAAATAAATAATTTTCTTTCAACTCTCTCTCCTTGTTGCTTCTCTCTCTCGATCTCTCCTTTTTCTCTTTTTATCTCCTGCGGTCCTTTCTCTTTCTTTCTCCATCTTCGGCAGCAACATTTTGATAATGATGGCAACGATAGGTCTCCAATGGTGTAGATCATCTCGGTGATGACTCGTCTCCATCACTGGAGAACCAAATGGGTCTCCAATGGCGAAAACCATCTGGGTCTCCATGGTAGAAACTCGGTTGGGTCTCTACCATCGAAGACCTAGATCTGGTCTCCACCATGGAGACACTCCATTGCCTTTTTTTTTTTTTTTTTTTTTTTTTGTTGATTGGTATTTTACTGGTGCATTTCCAGGTCTCCACCTATCAAAGACCCAGATCGGATCTCTACCGTTGAGACCCTCTACCGTCACTTTTTTTTTTATTGATTTTTTTTTTTTTTAGTTATTGATTTCTTATAGTAGGGATTCTAACGGATATTGATGATTGTGGACTTGCTCGTTGTGGGAGATTGATAAGAGATTAAAGGTTGATGATGATTGTGAGTTGTGGAAATGGTGTTTGCTGATGGATGGATTAGAGATGATGTTTACTGCCCATCTATGATGATGATTGATGGTGGAGTTTGCTGGTGGAGATTTGGATCTCTACTTTTTGTTTTTATTTTTTAATATTATTCAATTTTTTTATTAAATTTCTTTTTATTTTTATTACATTTTTTAATAAAACTCTCAAAGCCAAAAACATCTTCTTAGTTTTTCTCAAACTTTTCAGTTAAATTATAACTTTGTGAGATTTTAGATAAAAATGAAACAATGAGTGTTAAAACGATAATATTTCATACGTTAGGTTTTTTTTTTTTTTTTAGGATTTTTTTTTTTTTTTAAATTCAGTTTTCTCATTTTGAAAAAACCTCTATTGTTGATGAAGATCCATCAATAGTGAAAATGGACCAAAGTTTTACTTTTTATTTTCCATATATATATATATATTCTAAAATTGATTATTTTTTTAAAAAAAAAACCTCCACCGTTGATGAAGATCTATCAATAGTGGAGATGAACCAAAGGTTTTTTATTTTTATTTTTATTTTTTAAATATTTTAAAATTGTATTTTTATTTTTTTAAAATTAATATAAAAATTTTGGTTTCTAGATTTTTCTATTAATTCATTTTTTGTTATTTGTATTTTGTTTATTTCAATTTTTTTAGATTTTATAATATAATTGAATATTAAAAATGAGTCTTTTCACGTTTTTCGTTAGGTTTGACTGTTTGTTAACAAACAGAAGATACTAATTTGACACTTTCTTAAAATATTAGGGTTAATTTGATGTGTTTTTGAAATATAGTTAAATAATCATTTTCCAAAACTTAGAGACGAAAATGATCTTGACCCATGAATTAGGGTGCCCACTTATATATTCATTTTTTGTGTTATGTGATTATTATTATACATATTAATTTTCATATATTTATAAAAATGTGTTTTTAATTTTGGAAAATTGCATGGAAAATGTTTTAGGGGTCGTTTGTTTTTACCACTTTTCCTTAATGGGTCCGAATTATACATTTTAAGTGATTTTTTGTTTATTTTTTTAAGTGATCAAACCACTTAAAACTACTCAAAAATCACTGAATATAAAAAGTTACAATTTTTGAATTTTCACTTAATGACAAATCACTTAATGATTTTTTATATATATTCTTCCAAATCTATCCTTTCCAAAATAACATATTTTCAAATTAGTTTTAATTTTACATTATATAGATTTATTTTAAATGTAATCAATGAAATATTACAATGAGTAAAATAAATATTACTTTACAGTTTAAACTTTTGTTGCAATAGTTCTTTAACTTAAGAACATTTTGTTTATTTTTATTTAAATATATATATTTAATTTACTTTACTATAATAATTTATTTTTGTATATATAATTTTAAAAAATTACTTTACTATAATAATTAATTATATTTTAATTATGAATAAAAAATGTTATTAATATATACATAAAAGTGTTTTAGTATTTTTTAAATAATTTATTATAATTGTTTGTATTATATTAAATAAGGTTTCAAAACAACTAATAGTAAAAGGATATAAATGTCAAATTACTAGCTTTCAGATAATTTTAACTTTAATTAACAAACAAATTACTATATATTCAGAGGTAAAGGAAAAAAAAAAAAACAAACATATCATTCAAATTTCAGGTTTCAATCACTATTCAATCTTCAGTTTTCAGCAGAACTGTTCAGTCTTTAGACAAAAAAACAAACGACCCCTTATTTCGAAAAGTAATTTTTGGAAATTGTCTAATTTATCATTTTTCTTTAGAACTAGAAAAATATGAACAAATCACAATTTAGCCTACCGATTTGAAAATAATTACAGGAGAAGTAAACTTTTGATGTTTATTACAATAAAACCCCATACCGTTAGGAAATTCAGTTAGAGTTAAATGTAGACTAACAAAAAGACCAAAATGCCCTCATTTTTTAATTATTTACAAAAAAAGAATTTAAAAACAATTAAAATTTTTATAAAATAAATGATATCCACCATCTATCACATGATTGATGATAAAGATTAATTTGACAATAAAAATTAGAAAAAAAAAAACTCAATAAGAAGGAGGAATCCGAGTTTGGACCTATATGGTGAAAAAAAGCAGGAGAGGAGAGGAGGCAACGATGGCGGTGATGGCTGAGCGAGAGAGATAAAGATGAAAAAGAGAGAGTGGCAAGGGGAGAAGACCCAGATTCCTTTGGGTTTTGGAATGAACCTAGATTCATTTAGGTTTTAGAACAAACCCAAATTCATCTGGGCAATTGAACCCAGATGAATCTGGGTTTGAGGAAGCAGAGGAAGAGAATAAGAAGAAGAAGAAGAAGAAAGAAGAAGAGAAGAGAAGAAGAAGAAGAAGAAGAAGAAAAAGAAGAAAAATAAGAGGAAGAAGAAGAAGAAGAAAGAAGAGGAGAAAAAGAAGAAAAAGAAGAAGATGAAAAAGAAGAGGAAGAGAGAGAAATCTAATTAAAAGGCTTTTTGATTTAATTTATTTTCAAAGTTTTTATAATTTATTTTAAAAAATTAAAAATAAGATTAAAAGACAATTTTGCCCTTATCTCAATTAACTTTAACGGAGAGATTGTAATGGCAAGAGGGGGTTTATTGTAATAAACATCTAAAGTTGACTTGCCCTGTAATTATTTTCAAACCGGTAGATTAAATTGTAATTTGCTTTGAAATATATTTTTAGAAACTATTTCAAAGCTTTTACTTAAATTTTTTTTTTTTGAAAATTGTCTGGCAGTTTTTTACTTGAAATTATTTTTTGGAAATTGGCTAAATCATTTTTACTTGAAAAAAATAACTTCCATAAATAATTTGAATTTTTTTAAAAAAATTAATTTTTGTATTCAAGAACACCATGGGAGCACACACAATGTGTGCATGCTACAAGAAGCTAAAGATTACGATGGCAAGACCATTTCTAGTCTCGCACATGATACTAGCTCGTGCTTGCGTTATTTTACGTGAGGTAAAGTTTTGTGCTCTGGAGTTCTTTAATTATTATTATTGTTATTTTATTTGTTTGTTAAAGAGTGTTTACATAGGTTTTTCATGCATATGTTGTGTGGCTTGTGAGTTCTCAGAACGTATTTGAAGTAAATTTTCATTTTATGGCAAAAGTATTTTTTCAAGGACACTTTGTGCGAATTTTCTTTTATTTTAAAATTTCTCATTTCTTATTATTTTATTGTGATTAGTGTGTGATTATTTTGTGCGACTTGTGAATTTATTCGTTCATATAAATATTCATAATCGTTATTGTCTGAGTTTTGTTTTTAAGAGATTTAGAATTCAAACTTTGTATTTTTAAGTTTTTCATTTCAAGCTTTTATTAGACTTGAGTATTTTGTTTGTGTTCTTCATTGTTCTAGCATACATAGAGTATTTTGAGACATTCTATTTGACATTCATGCGCTCACTAAGCATTATTTTAGTGAAATGGAGGACCACTTGTTTTCTGGGAGTATGAGAAGATGTGCAGAAGGATTGCTTCTGTGTTGAAGGTGAAGCAGGACAGCTAGATAAGACAGAATGCAATCCAAGAGAAGTGTGATCAAGTCGATCAACTTGAGAGTATATTTATTTATCAACTAATGGGTTTAAAATTGGTCAAAGAAATGAGTCTGGTGGCTTTTACCTTTTGCGTTTTTCAAATATAAATACTTGTGCCAATCTCTTTTTCTCTTCTTACTTTAATTTTATTTTAGTTGCTTGATTTGGATTTTAATTTGCAGAAAAAAAAAGAAAGAAAAGAAAAGAACATTTTCACTCTCTCTAGGTTTTATGTAGTTGATAATGGACACTATCAAGTGCGTTTCAAGTACTACAAGATATATATGCAAAACAGTGTTTTTTTTTAATATTTTTTTATCATATATTCACATATATTGGGATAGATAAAAGGCCTTTGAATAAAAAGGAACCCAAATAATTTCTTACAGCACCTTGACAGAAACACAGGACCGAAAGTTACAATTATGCTGTAATAGAACTGTGTCTCGTCCTTCTCAAGAAAGAAAAACAGAAGATTTATATCTTATCAATTTTATTTTTCTAAATATATATAATGTAGCTAATGATAAGGGATCCTCTCATACCCATCGAGATCAAGAACGATGCATGATTAAAAAATTTACTCTCATTGCAAGAGACATATGCTCTTCAAATAAGGAGAGAAAAATTCTTCACACATGTTGATATAAGCACATATATTATGAATATGAAAGAGAAGTATACTAAGCCTTATTATATACTTTTATTTAATATTACTTTTTAAAAGCTAAAATCTGATTATTTAGGTAGATGAGGGTACCTTTTATAAAGTGATTATAAAATAAAATAAATGTGATTATGATAAATCTTTGTAATGGTGAAATCATCCTTATTAATTTTAATAAAGGGACAGTTATATTCCAACCTTTATATAGAATATTTATATCAAATACAAATTAAATATTTTATTTTTGGTCTATTTTAGATATTTCATTCAATTTTGAGGGATTGAGGGTCGAAAGATTTGGGATATGTAGGCCCGAATTTTAGTCGGTCTTATGGTAGGGAGTAACGATTTTGTGCAAGAGAGAGATTGGACCGTTGTGTTAATTAGGTTGTGTAAAGGGCCATGTTTCCATTATCCAAAGTGTTTCATGCTGCAGAGACGTGGTGTTGTGGTCAAGCTTTGACACACCATCATCAGTTTCATTTTGAGGAATGTTGGTGTAAAAAGGAAGAATGTGGTCGTTTCATTGAAGAATGTTGGCTTCAGAATACTGGGGAGAGTGGTTTGAAACAAAATTTTTTGAAAACATCAAAGACTGTGGGGCTAGGGTACAGGAATGAGTTGAATAAGTGGATTTTTCGAAAGGAACTCAAACTCAGGAGGAATAAAAATTTGCAGGACGCTGATTTGGAAGTGGAGCCTCGGACGAGCTGAAAGAGCTGTGGATAGTCTTTTACTCATAGAGGAGAGGTATTGGAAATATAGATCTAGTAGCGGTGGACCCAAATATTTATATAAGGAGAGTACTTTATAATAAAGTAAATAATAATAATAATAATAATAATAGTAATGATAAAAATAAGGGATATTATGAAAAACCACATTGAAAAGTAAAATAATCGGAAATTACTCTCAATTTTTTTTATTAGGTGAACCAGTTCTCTACTAGTTAACAAATATTGGTTCATGTTAAATTTGAAGGGTATAATGGTAATTGGATGAGTAATTTTATTTGTTTCAATAAAATAAAATAAAAAATTTAAAGAAAATAAATAATTAAATAAAAATTCAATTTATCATAGCTCTATTGTCCACCTTAAAAAATTAAATAAAAATTAAAAATTAAATAAAAAATTTAATTCATTAGATCTCTACTGTCTATTTTAAGATGGACGATGGATATTAATTTTAAAATAAAAATAAAAATTAAATGTAAATTAAAAAATTAAAAATAAATTAGAAAAAAACCTAAATCACCTTCAAATCATCAACCTTAAACTAAATCACCGTCCCTCCCATCAACCTTCTCTCCTTTCTTCTTCCCTTCTAGCCGCCACCGTTGTCGTCCCTCTCTCCTCCCCTTTAAACCCATTAGCCATACCTTTTTTTTTTTCTTCTTCTTCCACTTATCTCGTCACCCATATCCATCGGCAATGACTGTGGTGTACCCGTTTCCACCCACCATCGCCAATTTTGATGCACCCATCCCACACCTCATCGATCTCTTTCCCTCTCTTCTCACCACTCTCTCTTTTATCCCACCTTATCGCTCTCTCTCTCCTCTCCACCGATGATTGTGGTCTAGGGGGGTGATGTTGGTTTGGGTTTGATTAGGGTTGACAGTGGTGGTGGAATTAGGATTTAGGTTTGATTGGATTTTAATTGTGGTGGTGGTTATGTTGAGGTTTGGGTTTGATTGGGTTTGGCTGTGGTGGTGGGGATGTTGTGGGTTGAGTTTGATTAGGTTTGACGGTGGTGATGGTGACATTGGTTTATGCTTGTTGCTATGAATTGGTGATGGTGGTGTTGAGGTTTGAAGGCTGGATTTTTGTTTTATTTTGTTTTTTTGTTTTTGGCTTTTTGTTTTTTTTGGGTTGGGTTTTAGGTTGATGGAAACCTAGAAATTCTGGGTTTCCAACAACCTAGAAACCCAAAAATTCTGAGGACTGGGTTTCTAGCAACTTCGGAAACCTAGAATTTCTAGGTTTCCAAGTTGGTTTTTGTGTTAATTATTATTATTATTATTTTCACATTTTGTATTATTTTTTATTTAATATTATTATTAATTAATAATTTAACAAATATTTTGGTTATTACATAAGTTTGAAGGGTATAAGAGGGATTTTACAGGATATTATAAAGGTATTTTGGTTATTTCATGATTTTGGATGGAAAGTTAATTGTTAGGAGCAGTTTACCTAAAAACAGAGAGGGGGGGCAAGGGCGGGGGCGGGGGCGGGGGCGGGCGGCGCAGGCGTAATTTCCAATTATTTTACTTTTTATGAGGGTTTTCATTATATCCCTAACAACTAGCTCATATGAGGTTTTTTTTTTTTTTTCTTAAATGAATTTTATTATGTAAAATCATTTATATTCAACAACAATAATTTATGTCAATAATCATGAATAAACCAAGATCTATTAAGATTAAACAACATTATACGTTTTATTTTTATAATATTGAGAAATATCTACTTGCACAATAAAGAGAGAGAAAACTATATATATATATATATATTGGTAAATATACATGATAGAACTCAAACTATTAATTTACAAATGTGAAACATCTTGAAGTCATTGTAAGCAGGATGGGATCACCTGACGGGTCGCGTAAGGATCTACGTGTTTTTGAAGATGCGTAGCTATCGCTATTTCGGAGCGGTTTGTATGCATGATTTTGGGCACAAATTCGGGTCATAAATAGGTCAGGTATGTGTGTTTTTGACAATCTCCTTTGAATCGTCATTCTAGGCTGGGTTTGACCCCCATACACACCTATGGGTTGCATTTGACCCACAAGTTTGTGTTGATGTACTGGCATCTGTATGAGCTATGATGATGTGTCTAAAGCATTTAATTCAAGAGAGCATATTCCTTGGCATATAAGAGCTCCCCACACCAAAAGAGAGAGAGAGAAGCAAAAAAGCAAGGTTGTTTCTTTTTTTTTTCTTTATTTTTATTTTCATGTAGTTACTTTATTAGTTAGGGTTACCTTGAAGTTCTAAATATGAACTCTGTTTATTTATTTTTTTAATAAAGCTATATGTTTTGTATGATTAAATTAATGTCTTTATTTTAATTTTATCCTATTTATTTTGTTTCTTTGATTGATCACCTTAGAGACATATTTTTAGGATTATGTTGTAAGAATATAAAACACACAACAAACGGACATATTCTTAGTTGTCAATAATCAATTGCTTATAAACCAATTGAGGGACATTAATTTATAGATACCTAGAACAGATACCATATTCTAGAATTTATGTGACATTCATATTCTTCTAGTTTTTAATGAGTTCTCGTTATTAAATTTAAGTAGATACCATGTAAGGTTATAATTAGTAATACATGTATTTACGTAGACACCATACGATTTGTATACTAACTAAGGAAAAATCAATACGACATGTAGTATGAGCATTACTTTGTTGTGAATATATTCATCATGCATTATCATGAACTTGCATTATTAATCTTTT
The DNA here is from genome assembly GCA_021234005.1 of Nephelium lappaceum. Classification (NCBI taxonomy): domain Eukaryota; kingdom Viridiplantae; phylum Streptophyta; class Magnoliopsida; order Sapindales; family Sapindaceae; genus Nephelium; species Nephelium lappaceum. The sequence continues at coordinate 28,740,585 of CM037997.1, forward strand.
TAGCGAATTGAGGGATTGTTTAGTAGTGGATAAGATGCATTAATTAAATATTTATCATTGATTTTCTTTATTTTAATTTTCTGTTAGACTTTAGTTTAGTTTTAAACCAATTCCAAGACCTTTTTATTTAATTTAATTATTTTAGTTTGGGTTTTAAATAAACTTAAAATTAAAGTAAGTTGAAACTCTTCGTGAGATCAACTCTTACTTGTCATTATACTCAATAAAACAATTTGTGTACTTGGAAGATTTTAATAATTTGATTTATTAAAAAATTAACCAATAGGGAGAAGCAAAGGTGGAAGCTGAGAACTTGGGAAAGTTGAAAGGGTCTTGCCAAGGCACCTTCTTGGTCAAGAGATCCAGGCATTTTACTAGTTCTTTCCTCTTTCCGCGCACTTCCACCAATAGGAGGGGCAGATGGGGGAATGTTGGCACAAGCAAAATGGGGAATTGGTGTCAGAAGACTCAATGGAGTGCTTTTTCTTAGGAGCGTTAGTTAAGGTAAGTTTTGGAGCAATAACCTGCAATAGTCTTAGAGAAAAGGAAAATCAAGAGCAAAACACAACTGAGGTAAAGATTAACAGCTTAACCTATAACAAAGAAGAAGAAAAAGACAACGCTTATCTCTTAAAGAAAAGAAGAAGAACAACAATAGATAAGGAAAATTGAAATGAAGTCGAAGAAAATTCAAAAGGTCTTTAATAAGAAGTAATGAGAAAAAACAATTTTTTTTCTCTTATATAGTTATGGCTGTAATCATCAAGATCAAAAGTAATAGTAACCATCAGGAATCTATCAGCTAGGAGAAAGCCTTCCATCATGGCCACATGGATGAAGTAAAACAGCGCCTTATTCATAAGCACATTGCATCAATAGATGTGACGACTATGACTATTGGGTGACAGCTATGTTGACTAGTTGAGTTGCTCGTGTAAATGTCAAACAATTCGAAGAAACTGAAGAGATCAAGCTTCCAACATGACTAGAAATGATCAGTTCGTAATGAAAGCTGGGGGGCTTATTTTGTATCCAAAAATAGCACCTAAGTTACAAGTCCAATAAGGCCCAAAAGCCCAAATAAGAAGTAAGATGTAATGAAGCCCATCAACTTGTGACTCGTCAACAAATGCCATGTCAGCAAGAACGTATAAAAGTAGCTCGAGTCAATCAACTCGCATAAAGAAGCTTGAGGTCGCAGTAAGACAATAAGCTTGTAACATATCATCAGCTGACATTTTCCTTGACAAAGTGAAGTTTTAAAAATAGGAAATATCTCATACCAATAAGAAGATCACTTCAAAGAGGAAACTGTCGGATTTGCGCTTTGATTCGAATATAAATGTATTAAATTTAGATTTACATGAAGTAGGAAAGAAAGCTTAGCCTTTGTATATTCTAGTAACTAAATCTTATGTAAACAATGAACCTTAGCACGTATATAAAACAGTTCTTATGCATGTACAAGACACAATGCCCAATAATACAAAAATCCCTAGCTAAAACTCTGCTAAATTATAGCTTTTCTCTCCGGAAATAATATAACCGTGGATATAAGCATCATTCCATAGGCCAAACCACGTTAAAAACTTTCTCATCTCCTATTTACTTCTCTTGCTTCATTTTTATTCCTCTCACTCTCCACACATATGTTCATTTTCCATAATTTGCATTTAATTCACATGGATTTGGGTGTTGACCGATTTTTTACATCAACAGTTGATATAGATCATATCTCACTTTAAGTGTCAAGTTCTCAAGAACACAAGTTGAGTATGGAATTGGTACTCCTGAGGTGTAACATTGGCTAACGATTGGTGGATACACAACAAGGCTAATTGATCGATTTCTTCGATAAATTTAATATACTTCTTTTATTGAATACGATACATGCTTTGAGAAAAATTTTTAAAGTCCTTCATAATTTCTGCAATTTTGGTTTTCAGAAAAATTTTTCTTAACGGTTTTTCCCTTCAATTTTTAGATCTTGAAGACAAATGGTTAGATGAAAACAAATGCTTACATTCTAAAAACAAATGCTTACATATTGAAAACAAATGATTACATGTTGAGAACAAATGCTTACATACTAACATCCAAAAGTTAGCATGTCATGTTGCTAAAATACGAAATAAATCTGAGCAACAACTCAGTCAACAAAACACGCAGATCAAAAATTTTAACATATCACCATGTAAAATTATAATTTTAAGTAAAAAATACCAAAAGTTATTTGCTAAGTTAATTTTTCAGTTTTGGTTTTTCTCTATTCATTTTTGGTTTTCACCTTGGACACGAAAAGTTACAAGATAGTGTGGGATATAAAAGCTAGGGGACAGTTTTGTCCATTTCTTTGTCTTAAAAAATCAGGAGTGGCATTTTTCGAATTTACCCACTAATATGAGGTCTATTGGCGTTAAAATTTCAGGAGAAAACATTTCTTAAAATTCATTAGAGTCTTTTATATCTGAATAAAAATTTTTGAAGACCTCTCTAATTAGAATTTATGTTTACCTAAACCAAAAATGAGGGAAACTTACATTATTATTATTATTATTATTTTAATGCTAACACCTTATGGGTTAGATGATTGCTGAGACTTACTGATATATGTCACTAATAGCGCGATCTTGATGACTACTTCTACAACTGAAAAGAGGGCAACTCCTTTTAAAAGAAGACTCATAATCCACACATGGTGTTCTAAATTATAAGAGTAAAATTTGAACATTTCACCTCTTAAGATTAAGGTGAGTATTCAACCATTTCTACTTAAGGGTAGTAAGTGAAACTCACTTATATTATTGCTTTGAATATATATATATTTACAACAAATGAGAGCAAGTGCTAGTCATCGTCAAGAGTGTAAGAAGAAATCCCAAGAGAAGAAGCAAAAGTGGTAGTGCTATCTCCACTAAGATATCTCTTGAGGCGATCCAAATCATCAGCGCAATCGAGCATGGTGGGTCGTGTTGATGGTGACTCTTGTGTGCAAAGAATACCAAGTTCCATCAGCTCTCCAATGGCCACATCCCACATTCGCTTCACTTCACTGGACTGCTCTCTTGCAGCTCTCATCAATGAAGAATCAATCACTTTCTCTACCCTTCCATGGTAGTGATTCCTCACCCACTTCTGCAGGCTTAAACTCCCACCAAACATGTCGTCTATTGGTCTTTTTCTTGTCACCATTTCCAGGATTAGAATTCCAAAGCTGTAAACATCACCTTTCGTAGATGTGTTTGATCCGAATCCATATTCTGGATACATCAAAAATCTAATGATTATTATATTGTTAGTGATGGATGATGAGGCTATAATTGAAAACTAGCAAGTAGGATATACATTTTGTGGTTTTCTAATTGGACTAAATTGTAACTTTGTATGGGTAGCAGTTAAAGTGATCTGCAATCCCTTCAAATGCTTGCTTTTAGAAGCACTTTCTAAAAAATATGTAAACAACCATTATTTCTATTTTACTTTATGAAATAGTTAGAAATAATTCATCTTTTTTTTTTATTATTCCAATTAAGTTAATATTTTGTATTAATATGTATGTAGTGATATGTTGTCATAATCTACGTCATCACATATCAGTGGAAACACAAGTTTAAATTTAACTTTTCTTGCTCTCATTTTCAACTTGTGTAAGATGGACCTAAAAACAATTTAACTTTAGAAATTCGGCTTTAGCAAGGTTGAATTTTCCCAAACTAACACTAAAAAGTTTGTTTCAGTTTTGCTGTTATTTTCATTTTTCAAAACTAATATGAAGTGAGTTAAAGATATATCATAACCTATCAAGATCGATTACTGCTTAGTAGTGTTGAATATCTACTTTCATAATAGAAACAACTACTCTCATGATTAGGATAGAAAATCATCCACACAAAACTTATAAAATACACTTAGTGAGACCTAAACCCTCTAGAGATAGTTAGGGAGGTGCACAACTATCTGTTTTGAGAGGTGACGTGTAATTTTGTGGTCACTACCTCCAAAATAATAAAAGGATTCCTTGTAAATAGTAGTATATGTTTAAAACATAGTAGTAGGACTTGAAAACAGTTTGATTAAGTTTTACACTGTATCTTTCAAATGAAGAGGCAAAGGAGACAATATTATACCTGGTGCTATGTATCCAATAGAACCGCATAGCAAATTAGCAGTAGAGTTTCCCAAGTTGTCAACAACTCCAACAGTTGTAACCAACCTTGCAATCCCAAAATCAGAAACCAATGCAGTCATGTCATCATTGAGAAGAACATTACTTGGCTTTAGATCACAATGTATGACTTTAATGGGAGAATGATGATGCAAATATGCCATCCCTTCAGCTATATCACTGCATATATTCACCCTCTGGAGCAGAGTTAAATCCGAGGAGCCTGAATGTTGATACAGACGGCTATCCAAGCTCCCATTTGCCATATAAGGAAGCACAAGTGCTTTAAAATCTGGCAGACTGCATGCAGTTATGATCCTTATCAGGTTCCTGTGTCGAATCCTCTTTAAGACTTGGCATTCTCTGTTGAAACTCTTTGTTGAATTTCCGGATTGTAACTGCAACACCTTGACTGCAATGGCTGTTCCATCTGATAGAACTCCCTTGTAAACACGTCCATAGCCACCTGTCCCGACTAGACTTTGCTCGTCAAATCCTCCAGTGGCCTCTGACAGTTGTCTATATGAAATTCTAGGGAAATTGTGCATCAATTCCAGCGTTCCTGGCTTTCTTGTTGCTTCAGATTTTGCAGAGGAAATCATCACATTTACACGGAGGATTCCAAACACACAACCTATTGTTGATAATAATACTGATATGGATATGACTATGATGAATATGATCAAGAAGATTAGTGAATGGAACAAATGTGGCTTTCGAGAGCAAGTGGGGATGGCAGCATCAGCTCCACAAAGATGGCGATTGCCTAGGAATGACATTTTTGTTACCGATTCAAAGATGCCTCCAGAGGGTATCATTCCTTCAAACTCGTTGAAAGAAAGATTTATAAAGTTAAGGGTGTGAATTTTGCTGAGGCCTATTGGGATCTTACCAGATAACTGGTTTCCTGAAACGTCAATGGATTCCAGATTTCTCAGATCACCTAGTGAATCTGGAAGGCAGCCCTGAAGGCAATTCTTAGAGAGATTTATAATCCTCAACGCAATGCAGCTTGATATCTGAGGGAAGACGTTTCCTGTGAGTCTGTTTGATGAAAGGTCTATCTCTTGAACATTTTCGAGCTTGCTTAGCTCAATCGGCAATGGCCCTTGGAGTTCATTATGTGAGAGGTTCAGAAATATTCTGATTTCTCGAATACCTGATATTTCGGGAGGGATGCTTCCGGTCAATCTATTGTATGACAAGTCGAGCCTGTAGAGATCTGAGCACTGTCCTAACGTCGGTGGTATTGATCCGGAAAGGAAGTTGTTGTTCAGAAACAGAGAATTGACTCGAACCAAGTTTCCTAGACTTGCTGGAATTTGACCAGAGAATGCATTATGTGATAGATCGAGCAAACCCAGGTGAGAGAGTTGGCCTAATGCTGCTGGAATTTCACTGGAGAACAAGTTGTGTGATAAGAAAAGCTGCTCCAGTTTCAAAAACAAACTAATCTCTTCAGGTATCGTTCCATTCAAGAGATTAGATGTCAAGTTCAGTGTCATAAGAAGAGAAATATTGGCTATATGAGGTGGAATTGAAGCAGTGATGCGGTTTTCTTGTAGAAGCAACTGTGAGAGATTGAGTCTGCCAATGGAGGCAGGCAATGTTCCTCCTAGCCCCATGCCAGCCAACTCAATCTCCTCTAAATCAGTGCAGTTTCCAAGTAGCTGAGAAGAAGGGGTCCAGATTGGTGTTGCCATCATGACTCACCATATTATTATATGATAAATGGAGGTTCTGGAGTGCTGGCAGCCTCCCTAGAATATGTGAAGGCAACTCACCAGAAAGATGATTGTACTCCAAATCCAAACTGTACATTGAAGTGTTGATTAAAGACTCTGGAAGCTCCCCTGTAAACTGATTGTTGTATAAATTCAGAGTCCATAATCCTGGAGAGTTGCCAATCTCTTCTGGAATTTTTCCAGTGAATAAGTTGTTGGATATGTCTATGTTTGCTAGTGAAGTGCAATTGGAAAAGAAGGAAACTGGAAGAGTACCCGTTAATTGGTTGCTGAAAAGAAATAATAATGTGAGGTTGGAAAACAAGGCGAATGACTCTGGCATTCCACCCTGCAAATTGTTATTATCTAACTGCAGGAAATGGAGGTTTCTGAGATTGGAAAATGCAGGTGGAATGTTACCGTAGAAGTGATTGTTAGACAGCACGAGATATCGAAGTCCTGTGAGGTTCGAAAGAATAGGTGAGAGCTTTCCTAGAAGTTTAGAGTTAGTCAGATTAAGTTCAACTACACGGTGACACTGTTTGTTGCATGTAACACCAGTGAAGTTGCAGACATCAGCAGCCTCCTCCCAATTAGCAAGTGTGGCATTTGGATCAGAAATGATGGTGCTTTTGAAGTCGAGAAGAGCAGCCTTGTCGGTGACCAAGGAATAGCGCGGATGGCGGTGGTGACTGAAACCTGAAATCCTAGAACATAATACTAATTGTTGGAGAAGAAGTAGAAAAATTGATGTCTTGATGAAGAGCATTTTGGGCTAACTACACACACTGTGAGAGCCTAATGATATTTCTTTGATGATGAAACCTTCCCGTCATTTTAGAATCAACAAGTTGTAAAAAGATAGTGATGGTGGAAGTAGATCTTTTATGAAATCAAATTCAATGCAGGCTATGATTTGTAAATAGAACAGAACAATATTCATCATTTTTCATTATGGGATTGCAGCAAGTGATGAGCAGATTTTCCAACTCAACTCAAATGAACTGGATTGGACATTGGACAAGGCATTTTAGCATTATCATTTGTGTTGTATGGGTGTTATGTTATTTTAAGGTACAATGGTCGTTGACATTTTCGCATATTAGTGATCCTTAGTGGTTGTCCGATTGGGTAATGTTATAAGATATGGATTGTGTTTTGTGGCTTGCAGTTGACATTTTAGTGTGCATTGTGGACCCTGATCTGACTCAGTGACATCCCTGTGGATGTCCAGGAAAAATAGCATTTTTTTTTTTAATAAGTAAATTACACTCCTCTTCCATAAGGTTTAACCTTTTACACTAGGAAACAATTTTTGTAAAAATTGGCAATCAACTGTCCTACCATTAAGTTCGACCGTTAGATTTAACCATGGGCTGTCTAAAATTATAAAATAACAAAAATATCCTCAATAAAAAAATTATAAATAAAAAATTATGAATTATAAAATGAACCGTAGAACTCCACAGTTCATCTTTTGATCCAATCTAGAGCTCTACCATCCAGATGGGAGATCCATTGATGGATCTTCAATGGATGGATGGATCTCCTCATTATCTCCAAGGGGAGGCTTGAGCATCTCTCACTGTCGTTGGAGTGGGTTTGACAAAATAGGGGTCCCCATTGTCAATGGGAAGGCTTGTGTGTCTCCCCAACATCAACAAGGAGGCACAAGCCACCCTTTAATGTAGGGAGGCTTATGCCTCTGAAGGCAACCATGGGGGATCTTGAACCTCCCCTTAGAGATCCACTTATGGATATTTAGAATTATGTTGATTTTTTTTTTTTTGTTTTTTTCCCAATCTTTATGGGTCTGTGTAACCGAGTAGGCCAAATTGGCCGATTTGGGTCGATTGAGCCGAGTATGCGGCCTACCCGATTTCAACATCCGATTTAGGGGTTATCAGACCGACACAGAGTCAATCATCGATTAACCAACAAAAAATCGACCAAATCAACCAAATTTTGAAACATTGCCAACAATATAAGAATGAGAAAATTGCAATAAAATGCCCTATCAAATAACATAATTATTCAAAAAAATATATAATTGAATTCTTTATATTTTACATTTCCCAAAATGCAATACACGAAATCATGATTTTAGGATTTTTCATTCATTAAATCAATGATTCCATAAAGAGACATACACAATATAAACATAATAGCAATCAACCATTTAATTAAATTCTTCTAATCCACTAGAAATCGCCCTACATGGATCACTCGACACCAGGATTTTGTGTCTGTCCTATCGGATCCACTCCTCCTATGGCCTCTACTATGTTCTCGCCTACAGAAGTGAATAATTGAATTTCATTACAAACTTGATAAATAATATTCTTAATTACTCACTACACAAAAGTTCCTAAATGGTTTTTAAGCCAATTCACTTCCCACAAGGTGGTTCCGAATATTATTCTCACTAACCAATTTCCAATTGATTTTTAGATATCTTCGATATTTGAAAATATTTAATCACAATTATTAATAATCTAATAACTCTCATCCATTCCTAATTTTCCAAAATTCCACCAACTATAAATACCAATTCCTATAAAAGGAATTTATCTTTCAAAAACTAAATAAATTTAATAAACAACTTGTTGCCCAAACTTTAAATAAATATAAGAAAATATACTTTATCCGCCAAAGAAATTTCTCTACACAAAATCTATATCCAACAAATTTCCACCAATTAATTCCTTAAAACCTTGATACCTTATTTAATCCAACTCTTCGTACAAATCATATAAATAATTTTAATACCCGTGCATACTAAAATTAATTAAGATTGTGCATGGTATGTGAGTCATTGATTAAGTATAAATGATTGTTAACTACGTCAAAGCAAATGAAAATAAAATATATATATATATATATACACACACTACGTCAAAGCAAATGAAAACAAATAAATCTAATGGATAATAACTAAGAAACTGAATTTATCATATCAATGCGCATTGAGAAGAAAATAAATATATATATATCTTGGATACTGTATCAGTAGAAATAAAGAACTTCAAACTGCCCAAGCTTCACAATTCTCTCTTTCTATAGAAATAAAAAGCTTCAAATTGCCCAAGCTTCACACTTCTCTTTGTCTTTCTATTGCTCTCCTCTTCATCAACCCCATTTCTCTTTCTGTCTCTGCATCACCTCTCTGCAATCTATATGTCTTGAAGTCATGGTCACGTTATCCTTTTATAGTCAGGAAGAAATTTGTTATCATGTGATTTTTTTTTTTTTTTTTTTTTTTGCAAACTGTTGTGAGGGAAAATAAATAATAAACAAAATAGTTGTGCGAAAATTTGGCATTTACAAAATAATGAATCTATCCAACAGTCAACAAGGGATTTCAAAAGTTTCTCACTAACACAGGATCCCTACTAGGTGCACATGTTCATCTCAGTTGAAGCTCCAATAGCCCCTATATCCATCCTATAACAGCAACAAGGTAGCTAAAACTTGTGCCCAACTCACTAATAATTCTATAATGGGAATATGCGTTTACCCGAAGACAATTGTCTTTCCTTCTCATAAATATTTAGATGTAGCTCATCCATGATTCAGTCAACTCTACAAACACAAGCAGCAGCCATCACAAAGACCTTTTCATACCTTTAAGAAATTAACACTACTTAGGATGTCGTCTTTGGGGTCTCTTTACTCCTAAGCCAGTCCCAGTACTTATTTAGCATGTGATCTTCAGGATGCACTCTTTGCCACTTTCCTGTACAAAATATTGCATATGCATCAGCTGCATACCTGGCCAATTTTATAGACAAAAGAAAAATATGAGCTCCTATTACAGGAGACAAATTCACTGCAGTCAAGGGGATCAACAAAATTAGGATGGACAGGAAAATTGCCAACTTACTTTCCGATTCCATGAAGCTGAGTTACGTGGGTCCAGTCCTCCCACAAATATTCCTGGGAGAAGCGTTGTATCATCATTGCTCGTTTCTTCTGAAGTCCAAGAGTTTGTATGACCTTTTCTATCTCCTCTGCGGGAACTTCAGTAGCAGTCTTGGCATCAGGACACAATGCAAAGAGTTCCTCAATGACCCTACGGGCCTACATTTTCAATCAAAAATTTATTTAAAAATATTAACTACACCTATGATGTGAGAGCGAAAGACATCTACATTCATTCCTATTCCAATGTTGACCATATATTTCCATCAAAGTTGGATGTTTCACAAAACCATTAATAGTAAGAATTAATTATGCAAAAAGCTAGGGTAGGTTTTGTCAACTAGACTTTTCAAAAAGAGATAGGTCTATATTTGCTATGAAAAATCAAATATCAATAGAATAGAAAAAGAGATAGGTCTATATTTTCAAAAAGAGAATAGAAAATATAAAGGAGCAATACCAAATATCCAATGAAATTGAAACAATCCAGACAGAATAAGGAACGTATGCCTCATGCTCTTGTTCAAGCCGACATAAGATAAAAACTAATTTTAGGATGATGACTGACAGGAGAAAGACAAAAGAGAAAAGGAAAACAAACAAATTAACGCCTATAATGAGACAGCCAAACTCCTAAGAAATACTGGTCCCTCAGAGCTCTGGACTAACAAAAATACTTGCAGCCTTCATAAGAGATTTGATGTGAGACTAAATTAAGAGTCAATACAAGATTCCATAATGTTACGTGATAATCTATTGTTTGTATTTTAAAACTAGTTTTGTTTTTGTTTACACATTTTCTTCAATAACAAGAATCCCACATCAACAGCATCTCATACAAAATGTGTTTGATCACAGTGCCTGAACAACAACAATGACTACATCAGACATTCAAGGATCCCACTTTCTCCACTGGTTACAGTTTTGCCATGCATGGTTCGATATAAAAACAGAGCAATTATAGTTTATAAGACCAAAAAGAAAAATAAAAAAATGAATCATGACAAGGTACAAGCTATAAATATTAATATAGAATTGTATAATACTTCATGAATCAAAAACCAAAGCATCCTAACCAATACTAGAGAACTCCTAGTTACACTCTATAAAGATACTGTCGTTATAGACAAGTAACATAAGTAGGATACCAGATTCAGTGAATTCATCGCTAGAGATTAGAAAAGTAAGATACTGGCTAGCTTCATTTTATGGCAGGTTAGTCCAATAGAATCCAGGAGAGATTGCTGATATTAGTTTCGGTCCATTCATGTTAAGTAATCAATCATAAGTTTGCCACAGCATCTGCAACTCAGGTCCTTACTATGAAATGTATTATCTTCATTTGATTCTTTACTTCCCAATGCACATCAATATAATTTTAAGTCCTCTCAAATATGAAAATAGATAACTGGTAGTACCGTTAATTTAGTACGAAATATTAGCTTATGAACAGCAGCCAGTGTTTTCCTCAAAACAAAATGAAACTAGATCATAATCACAGACAATTCAGTACATTCAAGGAATTGCACTTGTACTGCTTTAAGTGGATTCTCAAATCTGAAGTATTATTGATTCCTAATTTAACGAAAGATGGACCTTATCTTCGTTTAACAAAGAAGTAGACAACTGCATTGAATCACACTATTATTTAGTCCAATAAATACATAGAGAAAGAAAGGAGAGACCGATGTAGAGTGCCAGTGTACTACTGTCCTACCCAAACAAATTACAAAGAGGTTAGTGAATCAAAAAATTCTAAAAACACCTGGTGGAGACGCAGGACAATTTATAGAAAGCTAGACGTACGTAACAGAAATTGGCAAACAATCCCATATAAATATGATCAAGGGACAAAACTATTCACTGATGTTTGACAGGAACAAATGAACCTTTATGCAAAGCAAATCACAAATTCCACGACAGTTGACGATGCCGCAACAAAGAACCAATTGGCACATGATTATTATAAAATACCCACAAATGATAAAGAATTTTCATTTCTTAAATTCTACTCCTTTTGTTTTGGATGTGTAGCTATCACCTTCCTTTTCTTTAGTACAAAGAATTGTTCTACTCCTTTTATTTGGATGATATTATTTGCACTTAAGCTACTTGGATGGCACCATTCGTATCTAAGTAATTGTAATAATCTAAAGTGAATTTTTTCTTGCAAAGGGTCTTGTAATATACCTGCAAACCAGATGTAACATTGAGAAGCATACATATCACCAAGACCCTCCAAGGATCATGAGCATGATCCTCTTGCAGAAGAGGCACACGAAACCCAGAGCGGGGTGGCGTCCACGTGTTATCCGGAGTTCTCCTCAGATATGCTTCATCGAGCTTCTGGGAGGCAGAAAGAACTGCCGATGTCCTGCCTCCCTTCTTCTTCTTCTTCACCGCCTTACATCATCCCCAATTTCTTCCTTCTTCTTCACATTCTCAAAATAGGGCGACACCTTCACCTTTTTTCTACGATTCTTACCACATAACTTAATCGCCTTCACTTTCGCTTTCAAATCCTTACTACACCCTTTCACCACCTCTTTTCCTATTGTTTGAAAATAAGGCGAAACTCGAACATGTGGTGCTATGTTATTCTTGGTTTCGCCACAACAAGATTTCTCACTATTATTATCATCCTTCTTGTAAACGAATTGCGAAAGCATATCTTCAAATTTGTTAAAACTTACCTCTGATTTGTTCTTCGTCGTGATATCTTCAATAGTTAATATCTGCAAGTCATTGCCGGAATTGTCTCTTTTCTTCTTGACAGGTGGTCGTGGGGGGTTTTGAAAGTAGGGAGAAAGGACTGGTGTTGAAAGCCTAGTCCTGGTTTTTCTCTTCTTAAGAGGAGAAGAAGATAAATGTTGTTGTGGGGATGTGGAATGCGAGCTTGATTTTCTTTCTTCTTCTTCACATTCAATTCTTCAGTGGTCTTCTTCTTTTTGGTTTTCTTCACATCCCGCTCTGTCTCTTCCATTCCCAATTAGTTCCCACCAATTCTCTCTCTGCAATTTCACCTGTATAATTATTAATTAGGGTTTTCGCTTCACTATGCCATTAACTTATCTATTGGTATAATTTCGTCTAACCTCAGTTGAGGTTTGTTTAATTTGCCCTATAAAGGAATTAATTGATGGAGGTTACTGAATTTGTTGATGATTTTTTACTTTCTTTTCATTTTTCTTGAATTGTTTATTTATTTATTTATTTTTTGAGTTATTAGGATGAACCCAAAAGATAAACGAGATCAAATTGGTAAGACCCTAGTAGCATGGTCTGGATAAACGACCCTTATACAATTGGAAGCCACCCACACTAGGTTAGGAAACAATCCATATATATGAGAGAAAATCTTACATTTATTGAGTAAGGTGAGAGTATAAGGTGTTGAATCTTGGCTTAAAGTTAAGGCTTGACTGTGCACTATCAGTAAGGCCAGTGACTTATTTAAAATCTTAAGTATATGCCTTTTATGTGTTTTCAAATAGCATCCATTTTCAACTCTTACATAGATAAACATGGGTGCTTAAATATTCAACTTAAAATTTTTAGTCATAAATTTAAATTGATCTTAATGTAATCTGTTTATTTATTGTTCGATTGTCCATATTAACGCATGGCACAATTGATGCTACCCAATCTTGATTTCTCTTTTATCAAAATATATTTCTTCTAGGATTTATTTGATTGTTACCTAACACTTACCCATTTATTAATGTTGTGCTTTCTTTAACTAGTTATGAAGAACACTTACCCATGTTCAGGTCAAATTTTCACCCTGATATCAACAATAAAAGAGAGTAATTGGTGCTCTCTCTCTCTCTTTCTCTCTTTTTTTTTTTGGGGGGGGGGGGGGGGGGGGGGGGCGGGCGGGGTGTGTGGTGGAGGAGGTGGGGAGGTGTGGTGGATGTTGGGGGGAGTTGATTATGGAAAGTATAAAGGTGGTGTAAACATGTCTGGGAAGATTTTAATGGAATTAAGCATTGTTTTTCCACCTTAGGTTGCTATGCAAATGTGTTGGTTGCCTAGGAGCATAAAAGTCAAAGAAACTATGAAGGAGGAAAACCTAGATTGAAAAAGGTTTCAGGGTGATGTAAAATGTTTACGAGGATTTTTAGGGTGATGAGAGGTGTTTCTTCTCTATGGGAAGTCTTTACGATTAGGATGAACTGAGTTGTCCAAAGAGCATCGGAGGTGCCTATAAAGTAGGAAACTCCCTTATTTCAAGAAGGTTGTGATCACAATAAAATATATCATAATTTTATGCTCTTAAATCTCACTTTTGTAATAAATACTTGAGAAATGTCGATTATTTTAATGTGTTTTTGTTAGAGTTTTGTATAGGTAAGTCATGGAAGGTTTATAAGCAACTTGAAGCTGTTTTCAAGGAGAATTCAAGATAAAAGGGTTAAGAGTCTCGTGAGTTTAAGTTTTAAGACAAATCAGAGTTGAAATGGTAGATTTTTGTTTTTGCACTGGAGAATAGGTTATTTTGTTTGAGCTCGTTCGAAGTGTACAGTTTGAGTTACATGAGCTATCAAATTAAAGCCCCAGATGTCTAATTGCCATAGGTTCTAATGGTTCATGAATCAGAGTTTTGTAGAGAAAGTTATGACCAATTTAGTTGACAGACCCCTTTCTCTAGACGATCTGCCGGCACTCTACGGTGACCCTCCAGCTAGTCCCTTTCGCTCAACTAAAGGATCCCCGTAGAGCTAAGCCATATTCTTTCTGAAATCTTTTCGAAAATAGCAGAAACACGAGAAAATTTTTCATTTTTATTTTAAACCTTTGTAAAATATTTTATAAAAATTTGGGCAATATCCCGTCTGTTTTTCTAACTTTGTTACCCTACAAATTATAAAATTTAACACTTCTAAAATATCACAAAACAATTTCCCCAAACTACGAAGCCTCAGGACTCTCATTTTTCAACACAACTACAACCACAATTTCACATTTCAATTTATAAACTCATTATCAACAAAATCATATGTCATGCATCAATTTACTCCAAAAAGCACAATTTAAATCCACAAAATAATATTTACAAAACCACTTGGATATAATAAAATCTATATAACATCTTTTAAGTCGAACAAAAATAAGGGTAATCACATGAGCACTATCGCCGCGGCTGTCTGATATCTCCTCGGGGATAATTCGCAACTATAATACCTGTGCCGGGGAGGTTTATTTAAAAATACAGAAAACGTTTGATGAACTTTGGAAGCCTAGTGAGTGTCATATAATCTATTTAAAACCATATTTTCATAAAAGCCTCCCTAAAACAGTTTTATAATTCGATTCAAATCTATTTATTTTAAATTTAGTTTCATGCATTAATAGTATAAAATACATGTTGCACGATTTTCAATTTATAAACGGATCTCCTATGGTTGCAGGGTTTTTATTCTAAAACCCTTTTCTTTTATGAAATGAACTAGTCCGACTCTGCTCGTAGGTGTCCTGCCAATCAATTCGGCTCCCGCCAACCTATAGTGACCCTTGCCACATGGCACCCTAATATAGAGCGGGATCCTGAATCGCTCTTTATCCTGTTGAAGTAGCGAATTCTGCATTGCTACAGAGTGGAACTCTATCTCGCTCGAGTGTAAGCTAGCTAATAATATATCTTCTACGTGCATTAGACTAATCTCTCAGATATCTGATTGACACAACTACTTACTAGTACTTCTCGCGGTTAGTATAGTTAGTGACGTACTGACACTACTAACTCTACCAATGCACGCTTTCGGGTACTCAACCCAGACCGGTAATAATCTGATACTCTTTGGGTAAGTCATAGGTTTTATTTTTCATTTTTCAAAACTAAAATTAATTTTATATACCATTTAAAACGAAAATCATCGTTTTAACTGAAAATGGAAAACTATATTATCCGTTACCATGCAACTTCTCATTTAAATCATATTTCACTTTTACCAAACATTCAAACATGCATGAAACGTTCATTCATAAATCAAATCAACACAAAACTCATTAAAAATCATTTTGACACTCACCTTTAATTAACTATCACTTACGAATAGCTTCTTCGAAAGGCTCCAAAATGCTCCCTATCACTTTTTCCTTGCTTCACTGGCTTGCTCGTCACCTACACAACATATATATACATAAAATTTGCGTTCGCATTAACTTCTGGAAACTCTAAATAATTAAAATAACACAATTGCCCCTAAGTGACTCTTATCAGGTGACATCCTCCATTTTTCGTTCCTTTGTCAATTCTAAGGTTCCGAACTTAGTTTTCTGCGTCTAGAACCTATGTACTATTACTTAAGGTCGTTCTGGTACCAACGGAATTGCGTTTGGAGGTTCAAAAGGAAAATTATCCGATTTCGACCCCTTTTGGTCGAACCTATTCCCTAACCCATTCAGGTGGTTTTCTTTCCTCCGTTTTTGCCCCGAAACACCTTCTCAACTCGACCATCTAGTCGGTCAAAGTGTCGGTACAGAAAAAAATGATCATCGAGTAAGCATTTTAAGCTAAAAACACGTTATTTTTAGTACTAAATTGTAGGCATTTTCTTGGTTTTGAATCCTAAATTTAATCTTTGACTTTTAATAATCTCAACACGCCTACTTAAACTCGTTAGGGTCATCTGAACACTCACAGACACATTATGGGTCAATTTATGAAATCGCCTTTCAAACTCGTTTAGCGCGCGATTTGATTTCTCTCTAAATTTTTGATATTTTCTTAGTCTCGTAAGCTCCCTATCAACACCAATTCACTTATTTTTCCACACATTGATACTCAAAACTAACTGACAAACAAATCAAAATAAAATCCATTTCGAACCAATTTAATCACTAACAAAATCATCAATTTAAAACTTAAACAACTCACCCCTATTTCCTTTTCGCGTTAACTTCGTTTTGAGGTTGATTTTGAGGTGGTTTTGGACTAATTTTAGTGACAGATCTAGTGCAAAAATGGATGGGTTTTTGGTTGGATCTTCCTCTATTCCTCCTCCTCTCTTCCCCTCTCTCTTTCCCTCTCAGTTTCGCTATGATTTGCCACTGGTTTCACCACCAATCTGCTGCCTGTTCGTGTGCGTGGAGGTCTGGTTTGGCTTCGGTTTAGCTCGGTCTTAGTGCGCTTGGCATCAGGTTCGGTTGGAGCAACTTGTCAGCGTCGTCTCGCGCGGTAGGCGATCGATTCTGCAGGTTGGGTTTGGTTCGCTTGGTCGGCGACATCTACGGCTGGACTTTGGTTGCTTTGCGGCTGGTCTACAGTAGCTCGAGCTGGTTCTGCTTGCGGATTGGATACACGACGGCGACGGCGAAGTCTGGTCGGTTGGCTAGTAGTTTCTTCTTCTTCTTCTCTTTTTCTTCTTTCTCGACTTCGGTTTGTGCTTCTCTGTCTAGTTTTGTTTTGTTGTTTTTGATTTTTGTGAGTCAAACCAACTTTTTGGCTTCTAATTTCCTCCACAATCAATTCTAAAAATGACGGTCACGTCCTGAGAAAATTTCGGTCTCCTTCCTTAGCTTTTAACTCAATTTTACTTTAACCACAAATATTAAAACTTATCTTCAATTTAGTCCCTTGTCTTATTAATTAATTACTCGATTTCGTTCACCATTTTACCTTTCCGTTTAATTTTCAATCGAATTTAAACCGATCTCTATGGGTTCTTTATAACCTTAAGCGTTTTCATGAACTATTTAGGGTCTCTAATAGTTATTTTGGGACTATTTCTATGAAACCCATAAAATAAAAATAAAGGGTTTACACATATAGTCATTTGGGAAGTATGACAAGTACCATTTGAGCTAGTAGCTCAAATGGTACTTGTCATGCTTCCCAAATGACTATATGCCTTTGGTCTTGAGTTCGAGTGGCAAGGGAGGCGTGGGCTGCCCAACAAAACCCTCAAAAGGCAGAAGGACAATAAATCTGCTCACCAGCCTTGCAGGAGATCCATCGTAGGCCAAGACCCAAGTGGGGTGGGCCGGGCCAACTGGTAGGACACTTACGAGCGGAGTCAGGCTGGTCCATTACATTAGTGTTTGAATGTAAGAAGTTTTGCAACCTAAGAACGTGAAATGCGTTTAGCGATTGTAGGTCGAGATATGTAATAGAAAAGAGTCCGAGTTCATCTTGGAGACCTGATCGTGCTCCACTTAAAACCCTACTTTGCACCTTATAAATAAAGGACTTTAGGCACAAAATATAGCAGCTTGGAGTAACCATTAATCATACCAAATGAGAAAGAAAAGAGAAGAGTTTTGGAAGGGTTCAAAGGGTGTTTTGAACACCAATTGCTTTAGCCTTTTGCAAACATTTATAGTAGCTTCTTGAATCTATTTTATGCTATTTTGTGCTAGGTTTAAGCATTCCTTTGGTAAGGGTTTCGAGCAACCTTGAGAGAGGAAAAGAATGAGCCTTTAAAGTGGTGTTTGGAGGCCTGAATTGGATCACAAAGTCATCCATTTACAGACAGTCATAGTAGTCTGTGGATAGGTTATTTTGGCAGTAAAAAATCAGTCGGTCATTAACCTTTTTAGAGTTCAACAACAACCCATCATCACCCACAGATTTGGTTCATAAAAGGCAATGGAGGAGTGAAGGTTTTGGTGGCTAGTTCTTAGTGACAGGAGGATCATGCCATGACATGAGATTTTCCATTCCTTTGCTTTGATTTTAATTGTTGAATGATGGTGTTGGTTGTTTGTTCGATTGATTTAATTTGTATTATATTGATGAAGAATTAGAATATTTGTCTATGGTTGTAATGAACCCTAACCCATGAAACTCACCATATTTTTATTGTTGGTTAATTGAATTTTTGTTATTTGAGTTCTATTCTATTTTGATCTTATTGTTCTTAGATTATTTGATCTTTAGTTTAGGAGAATTGGTAACCTTGAGTAAGTTTGAAAGAGGAACTCTTGTGTCTAGACCTGAATAGAATAGCATATGACATGTAGGATAGAAATGTACTTATGGGTTATGTATGATTGTGTGTGGGTACTGATTTGTACTAAGTTTGTATTTAACCATCTAGCATAGAAATATAGTTGGGTGTTTAATGCGAAAATACTTGTGATGAACTCGAAAGAGATTCACAAATACTATAGTGTTACTTGATTAAGTTCATGATGAGAATGAAATAATTAATGATAGAAATATAGATTGAATGGATTTGTTGGGTGAAATTGTAACTCTAGACCATTATCTCGTTTGATTGTGATTTAGTTTATTAGTTGTTTTTATTAATTTTGTTATTTATATATTTTATTTTAATTCATTGTTTCGATTGTTTGGATAAGGGTAGTTGAGATCAATTTCAGTATTTAACGTGACTTGGATAATCTTTGTGAGAACGATACTCTACTTATCATATATTACTTATGGATAGTGTATACTTGCATGTACACATATATGCTTTGAAGTAGGTAAAGTCAATTTCTCCCTTAACTCGATGCTGCCAATATTGGTGCAACTACCTCCATCAATAATCACACTACACACTCTATCCTTAATATAGCATCTAGTATGAAAAATACTATCAATTGTTGCACCTCATCATCTTCGTTCATTTGCACACTTAAAGCACACCTTACCACTAATAACTTTCTATCTGCTAGATATTCAATTTCAACATTACTAGCATCTTCTAAATGTGGCATATCAACCATCATCAGCTCTCCCATTTGGTCTCTATATCTCCATCCTCCCTCTAGATTTTAGTTCTCTTATTAGGACATTGAGAAGCTATATGAACTTTCCCCAAACACCTAAAACATTTGATGTTCCTATTTCTCCTTTAGGTTGCCTCGGTCTTGCCTTTATCTTAGCTAGTACCTCTACCCTCCTTAGGTTTAGTAGTTTCAACCTTAGACTTTAAAGATGTCTTATCTTCTTTTCTTCCCTAATTCGACTTCCAAGTGGATGTGGAACTCGAATTGCTACCATAACGTGACATTAAACCCTTTATTTTGAATTGCCTTTCCATATTCATAGCCATATGGACCAAGTCCTCAAGCTTTACATAGTGCTACAACTCAACAATATTGGCAATGTTTTCATTCAATCATTGCAGAAACTATGCCATAGTAACCTCTCTATCTTCCTCTACTATTGGCTCTAACCATGGATATCTCCATCTCTTTATAATAGTCCTCCACACTCTTAGATCCTTCTGTTAGGTTTTGTAATTGTCGGTATAGTTTCCTATAGTATGAACTAAGAACAAATCACTTCCTCATAACAGTTTTCATCTCACCCTAAGTGTTTATAGGACATTCCTCAGTTTTCTTTCTATCCAGCACTAATTGGCCTTACCAAACCACAACATAATCCACAAACTCAGGTTATGGCTAACTTCACCTTCTTCTCCTCGATAAAGTTATGACAATCAATAACTAACTCTACTCGTTTCTCACACTCTTAGTACACATCAGGATCTGCGTTCCTTAGAAAGAGGATATCTTTATCATAATGCTACCAAGATCCTTATTCGATCTATTGGGTCATCTTTTTTTCTCATTTCAATCCTTGTAGTACCTATTTTCTTTATTACCATTATCTCTACTACCTCTACCACCTTTACTACCTCTAATTTGACCCTTATGGACATTGATAGCAGTATCATCCACTTCTAACTCTTCCCATGTGAATTAGTCTCTAATTCATCATTACTACCACGTAATTCCAGAATTCTCCTTTACGGATCTCCTTGCAATTCAGCTATGACAACCTTTTGTTTTTCCATTTGATCCCTAATCTCTCTAAACACCATGTTCATCATCTCAAATTGTTGTTGCATTGGTTTGAGCATGAACAATACATTCATATTTTCTCCTCCTTCAACTTCTTTACCTCTGTCTAAAGATATGTTTGATACCTAAAAAAAATATAACTAAAAGAATTTCACAACACTCTCTCATGTGTTTCACTCCAATCACTTACGTGTTTTACTCTACAGTCATGTTTCACTCTCTACTCCCTATCCACAATCAAACATTTCTCACTAAGTTCTTTATGGAACTAATCGATCACATCAAGGTCACCTTTGAAGTATTCACTCTAACAAATCTCAATGAAGGAAATAGACAAACAAAAAACACAAGTGACAGACCCCATTCCTTAGACGACCTGTCGACAACCTCACGGTAGTCCTCCAACAGATATCTAGTTCGACTGGAAAGTTCTTGTGAAGCTAAGCTGTCTACTTTTTTTATAACTTTTCTAAACATTAATATGAATTGCAAAAATGTGAGGAAAATTTTTCTTTTCTTTTCTTTTCTTTTTGTTTCAACCATTTATAAACAAATTTATAAAAATTAGGATAGCATAACGGCTGTTTTTTTAACATGCCGCTCTGCAAAAGTTCCAAAAATAATTTTATACACTTCTATAAAAAATCAGTTCTCAACTTCCGAGAAATTCTTAACTTCTGGGCCTCAAGACCTAAAATCATTTTCTACAATCCAACCACAATCATGCTTTTAATTATTATAATTCAAATCATTTTACTGAAACTAAAATTTCGATAAAAATTATAAAACATTATTTACAATATATATATATCAAAATTCTTTATAAGCATTTGCATTCATAAAACATAATATCTCAGTAAGCATCATGTCGAAGCTGGCCCACCTAGTCCCGTGTAGGAGATCTGACACCGCGGATACTTAATCCTATGCCTTGGGGAGGTTTTTCACAAATAACATGGAAAGATGAGCTAAAAGGCTCAGTGAGTGATGAATAATTTTTAGCTAATAAAATTTCTCTTTTATAAAAATAACTCCCAAAATCTTTTTAAAACATTTTATATATAATCAAATGCTATGATTGAAAAATTTGTATCTTTGAAATTCATGATTCATTTAATAACAATATAACTCACTCGAAATACAATAAAATTCATGCTTTATAAATTAAATTACAACCAATAAGTTGCATGGTTTTTGTTTCTATCAAAACATTTTAACAGTGGTGGTAATAATATTTTTCAAAAATTTTTGAATAAAATAGGCCAACCACTGGTGGTCCATATCACATGGTACCCTAAGAGTAGAGTGGAATTATGCATCGCTCAGGCATCCTGGAATTCTGCATCGTTCAGGCTATCTATCCGGTTTTTACGTAGCGGAATTCTACGTCGCTATGGAGCTGAATTCTACATTGGTCGGGTGGAAGCTAGCTAATAATATAACTCGTATGTGCATTGGCAACTCACAGGACTATACAGAAATGGTCCCGTCCTACTATTAGTGATAGACTTTCCCGACACGACCAATGCATGCTTACGGTACTCAACCCAGACCAAAAATACATAAAATACTATCAGGAGTACCATAGGTTTTAAATTTCATTTTAAATTTCAATTTCCTTTCTCATTAAAGCCACATTTCATATAAATCATTTCCATAATCCATGTAACAATTTCAATTAAAATTCATTTAATATCAATTTACAACTTAATATATTACAGCATGAATTTAAAAATAAATCATAGCAAAAACATTTTGTAAGGACACTCACAAATGAATTAATCAAATATGATCAAATAAACTCATAAAAGCACTTTTAAAAATAATCACTCACAAAAATATAATATGAAACTTAACAAGAAACTAATTGAAATTAAATAAAAACTTCCACTCACAACTCTCTTTTTTTACAGCCTCCGTTCGTGCTTCCACCTCCCCTACAAGCTATACATTAATATAAAATCTATTACAACTAATTCAATTGAAAATAATGCTAATTACGCTGCCTTAATTCCACCAAAGGAAACTATACTAGAATTACAACGTAACTTACGTGCGTATCTTATATTCACTATTGCATACTCAAATCTTTTTTCTTTCTATTCCATTCATTCAACTCACTTGAATGTATTTATTTTAATATGAAACTTAATCAAAATGCTTAAACCACATTTTGAACACCAAACTTATGTTACAATAGAAATTTGCACAAATGGCTTTCCAACTTATTTAGTCTATTCTCATAATACTTATTAGCTTAAATTCTTGTAAAACTTCACACAATTGCACTCAAACATCTACTAAACATCACTAAAACATAGCAAATAATCAAGTGGCAATTGTACACCTACTTTTCATGGCATGGCCAAGTACTAACCCATAAGTTCCTATTCCATTTTCTTTCATTCCTTTGAATACCAATCAACTTAAATTTTTGCCAAAACATAATAAAACCATATCTCATATTAAAATAACCCAAGCTCATGCACAAACATGACTTGGCCACACACTAGTATGCATGCCCATCCATTCATTCATTTGATTTCCTTTCCATTTCACATTAATTTCATCACCTACACATCACATTTGATCAATCAACCATCAAAACCATTCAAAAGCTATAATCTAACAAAATTACATATTCATGGTTGTACACCCTTAAGCCTATCAACTTCATTTTCGTATATTCTTTTTTATTCCAATCACTTCAATTTCATATCAAACACATCATACAACTCATCCAAGCATCAAAATCAACATAACACATACATATACATAACTTGACCATATACTAATATACAACCTCATTCATCATACATTTGATTTCTCTTCTAACAAATCATTTCAAGCTAATATAAAATCTCATATAAACTCATCCATGCATCAAAATAATTCAATTACACCATAGTTCTCATATTGACCACTTACTAGTATATAACCCAACTACTCATTCTCTTTATTTTCTTCAATTATAATCATATCAATTTCATCTAAAATTCTTCCATAATCATTCAAAATCAACCAACTAACCATTTACACACAATTAGAAAAATGACACTAAATTCTCACTTTGTTCACATACTAATATATACACAACTCATGCATTCTCTTCATTCTAAATTCAATAATCACACCCAAATGTTTCATTTAATCACCAAATAAATCACCTAAAGTCTTAAAATCAAAATCAATTAAATTCCATACAATATACTACACAACCCTAACATAACTCACTAATTTTTCACCTATACATGTTACACAAAAACTTTGATACTTAGACTCAAATTGATGAAAATCTACTCTAATCCATGCCAATAATTTCACTTATTACTCATTACAACACTATCTGGATAAGAACCCATAATTTCATCATCAAACTAACAATAAAATCCATTAAAACCCACTTACCTAAATCCTCACTTAATCTTGAACGTGTGATAGTGATTTTGAATGCAAACGGAGGGCGAAATCGCTTGGAAACTTGGACTTTCCATTTTTTTTCTTCTCTTTACCTTTTCTTTCGGCTTTTCTCTCATTCTCTTTTTTTTTTTCACTGTTTCTTTCTGCTACTACACAACCACTTCTGTTTTGGTCTGATTTCTAGCTCCAAAAATATATATAAGTTCAGCAAAATTACCATCTTACCCTCAAAACGCTATAATATCAATTTGACCCCTAAAGTTTGTTAAAACTGCAAAAATGCCCTTCATTCAATACTTGACAGGTGTCCTCATCCTTATCCACTAGTGCCACTTGTCACTCTCATATGGTGCTTGCCCTACATGTCTATCCTTTCTTATATTTATCCATTCGAATTTTTCAGAACACCCGGATTCGACTTTTCCGGTACTTTTATGAAATCCTTTCAGAATTCTTCAAGGCTTATATTCGAACTACATACATACTCCAGGTAGCCTTGGTGACTCTTAAAAGTCATTCTATGCCATTTTTTGGCTTTCCGTAAATCACTAAATCATCTTTGGTGATTTTTGGATTGATTTCATTTCAATTCTAATTCTTTTAAAAGATCATTTGGGTTTCTAAATTATCTTTTGAGTATCTTAATGCTCATTTAGGCCCCTTTCAAAATTTTCTGAATCTGAAAATCTTTTCGAAATTCCGGTCGAATTCAGAATTATCTCTATTTATCTCTAAATAATTACAAAAATATTCCATGGTCACCTAATCATCAAATTGACTATGTAATACTTTAATTGGGTGCCCTAACACTCAATCCCATCTTTCAAAAAATTCAAACGAAGTTTTGATCGATAATATTCATCTTTCCGTCCGTAAGGGCATTTTCATAAATAATTTTCGGAGCCCTTGAAAACTATTCAAACGGACTTATTTTCACTCTGTTCTAGTTTCATCAAACTCTAATACTCATTCCGGAGCTTGTGATTCACTTGGTCTATTTTTCAAAAACTATTATTCATCCGGCAACACCATTCATCTGGATATACTAGTCATCTGAAAATACTATTCATTTGAAAGTACTATTCATCCAAAAATACGATTCTTCTGAAAATACTATTCCTTCGAAAATACTATTCATGAAATTTCGGATGTTATAACAAGGAAACAAAAACTAACAATAAAGCATGACACATGAAGAAACAAAGACAAAATTGGATTCTAAGAATTTGAATTGTAAGTGAAGTGAATAGATTCTCACCTCGACACAAGCAATTAATGTGTACAATCCTTTTTTTTTTTTTCTCCTTTTTTTTTAATCAACTAGAATGCACACAATTGAATATAAATTGGGATTGACTAGCAAATTACTAGCCAAAAGAATTAGGCCATTACTCAACAAGTTGATAATTTGTGTTTTTCAACAAGAATTGATGTTGGATGCTTGCGAATTGATGAACTAGTAAGGGGTGACAATGAAAGAACAACATGGGACAAATTATCATGCAAATTCAATGTAATTAAGGATGCGAACAAAACTGAAACTTACAAATAAAAATTCAGACCAGCAATTAAACATAAGAACATAAGGTGTTTATGGCAAATAACTCAAATTTGACAAAGAATACTGCGACAATTTCAAAGGAATTTCAATTCTGTAATAATAACATGAAATTGAAGTCAATTGATATAGCAAATCCAAGGAAATAACACTAGAAATTCAGATCTGCAACAATATTATTAAGATGATAATCGAAAACCGAATTATTGTAATAAGAAGCTCTAATACCAAATTTGATACGAATCCCATAAAGAAATATGACACTCGTTATCAATATATTGAACCACAAACTCCTAAGACAGTTAATTTAGCAAATAAAACGAAAATAAAAGAAGGATACCATGATCCAATGAATAGCAATTCATGAACCAAAGTACTAGAAGCGACACCACTCTTTAGAATAGAAAGAAATTAAGAAAGATAAATGGAAGGATAAATCAAGATTAAACAAGAATGAATTCTTCATAGTTTCATGGAGAACAAAGTGTAAACATACTATTTTTAATAATAATTGTCAACCAAAAACTCAATAAACAAGTTTATGATGCCTTTTACATGCTTACAAAGAAAACCCTACAAACTATCCTATATTCATATGTCTGATGGTTGGTCGCAAAAGGCGATCACAAAATGTGCTTTGTGATATCAAGCTCGTGATATGCTTAAAAATGTGCGCAATAATGAAATGGCAATAAGCATTGGTGTCGTACGTTTGGTGAAGTTAAGTGATGCTAGTCGCGATGCATCCTAAAATTGATTAGCAACTTTAGTTGTGACATGGCGACTTTCAACCTTGTCCTTGGTCACAAACCAACCTTGCAACACCTTCAACTTGAACACAAATGATATGTTGAAGTCTCAATGTCCTCTCCAAATCTTTTAAGTCTTGTTGTGCAAAACTCTTGGCCAAATGCCTTGAACTAATCTAGCCAAAGCTTCTTTCATCCTCTTACCTCGAGCCCTTGTCATAGGTGATGCTTAAAGGATCCGTAGTCTTGATTTCTCGATTTCCATTATAAACCCATAGGGAAGGTAGATTTCAACCAATCATGTGCTATAGGATTCCAATTTTATTGACTTTTTTTGTTTTTTTTTTTTAATTTATTTTAATTTATGCATAGGTGTTCATACTTTTCCATTTTGTTGACATTAAAATTAATTATTCAATTTATAATTGCCATATATTTTATAGGCATTTATTTATAAATATTTTTATTTTATTTAAAAATTATTGATTTTATTTAATAAAAAATAAAAAGGTTTTGATCCAATTAAAAGATTATTCAATTTATAAAAAACAAAGTGTTTAGAATTATTTTACAACATCATTATAAAATTTGTTGACTTATATACAACAAAAGGAAAAAAAAAATATCACCCATAGTATCTTCATTAAACATAATAATTTTTCATTGATCATAACTTTAATGTCTAAAAAGAATAAAAATTTGAAAAAAAGGAAAAAACAAAAAAGACAGCAATTTAAGAAAAAGTAGCATATTAAGAAAAACATTCATGGTTTTTTTTTTTTTCTCTTCAAGATACTATTTATGCTGTGGGTGACTTGAACCTCAGACGAGGTTAGACTGAACGTGCATTTTTTACCATTAAACCATATTAGGCAATGATGTACTTTTTCTTTTTTTCAGAAAAACATTCATGGTTACTTGACATGTTACTTGAATAATATGCACAATGCAAAAAATAACCACAAATTTCATCCTAACCAACACTAAATAATTAGTAAAAAAATCGTGTCTCAACACAAATATACACATATAAGTCTAAATAAACAATGGGTGAGAAAGTTCCTCATAAATGTTTATAAGCAATGGAAGATATGATTTTTGTGATCTTATATATATTTATTAAGTAAAAATAAAATAAACACCTGCAAATTTACATCAAGTTTCTTTCTTGTTGCATTTGTGCTGCTTTCAATAGAAAGTTAAATGGAGTAACTTGATAGTTAGGGAATGAGGGAATGCAAAAGGGCGAAGATAAATGAAGCAACACTGACAAAAAATAAATCGGGTGACCTATGTTACAAGTGGAGAGCTGAATTTATTTAGATAAAAACACATTCTTTTTTTTTTTTTTTTTCCAAATGTTACATTAAATTCTGGATTTGAGGAAGGGAAAGATGTTCTAACTTTCTATCTTTAGGCCCTGTTTGGTACATGGGATAGGATTGAATTATTTATATGAGATTGGATTGCATTGGATGATATCCCATGTTTGGTGAATGTAGGATAGTGTTGATCTTCATTCACAAACTAAACAACATCATGATAATATAATGTAGCTGTAACAACAATTAAATTATAGAAATGTTGAAATACATACCTTTAAAAGCAGTAATAGGATCAAATGAACAATGCTATGTGTGGTAAGCAATCATAGATGGAAATCAAACTCATAACATAATGCAAGAACCTTAAAATAAGCTTTTGTTTTCTGTCTCATAAAAGAAGCAGCAGTTGTCACCGTTTGCACATTGAAGGAGGTGTTTTATATGCCCTAAACCGCTAGCAATTTTAACTACATTCAACTTCCTTAGCAGTTTTCACTCATCATCCAAATGAAATTGGACGTTGGGTCTTAGGTTGTGGGTAAAACTTGACCCATAATCCAAGGCCTAATAACACATTCTAGGTGGGCTTTTATATTTTCAACATGTCCCACTTGCACAGAATGAGACAATATTTATAAAGGGATGTAAACATTCAAACACAAATTTATTCTCAAATATTCATACAAGCAAATACCTCGTGTAACCCCAGAACAATTGTTGATCTTGGAGATTGTATTTCGATATTTCAATAATGAAATGTCACACATTGTTCATATGTACCCTAAATTCAATTTTAAAATTTCATCAATACAAGTATACTTAATCCCTCTTTTAATTGATAAAAAAGCTACATTCGGCTTTAATAATTCTATCTTTTCACAATTGCAATGACAACTTTGATCACAATTGTTCGACCGATGAATACAATATTTGATGAAAGAAATATCTATCTTCCCAATCGACTTTCATACTTTGGCCCACAAAGACAACTGCCACCATAGACATACCACATAGGTTAGATTATCATGACCATAGAAAGGTATCCTAAAGGCGTTAACATCATCCTGTGACTTCAAGGCAAAGCCAATGATCCTTAAGGATACAGTTTGGAGTTTTACAACTCTAATAGAATTTACATAATGGGGAAACAGAGATTCATTCTCTTATTTTTCATATTGGTCACTAAAGCACACATGATATGAATCATGTGTTACAGTGAATTTTATTCTAAATTAAGAATGCATATGTCTAATAATTATTTCTCTATAAGGATCTAAATTCAAATACAATTTGAGCATTCAACCTGAGTTCTCAATTGCTCACTTTTTAAAGTGTCATGTTAAGATCTCATATCCAACTTAATCAGGTTTCAATGACTGTGGAGTAATTATCATTGATTAGTTTTCATATTTATTTATGTAGAGAAAACCTCATCTTGACCAGGTCAAGACGACAAAATCATATATCTTAGCTCCAAGAAAATTATATCACTTATAATTTTCAATGATATATATGTCTCATTTTAGTTTGTTTTCCTAAACAACCGAGGTGACAGCAAGTGTAAGAATGCTAGTATCTACTTGATGATATATGTTTGACAAGTTCTCATATGAAATATGTATACTAGTATAAATTGAAGATTCTAATTGAACTGATATTTATATTTATAAATGGAAGAATAAATCAATTCAAACAATTCAATATATACAAACAACATTTCAATCTATGTAATCCCAAGGATTTAGTATATGACTTATGCACATCTCTAGTCATCTCTTTAGTCAATGGTTCTGCAATCATCATGTGCATAGAAATATATTGAACTTTCACTTTCTTTTTCAATATGATATTCCTTACAAAATTATTGTAAACTCTCATTCGCATACATGACTAGATAAGTAGAAGTAGTCAAGTTAAGTTGAGAGCATAGAGTGAGATAAGCAAATTTTTTAAATCTTCAATAAAGAGATGAAAGAGATTAAGAAACAAGTGACTAATGCCAAATTCAAGTCTTTAAATTGTGTAAAGAAATTGATAAAAGTCATGGAATATGATTTTAGAACAAGTTTCAACAAAGGGCATTTTAGTCATTTCCATTGGAGTTTATAAGCTAATAGGACCTATGGACTAAATTGAAAGAAGTTTACAAGTTATGGGTCAAGATAGAATAATCGATAGTTAAGTGCCAAAAATTGATTAAATAAAGGATACAATGGTCATTATGAGATTGTTAAGACTATATAAGCAAGACTTAGTGGAAAAATTTGAGACTTTCATTCCACCAACATAAACAAACCCGTGAGAACACAAACCAAAGAGAGAAACGAGAGACAAAGTGAGGTGTGTGTGCGTGTGTGTTCGGCCAAGTCAAGTAAAGGGTGATCAAAGTTGGTTCAAGGGATTTTTGGATCCTAATAAATCAAGCAAGCATCCCTAAGCTAGGAAATCAAATTTGAAGCAAGAAACAAAGTCATTCAATGTTAGTTTACTCACTTTTGAGCTTGATATTGTGATGTCTTGTTGGTTATTTTGATGATATTTGAGTGGGTTTTGATGGGAAGTTTTTATCTATGTTAAGAGTTGATTTGTTGGAGACTTGAAAAACATGTATAGATGGCATGGAAACCTACTAAGATTGATGAGTTAGGGTTGGCTTGAGATAGATTTTAGGTTGGTTTTGGATTGGAGACTAAATAAAATGAATGTAGACGAGGTAATTGACAAAATGTCTAAAAGAATCAATATGAAAATCTTGAAAGAAATGGACTTAAACTATGGTAGTGCCTGTAAGGCCATATGGAGAAGTCTAAGAATCCAATGGTATTGAGATGTTTTAAGCATGATTTTAGGTTGGTTAAGTGACAAACAAACTTATAGAAATGTTAGAATTACAATGGGAGTTATTCCATTGTAATGTATTGTAAAGCACCTAGGAAAGACATATTGAGTTGTCATAAAAAACCACTTCTTTTATGGGTTGAAATGAATTGTATGGATAGGTTTGAGTATGTATAACACTAGCAAAAGGAAGAGTTAAGTTTTAAAATGAAATGGGTGAAAAAGCCCCTTAAAAAGTGATCATAAAGTGGTGTTTTGGCCTAAAACACCTATCAAACGATATCGGAATTCGCCGAAATTTTACGGGTGACCACATTGGAAGATAAAAAGAGTGTGGGAGAAAGAATTGGAGCAAAAGCATGCACGGTTTGGGCTGTGCATCACATTCGGGTTTGAGGGGTCTAAAACAACCATTTTGAGTTCCAAGCTTCAAATTATGATGGGAAGCATGTGGCGACACTCCTTGGGGTATATAAGAAGGGTTTATGCAAAGAAATTAAGAATTTGGAGCATAGATCAAAGAGAAATTGAAAGGAGAAGCTACTAGCGTAGATAGAATTTTATAGAGTTAATGTAGTTAGGTGCATTTTACTGCACCTTTGCATTGTCTATTGAGCACATTCTAAGTGTGCTTATCATGTGTAGGTGAGGAGTGTCCGACCAGATCACAAGAGCGCTTTTGGAGCTCATCCGAGTTAAGCCCAAGCTTAAGGTGAGTGCACTTTCCAAGAGTTTTCTAAGTGATTTTATGCCTTTGCATTGATAAGCTATAATTTATGCTTTTGCATGTATAAATTCTTGTATTTAAATGCGTGTCTTGTATTTGTAAAGTAAACGAGTCCAAGGACTCAAGTTTAAAGCTTTCAAGTTGAAGTTTTTGTGCTCATGAACCAAGTATAAAGATTTGTAAGGCATAGTATTAGAGAAAAAAAACAAGTTTTCAAAGGCCATAAGTACCCACCAGTTTATCGAGTTCAAACCCATACGGTATATCCCACTTAGTAAGGCAAGGGTTAGGGGGAACGAGTCACTAATTGTGTGCTTAGAGTTATAAGTGAGTGTGTCGCTCTTTCTTTGTGGGATATGGTCTCGCACTACGGTTAGCGATGTAGAATTCCACACGTAGTTGCTGAGAGGTCTTAGAGAGTTGGTTGTTGTGGATGTCAGATACATCGCCTTGTGACCTACCACACCTACGGCCTTAGCTAAGTCGCTGTGTGGTCAAGAGATTAGGGTTATGAATGGTGCTTTTATAAAGTTCAGTTATTTTTAAGCATGTTTAGATATATGTTTTACAAGTTTATTATAAGTTGTCTATATTAATGCTATGTAATTGAATGAGATTTGCTTTAAATGTCTTTTAAGAAATAGAAAGTTTTATTAAAGTTTTCTAAGGAGGAATTTTTCAGAAAGTAAAGTTAAGTTTATAAACTATTGCACTCACTGAGCTTTATAACTCACTCTTCAAATTGTTTTTAAAACCTCCTCAGGTACTCGTGTGGGTAAAGACTACTGAAGACCTGCCTCCTTCGTATTCAAGTGGGCCGCAAGAGTTGGCATTTGCTTTTTGAAGAATGTAACATGCATATTTTGTGTCTTTTGTATGTTGCATATGTTTGTATATTTTGTATAAAAAGAGTTATATCTTTAGAGTTGTGTAAAAGTGCATCTTTTCATGCTTGTAAAATCAAGATTGTTGGATTTAAAAGTGCATGGTTATATCTTGTCCTTGAAGACGTCAATTTTTTTGTATTTATGTTAATAAACTGGATAGTGAGAAGTTGGGTTGGATTGTGATTATGGTTCGAAGTGTCCAAAATTCTTTTCAGGTTTTCGGTTTATCCAAATTGCAACCGTTATACTATCGGTTTTGAATTTTAAAAATAATCAAATGAATAGTATCAAACCAACCCAAACCATTTTAACTTTAAGGTTTAAAAGATTGAGCTTCCGCTTAAGTTAAGTTTCAAGTTAAGAGGGTTCGCTCCTCGAACGCCTTCTTCCCCATCAAGATGGGCTTAGAGGGATTCATTGGGGTGCCCGGGCGTACCCTCCGGATAGGAGCCTAGTGGCGGTCTGGATCGGGGCGTCTCAATTATACTTTGTCTTTATATGTTTGGATTTACCGTGATACTTGGAATCTTTTGTATATGCAATTACAGTTTGACTATCACAATAGACAGTTACTAGTTGCTCTACATCGGTAACGATCTTTAGAACTTCCAAGAATCTCTTAAGCCAAATTATTTCCTGTACTGCCATCGAACATGCCATAAATTTGGCTTCCAATATTGACAAGGCTATACATGTTGCTTCTTATTACAACATGAGATGACACCGTGACTGAGAAAAAATGTATAACCGGAGGTGCATTTACGTTCATCTTAATCACCCCTCCCTCCCCCTGACCCCCTCCTTCCCCCCCAATCGGCATCCGTATAACTGACTAAATGAAAATCACCTTCCTGATAACAAAGGGAGTAATCTACAGTACACTTGATATACACTAAGATTTTCTTAACAGTGATCCAATGTTTTTATTCTGGATTTGAAAGTTATCTGCTTGCGAATCCAACAACATAATAGATATCTAGCCTTTTACATATTATAACATACATGAAACTACCAATAGCACTCGAATAAGGAACTTTCTACATCTTTTCATGTTCTTGTGGAATTTTAGGACACATGTCAAGACTAAGAGTTTGTCCTTTGATACGAGAGTATTTATAGGCTACAATTAACCATATTAAAACGCTCAAGAATCTTCCTTATATAAGTCTCTTATGACAGAACAAGAAGTTTTCTTGAATATTCTCTTGTGATTTTGACTCCCAATATATAGGCAGCCTTACCCATATCTTTCATTTCAAAATTTGAGGACAACCACCTTTTTATGGTTATTACAAACTCTTTGTCGTTTCCGACTACTAAA
Organism: Nephelium lappaceum; assembly: GCA_021234005.1. Taxonomy (NCBI): domain Eukaryota; kingdom Viridiplantae; phylum Streptophyta; class Magnoliopsida; order Sapindales; family Sapindaceae; genus Nephelium; species Nephelium lappaceum. Next base: position 28,773,978 of record CM037997.1, read on the forward strand.
ATATCACCCATATTTAAGGATAATATTACTAATTTATCATTGCATCGTTTGATGTACACTCAATGGTCCTTTTCTATAATTATAAAACCATAAGACATGACAGCTAGATGGAAACGGAGGTATCATTGTCTAGAAGATTACTTTAATCCATATATGGATAATTTCAGCTTGCATACTTGTGCCTTTGGCTTTTGACAATGAAATTCTCACACTATTCCATATAAATCTCTTTTTCCAATTCTTCATTGAAAAATGCTGTCTTTATATCCATCTGATACAATTCTAAATCCATATGTGCAATGATTACTGGGATAAGTCGTATGGAAGCAAATCTCATCACAGGTGAGAAAGCTTGTTCATAGTCTATATATCCTTTCATTGAGTATAACCTTTAGTGAGAAAGCTTTTTTATAGTCTATACCCTCTTGTTGAGTATAACCTTTAGCGACCAATCATGCCTTATATCTTTTCATTGTGCCGTCCATCTATCGTTTGATTTGTAAGACTTATTTATTTCCAATGATGCTTTGATTAGGCGATAAATCAACCAAGTCCAAAACGTGGTTGTTTTTCAAGGACTCCATTTCTTCTTGCATGACTTTCATCTATAACTTTTTAGCATATGAATTAAGAGCATTTTTCACATTTCTTAGCTCATTGTTATCATGTGAAGCAGTCATAAATACTTCCTCTTCAATCTCGAATCGACAACATGTAATTATCTTATGATTGCTTTTGCGAGATGGCGAATCCTTCACATTGCTCCCACTATGGACCAAAGGTCCTATTAAATTTTTAACTATCTTTATAAAAGCATTCTAATGTACACCATTTTCTTGATCATCCAATTCATAAAATTGAACATCTTTATCAACCTTACCTCTGCTAGTAAATTCATTCTTCAGAGGATTGACATCTCATAATTTTAATTTAGTCACTCCTCTATCCGTATGTTTTCCAATGAGTACATATCTTTTGGAGTGCTCAAAGTATATAATAAAGATACATCTTTTAACTCTTGCACCCAGTTTTTCGTATTTACTAGACAAATCATGTACATAAACTGCATACTGCCAAGGTCACAGGTGAGTTAGGTTAGGTTTTCTACCCGTCCATAACTCATAGGTGTCGAAGTGACTGATTTTATGGGAACTCTGTTAAGTATGTATATGGCTGTTAACAATACATCCCCCCAATAGGATATTGGGAGATTTGCTAGTGCCATCATAAACCTAAACCTAACCATTTCTAATAAGGTTCTATTCCTTCTTCTGTAATGCCATTTTGCTTCGAAGTTCCAGGCATTATTAGTTGCCTATCTATGCCTCTTTCATTGCACAATTCCTTGAATTATTTGGAGAGGTATTCACCTTCACGATCAGTTCTCAAAACTTTAATTTTTCTATTCAAGTAATTCTCCACCAAATTTATATACAATTTAAAATAGTCCAATGCTTCAAATTTATGACAAATCAAATAGACATGACTGAATGCGTGAAATCATCAATGAATGTAATAAATTATGAGGCACCATGCCTTATTCTAATATTTATCAAACCACAGATGTCAGAATGAATTAATAGTCATGGATGGTCAGCTCTAGTTCCTTTTCCAAACGATTTTCTAAATGTTTTTCTAGTTCGAAAACATTCACAAATAGATAAATTTACTTTGTTAAGTGGGCCTAATAATCCTTCTTTGGTTAATCTTTTCATCCTATTATGACCTATATGACCTAGTCTAGTATGCCAAATATTTGCATTAACTTTTGCAACACCAAAAGAAAGAATTAGAGAAAAACGACTAGCATCATAATTAAAACCGTTTGTCTCGGTATTTAGTAAAATAAAGTCATTTAACATATATTCAATATCTATTCAAACAGAATCCAACATAATGTTCATACAATCACCATAAAAATTTAAAGCCTAACCTAACTTTAATAGTACTTGAACAAAAACCAGATTTTATCGAATATCTAGAGCAAAAGGTACATCATGGAGATTAAGTATTTGGCTACCATACAATACAAGCTTGCATGTATTGATTCCCTTCACTTTAACAAGTAAATTATTCCTCACATACATCCATCTTGCTCATTGATTGATTTGACGATACTCTACAAATGTTGTCCGGTCTCTTGCTATTGGTCCGTTACTCCTAGGTTTACAGTCTACAAAGGATGAGATTTAGTAAGTAATATTAAGTTAGAAACATAAATAAAATTAGGCAAATTGAAGTAACAATATACTGTCTCCTGCTTGGGCTCAATGCATTCACGAGCAAAATGACCTAACTTTTCGCAGTTGAAACAGGTCATCTTGGTTTTGTATTTCTTACCACCAGTGCGCTTCCCACTTTATGCTTTCTGGTCTTATTCTTCTTAAAGTCGAGGTTACCTTTACCTTTCTTAAAGTTCTTCTTCCATTAGTGGCTGAAACAGGTCATCTTGGTTTTATATTTCTTACCACCAATGCAGTTTCCCACTTTTACGCTTTTTCGATCTCATTCTTTTTAAAGTTGGGGTTATCTTTACCTTTCTTAAAGTTCTTCTTCCTTCCTTGCGCTTAAAGCCTGACCCTTTACGCTTGTTGGATTCAGCCATATAAAGCTTATCAAAAGTCTTAGCCGCTTCCAAGCACTCGTCTTCTAACTCAATATAACGTGACATGTCATTAAAAGTCTTAATGTTATCATTATGCATTCTGTTAATCTTCATGTTCTCCCAGCTAGAGGGAAGAGATCGGATTGCTACCTGCACTTATTGCTCATCAATGAGGTTACACACAGTTGACTTGAGCTCACGGATCATGTTTGACATTTCTCTAAGATGATACCTCATTGTATGATTTTGGCACTTCTTGTAGGTGTTAAATTTGATGGTGAGCCTCATCAACTTAGTGGTTAAAGTACCACCATACTTACCTTTTAGGGTCATTCACATGTTCTAGGCTGTCTAATAGTCCTTATACATGCACATGAGGTTATCATCTATGCTTCTCAAGATCGTGATCTCAGCAATACTATCCTTCTTTTTCAAGCCTGATAGACCTCCATGTCTCCCTTACCTTGAGTAGTTGTCACCATTCAGTTTCTCACATTTGTTAAGCTCAGCAATGATATTCTTTGATGCTGAAGCTATTTCTTGAAATTTATCTTATTCAAAGACAAGTAAAAAGATATCTATTCTAGCATATACTACACTATTTCATATTTCCTTTGCAGCAAACATACGCGTACAAATATAATATGTGAAAGCAAGACGTAGAGTAAAAAAAAAAGTCAAACTGCTTAATCATCGTTAACTTCCAAGTATTTCAAACATAATATATAAGTAAGCGTTTTTGCCTAATCCAGTCTTATTCAAGCATTAAGCAAAGGACACCCACTTTGATAAATGAATATAATAATCATTCACTTAAACGCACAATTAATTGCATTAAATGAAATTAGATATTTACATTCAATTTAACTAATATAAATGAACTAACAATTAAGTAATGTCATGAAATTAAATACATATAACATTTACAATCAAAATAAAGTAAACATACTAAAATCGAAAAATTGTCAATGTCATCATAATTCCAAAATCATCCATAACAGGGTCCTCCTTGTTTGATGAGATGTCTATAACTTCAACCACCTCATCATAAGAAGTCCCCATCACATCGATCATATAGTCATTAGAGATCTCAATGATCTCCACATCCCGCTCATTGTCCGAGATTTCAATGACCTCGATGTCCATTTCATCATCCAATATCTGAATAATCTCGATGTCTTCCTCATCATTTGAAATGACTATAATATTGATCGAAGCATCAGAAGGCACATAGTCTGAAGGCTTGATACCCTCATTGTCATCTAAAATGACTATAACATTGACTGGATCATCAAAAGGCACATAGTATGAAGACTCAATGCCTTTCTCGTCATCTGAAATGACCATAACATCAACTGAATCATTAGAAATATCAATAATATCAGGACTCTTTAGTATCTAGATGACTTCTTCGATTTCATCATCAAAATTAGTAAAATAATAATTAACGCGATAAGTTATCTACAAAAATAATTTATCAAAGTATGTTAAACAATTTCTTATAACTAAACTAAAAAAAAAATTATTGGTTTAGGGCATGTAACTTAGCTCCCATTGGAGTGTATTCCATAAATTTTATTATAAGTATATTTAAAAAAATAATTTTTTTAAAGAAAAATTTTGATCATCGATAATCGCTATCGGCGATAATAAGTGGACCCTACATGGTGAGTTGATCGTGCGTGTAGCGCATACATGTTGACGGGTCCTTGCTTTAACACGCCACTTGGTGGCTTTTGGTATGGCTACACATCTATGAGACGTGGCCACTCCAGACGCTGCCATGTCGTGTTATACATGGTATCAACATAATCGTTCAAACTATTGACATATGGTTAATCTAAATGTTGCCACATCGCATAACATGTGGCTTAATCTTACTGGGCCACGTTGCATGATGAGGGGACACTCTAGATGCTGACACGTATCACGTTACATAGCTTCATCTCAGTTAGCCACATCGCCTAATCTGGACCTTTCCTAGCTTGACACTTGTCCCTAGTTACTGTTCATCATCTTCAACCTTCAAGCTGATTTCCAAGTTTCAATTCTTTTTATATTTGAATGAAATTTGTTTTCTCACTTAATTTTATTGAAATTGGTCATATGATATAGCGTTGGAAAGCTCTTTTTGAGCCCTATCCAATGGTATATTAATTGTATTGCAAAGAAAACAATATAAAGCATTAATATCTAAAAAAGAGTTTCAGGTTTATTCAGGACGTGAGTTCTAAGTTTCGAGTTTATTCAAGACATGATTTTTTTAATATTCGAATTTTCTAACCGATTCTTGTCAACCAAAACTTCAATAATCAGTGTCTTTTCTCACTTTCATATAGTTTTCAAGTCTCTAATGCCTTATATAACTCATACTTCAAAATTTAAGGTTCACAAACATCATAACACAGTGAAACTAAACATGAAAAAATAAAAACGAGCACTGTTATATAAAAGCTCTAATGCCATTGTTGATTTTGATTTATAAACTAAACAACATCATAATAATATAAATTAGCAGTAACAACAATTAAATTATAGAGATGTTGGAATACATACCTTCAAAAGTAGTAATAAGATCAAATGAATAATTCCATAGGGGGTAAGCAATCAGAAATGGAAAACAAACTCACAACACAGTGTAGGAACCTTAAAATAAACTTGTGTTTTCTCTTTATTTTCTGTCTCAGAAAAGAAGCAGTAGTTATCACCATTTTCATGTTGAATGAGGTGTTTTAGATACGTTAAACTGCCAGCAGTTTTGATTGCATTCAACTACCCTGGCAGTTTTAATCATCATCTAAATGAAATTGGATGTTAGGTCTTGGGTTAGTCTTCGGTCTTGGGTAAAACCCTGACTCATAATCTAAGGCCCAATAACACATTCTAGGCAGGCTTTTACATTGTCCAATAGATAGGATTAAAAATAACGTGTACAAACTTGGTTTTTAAGGAAATTTTTCAGAGATTTTTAATGATTTTTCGAATAATATGTTTATTTTAGTGCCCACTCTCTCTAGTTCCACCGTTCTCTCTCCATTTTCTTTTTAACCATTCTTGCTCATTCACAGAAGCTTCTTATTATTCCACCACCACCCTCTTCCCTCTCTCATCACCCTCCGATCTTCTCTTCTTACCTCTTCCATCTTCTCTCTCTCTTTTCTGTTCACACATGGTCACACTTGGAAGAGACACATTATCGCCGATTTTCACTTATCGGTCACATTTTCACTCCAATGTTAGATTCTAGCCACTAGCTCTAGTGATAGACTTCCACTTTTTCCCACAACTAAAGACGAGCCATCTATACTAGAGTTTCCAGGAACCTCATGAGATCTGATAATACTAACTCCTTTATTTCATTTGTGGTAGAAATTAAACATAAATTTGTAGGAGAGGGATGACCAATAGTCGTTGTAGAGGTTTGGGTGAGTCGATTGAAAGAGGAAAGGTCTAGTGAGAGATAGTTAACCCACCTTTTCAAAGGGTTTAAGTTATCCCACTCTAGCAGAATAAAAACGCGATGAGTTAATTTGTCCAACCTCATATGTCTACAACAAACATGGGTTTGGATAACATTTAATCCAAACTCAGTCTAATCGGGCAAACAAATGGGACCTTAGGTTATAAGTGTAAAGGACTACCATTAAATCAACCTTATCTTGTCAAATAAAATCACATTATAATTTATAACTCATTATTTAAGAATGAAAAATAAAATCGATCGCATTTTAGATTGATGGATTGACAAGTATGTGTAAGGTGACTACATATTTTATACATATCCAAACACAATGGAATGAAACAAAAATGAAATGATTTAAGATCCCTAAATAATTATTCACCCTATAAACATGCATTTAGAAATGTAAATCTTAACTAAAGTTGAACATTATTAACTTATGCAAATTTAGTTTTGACTGAGTTTCACACTACATCTAGCATCTAGGTTAATATTCAAATCATCTAGATTGTAAGCAAAACAATGATATACCCTACTGGTCACATTTTTATATTTCCTTATGACTCATGTTCATATAGCCAGACTTACAATTGTTTTTAAATATTAATTAAGAGTATCTTAGAAAAATACACGATTTGCTATTTTACCATAAGATTAATCCTATTTTCAAGGTTGAGAAGGTGAAATAAATTATACTTGATTTGAAATAACTTAATATCTTATTTGTGTGAATCCATGTAACTTCAATTTAATAAATAAAAGTAAGCATTGAAACTGATTCGAAGTCAAACAAGTTCTATTTCCTTCGTCATAATTTGTAATTGGTAACTTGTCCTAAATATAAATGGCAACTAATTAATTAAAAATCAATAAATAATTTAATGTTAAAATCGGGAATCTTCTCCAAATATCATGAATATTCAATATTTTTAATATTAATTGCCCCAAAACAAGGATAATATTAGGGATGTATATATTTTTTATATTTAATTCCTTAATAAACACACACACACACACACACACACACACACACATATATATATATATATATATACAGTTAGAGTAATATTAGGCTTCCCAAATTTTTTATCTAAATGCATGTCTAGCTGATAAAACATGTGAGTTGTTAACTAATCATGTCAAAATTGACATACTTTTTTATGTCTAGTCCCTAGCTTTTGTGATGAAAACTCGGGTGAATTTCAGTGTTTCTAATGTTTTCTAGTGTTTTTATGTATAGGCTAGAGTTGATGGAAGATCCATGAAAAGATTGGTTTGAAAGCAAATTATGAAGTAAAACTTTGGTGTTAATTGGGACATGCAATCGAGACCTATACATGGTATGAGTGGCAATCCCAAGTCGCCATTATCAAGCAAAAATTATCATGAATGAGGATCAAGACCAAGGTCGGGATGCCTATCATGAGTGTGGGTTGCCATAAAATTTCAGTAATGCATTGCGACACAGGATTGTGAGAGAGATCAAGTCGTAAGTCACAAGTGCCAGTCGCCATGAAATTCTAGTGTAAAATTGCATCGCAATGAGGAGGGTGAGACGTGCATGCAAATGACTCTCGAAGCCTAGCTTATGTAGCATATAAATAATTTATTTTCTTCATTTCAACAACGAACCAATAGCCATTCGTTGTAGTTCTTCAACCATTTTCTATCATTTTCTCTTTAGAAAACATCATTCAGTCCATCAAGTCTTCAAGGGAATTCAATCAATCAACATTGGAAGTTGTTGCTAGAGGAACAAAGGTTCATTTCTACTATCCATCCTTGCTATAGACTTAAATAAATTGTCCATCCTCTTTATAGACTATAATAATGTCGACTGCTTCTCTTAAGGAGGAGTATAAGTGACAGGACCCATCCTAATTCCCATTTTCTAGAATTCGGAAGGACCTGTTCGGCACCCCAACGGAAACCTCCCAAACCCTAACTAACGGGGTTAAAAGGGTTCCATGGAGCGAACCAAATAAAACTTTTCCCTTTAGCAATCATTTAGAAGAATTGAGAAATATAACTTTTTTCAAAACTAATCATTTTTACATTAAAATTTCTGCAGCACAATGACTGTTTTTTAACGTTTCCAAAATTTTTATAAAACACCTGCAATTTAAAATAGCACTTCTAAAAATTTGTCAAACATCGTCTCAACTTCCAAAGGACCTCTGGTCCATTTCAATTCCAAACCCTAGCCACAATTTCTCTAATTCAACAAAATCATTTCAAGCTGAAAATAATTTTTTTTGCATGCATGAACTCAAAATATTTATGAGGGAATCTAAAGCTTTTACACCATATAAATTTTATATCAAAAGACTAATTGTTATTTGTTTACAATTTTACAAAAATATGCAACTTGATTTCATGAGAGTATCATGGCGGAGCTTGCCCACCTAATTTTCTGTAGGAGATCTGGCACTGTGAGTGCTGGTTCCTGCACTTGAGGAAGTTTTATTTTACAACTAGGAGAAGAAAATGTGAGCTAATAAAGCCCAGCGAGTGGTTTATATTCCTTTGCTAATAAAACTAACATTTCTATAAATACCTCCTTAAAAACATTTGAATACAATTTTTAGATAGAATACTAAAAATATAAATCTCATGCATTTCACAAGTGGCTTTTTAAAACTCATATACATGTATATAAACATTATAATATTGCACACTTTGAAATAGAGGCATAAAATGCGAAGTATACTAAGATTTATCGTAAAGCATCGATAAGCATTTAAAATGGTATCTTTCAATTTCTTTAAATGTCCTAATATGGTTTATTTGCTAAAATTTTACCAAATGGATACCCAAGAGAACTTATATCACATGCCGACTAACTTAGCGCTGCGTAATGTGATGGTGTCACAGGTCGACTAGCCTGACGCCATACAACGTGACTCTTACTCCTTAAGACCTCTCACCTCCACCAAACGGAATACTTCATCGCATAAGTGGCTTGAGATATCATCCTATATATGTAAAGGCAACTCGACGGACTCAACCCTCCCAAGTTAAGAACAACCCCCAATGACTTGCCACACACATATATGATTCTACGACCGGATCCATCCTTTAGCTTTATTTCCTTAACCTTCGGGGTAAGCCATTGGCCTTTGAAAACATTCCTTATATGACTTTTAAATTTAATCATGCTAAAATATGAAGTATATTGTTTTTGAAATACTAGAAACATGCCTTTTTACTTTGCGCATGAAGAGTTTATAAACTAATATCTCTTTCTTTAAAACATGCAATTTTAGGTGCATGAAAGTATATTCCTTTCAAAATACTAGAGACATTTTCTTACAAAGTGTTTAAACCATCCATCATCAATGCTTTCAATAAAATGCTAATATACATTTCAAATATACCTTAAAGCATAAAAATTATTGAATTTAAAAGCTTATAAGAATACAATTGAAATAACTTAGTAACGAAGCAATTTAAAACTAAATAAACATTCCACTCACAAGATGCTTTCCTTGAATGAATTGCTTCTACTCCTCTTACAAATCACATTTCAATTTCAATTTCATGCCATAACTATCACTAAACAGCCCATGAATCATACCAAAACAAATCAAACTAATCATCCATCCAAAACAGTCCCCTTTTGATCAAACAAACACCATGGAAAAATTCCAATAGATTTCATTTTCACTTCACACTAAATTCAACTTCAATACTATTCATTTAATCATCCAAGACATTCAAATCAAATAAAAAATAATGACATAATACCAACCCTTATCCTTGGCCGAACCACACATCCATCCACACCTCGCATAAGCTTTTGCATTTCAACACTACTTCTTGCTCTTTCTATACTTTTTCATGCTTCAAAACATTTCAAATGCATAAACTCAAATTAAATCACCATATTCCCATCTTGGCCGTACATCATTCAACATGCAACCTCAACTCTTGCTTAACTTTTCAAACTCAATTTCACATCAACATTCATCATAATCTATGGTAATAAACTAACATTGTAAGACTTCGTCCTTATTTACGGATGAATAGTAATATTTTCGGGTGAATAGTATCTTTGGATGAATAGTACTTGATGAATAGTGAAATTTTGAGACGGACCCTGGAAAATCGAAAATATTTAAAATGATTAGTAGGATCCAATAAAACTGAAACAGAGTAAAAATAAGTCTATTTGGATAGTTTCTGAAGGTTCCGAAAGTTACCCGACAAAAACACCTTTATGGATAGGATTGTGAATACTGTTGACCTAAACTCCGTTTGAATTTTTTTCGAAGCCATGGATTGAGTCCTAAGAGATCTAATTAGAGTATTGTAAAGTCAATTTGATAAATGGGTGATCATAGAATTAATTTGGAATTTATTTCGGAATGAATAATAAGTATGACAAGGGACTAAAATGAAATAAGTTTTCCTACTTGTGGTCAAAGTGAAATTAAGAGAAAGTGAATTATGGATCAACATGAAATGAGTTTACATGAGATGGGCCAAGTGGAATAAGCAAGAGTTAAGGGCCAAAGTATAATTAATTAAGGGACATGATGGTCATTATGGAATTTTTAAAAAAATATAAATATGTTGACTTAGTCATTTTGCTTCAATTCTCGCCAACACACACAAACTCACACAAACACTCACAAAACAAAGAAGAAAACCTAGACAAGAGAGGGAGAGATGGTGGTGTTCGGCCAAAGAGAGGAAAAGGGTGATCAAGTGTGTTCAATCAAGTTTTGACCTCCTAATCAAGCAATCAAGCTTCCCTAAGCTAGGAAAACAAGATGAGAGCAAAATCCAAGCTAAACCAAGGTGAGTTTTATGGTTTTTAAAGTGTTTCAATGATGTTGGTAATGATGTTTGTGTGATGATTTGGTTGAGTTTTTGATATGGGTTTTTATGTGTGATGTAAGTTGAGTTTTATGAGACAAAAACTAAGCATAAATCATATGGAAATCATTAGGTTTGGTGTGTTAGGGTTTTGTTGGAATAAACACTATGTTGATTGAATTTGGTTTTAAGTGAATTTTTGGTGCACAACAAGTGTTTGATAAAAGGCCTAAGTGAAGAAAAATGCAAAAATTGAATGAAATGGATTGTTTATGTATTAGACCATGTAAGAGCATATTGAAGGAAGTATGGAACCAAGGTCATTTGATGTTATTAAACATGATTCCATGTTAATAATTTGATGGAGAAACCTAGGATAAGTTAATAAAATTGTTAGAAATCCATTAAGACAAATTATCTCTAATTGCCTCAAGTGAAGGGCATTGGTGACAACCATGAAAAATCACCTTATGTATGTGTTTTAATGCATTAAATGAGTATGTTTAAGTATGTATGGCATTAAGGAAAAGAGAGTTAAGATTTTAGAATGAAAATGGTGAAAATGACATTGAAAAAGTGATGAAAAAAGGTGGTTTTTCATAGTTTTCGCCACTCGTTTGTTGGAATTTTTCAGAGCCATTTTACTTGTATCTAAATGCTAGCTAGGGAGATGAATGGAGCAAAAATGAGGTCAAGGGCAACTCTAGAATGGGCTGTGAATAGTTCTCGGCCTAAAAGGGTACCAAAATTTTGACTTTTCGTTTCGGGCTCCAGAAAATTATTTCGGGCATATAGGGGATGCTCCTAGGTGTATATAAGTAAGGTCCATGCAAAGAAAATGGAATTTTAAAACCTCGATTAAGTTGAAAACGAGTAGAGAAGTAAGTTGGTAAAATAGTACTCCAATGAATTAATTGAGTTATAAGTTGTATGATAAGTTTCGTTATAAGTTGTATGATAAGTTTCGTAAGGTTAAAACTAGTGTAATCTAAGTGAATATGTGATGTGTAGTTGAAGAGGAAGTAAGCGGAACTGAAAAAGGTCATGGGAGCTCACTTAAGGAAACTTGAGTAAGGTGAGTGTTATACTTGATTTTTGAAATATTTGCAATTGTATTGGAAATTTTAAGAATATATTTTATTGTAAGTGTTATGTTTTGTTTTGAAAGTTTTGTGGTGAATGTATGAAGCTTTTTAAGAAATTAAATTATAAGAAAGTTTCTAAGTGATCATTCAAGTAAGTTATATATACAATTATGTTTGTTTAAGTGTTACGCGTTTTGTAAACGTTTCGTTATTTTAGTAGTTAAAGTAAATATTTTTCATATATGACATTTCATATGGAAAGTTATCGCTTCGTTTATGATGTATAAATATGGGTTTGTATGAGATGGAATTTAAGTTTTTAAATTTTAAGTTTTAAGCCCTTTTTACAAATAAAGCTACATTTGACATTAAGCGAGGAAAAGCATTTTGATTTCCCTTATAAGTGATTTTAAGTGCTTAGTAATTTATAAATTTTGCAATTTGTATGATTTATAAGAAGCTTATGCAAATATGAAAATTTTATGGATTCATTTTGTATATTTTGTATCGATACATATATGTGATTTTTCATGAAATTTTATTCAAGCCTTTCATATGTTTATTAAAATCTAATTATTCATAAGAAGTTCTATGTATATATACATGATGTTTTAAGTATGATTAAGTATAAAATAATAGTTTGTGCTTTTGCACTAAGTAAGAAAATAAAATGAATTTTCAAAGGCCATAAGTATATCCACCCTTATAAATAAGTTTCAGACCCGACCGGTATATACTATATTAGTATGGCAAGTCCAGGGGGGGATACGTCACTAACTTAGGGGGAAAATTAAGTCTGTCGTGTCGCATTTGCTTTTGTGGGATATTATCTCTTGTTATGGTTAGTGATGTAATACTCCGCACATAACAACGGGATGTCTTTGTAAGTAAGTAAGTTTTATGGTTGATGTATGTTAAAAGCGCCACGTGACTCCACGTCGGTTAGCGTATCATAGCTATCGCGTGGTTGTAAGTAATTGAGGTATGAATGGTGCTTTTCGAAAATTAAGTATTTAAAGTATTGAAAGCAAAGATAGATGCTTTTATACTTTAAGCATGTTTTATGATTAAATGGAATTCAATTTTGAGATAATTTAAGAAAGGGAAATCCATTTTATGCATTTTATAGTCCATAAGTTTTCTACGAAGTTTTATGAATATATATGGGTTTTATGGAATTTTTATTTTAAACTCTGTATGGAAATGGAATTGAAATTTTATATGTTTTATGAGCTACGAGATCCGTATAAGCTTTGTGTATGTATATATCTATATGAGTTTGATATGTTGTTTAATTTTTACAAGTTGATATGAAATTTTAAGTACTTGCGAAGTTATTGTTTTTATATATAAGCTATGAAATTTAATCGAGATTCGTGCTTTTTAAGTTATATGTTATGTGGAGATTTAATTATGCACGAGTTAGGAGTTCTTATGGTATGCTTTGAAAGTAATATTTAAGTTTTAAAGAAGTTAAGAAATAAGAATTCGGTTATAGATTTTATAAATTTATAAGTTTTTATGAAACCCTACACTTATAAAAGTTTAAATTATTTTTCAATTTATTCATTTTATATGTATAAGTTTAAGTGTTGTTTAATTTTTTAAGTTTTATGTAAATTTTATGTACATATGAATTCATAATCTTTATATATATGTTTTTCAAGCCATATGAGACTTATATGTTTCAAGATTCCGAGTAATATATGCTTTAGAATTCTTTAAGTATGTTTTGAAATGAGATGAGATTACAATTGAAAAGTTTTAAGAAATAAGGTATTTTAAGTTATAAGTTCCATAAAGTTATATATATATATGTATATATCTATATACTTATACACATTTTAATGTCTTTATGAATGTTATGGAATTATAAGTTTATGAGAAGTTTTATGCTCCTACGTATTTTAAAGATTTTCTATGTATACTTTGCTATGAAATAAGTTTGAACCCTATGATAAGTTTTAAGAAATATAAACGCATTTTGAAAAGATTTTGAGATATTTTTAAGAAATAAAACAATTTAATTTAAAAAGAAATTAAGCACTCACTGAGCTCCAATAGCTCATCATTTTCTATTTTTATGTTTAAAAAATTTCATCAGGTATTGAAGTGGATGGCCAAGATTGGAAGGCTCCTCCAGGAAATTAAGTTGGGCAATGGCACGACAATACTACTACATAAATATAATTTCCATATTTTGTACGTGAAGAAAATCATATGTAAATATATGTTAATATTAAATGAGTGGTCTAGATTTATTCATGACATGAAATTCCTAGTTTTTTTTAAATCATTACATAAGTTCGAAATTGAATTAATTTTAATTTTATGCTTTTATTTTTGACAAAACGGAAATTTTGATTTGTGATGTTGAATTATATGTTTGTGGCCGAAAGAAGTTGGGTTGGAAAATAAAAGTATGTGGAAGTGTATTTTCTTTTGCCGGTTATTTTGGTTAAGTTAAAAAAACGCAGCTAGTTATGCTATCGAATTTTTTAGTTAAAAACAAAAAAATTCAACACATTCCAGTTTTACGAAGTAAGAAAATGTTTTAAGGGTTCGCTCCAGCGAATTTCTCTTAGCCCTATTAAGTAGGTTTAGGAGGAATCCGTTGGGGTGCCAGGCAGGGCCCTTCCGACGTACGTATGGAGGCTTTCGGATTGGGTCCTGATCAAACATTCTTAAACAGCATCAATCAACATCTAATCCAAGAATTTACTTTCATTAGAGTGCTTACCAATTGATCTTGGATCCCTAGACGTGTTTCCCTCCAAGTTTGAAGCTTCCAAACTCTAAATCCATGCATAAAAATTTCATCAATCACCAAAATAAAATTGAACAGCATTGGACAGCTTTACTGTCTAGATTTCATCTCACAATCACACCATGGAAACTCAACTTGTTCACTTGATAAACAACTTAACTTTGTTAGACGTCCTTCCTAGGCTTGTTCTCCACCTTTTATTGGTTAAAAATCCACTCAAATTCAGGCTTGAAGAAGGTAAAGTGCAGGTGCTGTCCAGTTTTCTTTCTAGCTGAATTTCCCTTACTAGTTTTTTTTTTTTTCTTAGTTCTGCCAACTTCAACCTCTGCTCTCTCTCAAAATTTCCATCAACTTCTCCTATTTATATATCCATTCTCAAGTTAATTAATTGCCCCTCAAGTTTGCCATATAATTACATCTCATGCTATTAACTTATTTTGACAAATTTACCCTCCATTTCTCTACAATTTTTTCATACTTTGTGATTCCCAAAATTCTCTTACCTATCTCTTTAGCCAATTGAGTTATTAATATCATTTCTTTGACATTTCTTCAATCCCCATTCGTATCTTATACTCTAATAAATCAAAACATCATTTTCCAGATTCGAAATCGTTTCTGTAACTCAATTTCAAAAATATACCATTATTTCCTGGTTTATTTGAATATTTTGTCTAACATATCCAAAACTATAAAAATTTATTCATACCACATTATTTCCTTTCTGTTGATCTTAGATATGTCCAAATGGTCTCAACCTAACTTTTAATACTATTTTCGGAAATCATATTTGTTGGGGTTAACATGAACCAACACAACTAATTAAAATATATTAAAGAAAACGTTAAATCGAAATCGTGAGCCTACAATAGGGCTGCTGATAATGCTCTTGAAAATTTGGTGGATATAATGGCCACATATATGATGCTTGATCTTGATTGTTGCCCCATCTAAAACTCGATTGATTACTCCATTGTAGATTATAGAAGCTTGAATTTCGGTGATAGTACTGCCTATTGAAATCAGACACGTAATGGTCTGATGTTTGATTGCCTTAAGAACTATCGCTCCATTCACTACCACTCTAATTATCATGACTTATGCATGGCCTTTGAAATTCATTCACCCCTCTAGCATTGAACTACTCATAGTTCCCGTAGGCCATTCCTTGAAAAACAAATAAAAACATAAACAAAAAATAAACTAAAAAAACTTGTTTAAAGGAAGGAAATCCTAACTGGTATTAATATTAATGATAACTTGGCAAAATACCTGATGGCGATACAAAAACTTGATGGTTATTTTTAAGTGCACAATTTGCACACTAGAAACACGTGCAAGTATACATGGTCCATAAGTAATACAATGATGAGTAAAGTATCGCTGTCACGAGAATTGTCCAAATTATATATGTTGAGTACTAAAATTGATCAAGACAAACCTTATTCAAATTACTAAACAATAAATTGTGAAATTATAATGAAAATAAAATAAAGGAAACAATTAATTAAACTAAATTTAGCCAATAGAGATTAGACTCTAGAGTTATAACTTCATCTTACTAATTCACCCATCCTATATTTCTACTATTATTAATTTATTCACATCATATGATTGATTAAGTATTTCTAGACTATCCACAAGCCTCTTCCGATGGTCGAATGGAATTATCTAGATCACTTAACCGACTATATTTTTCTGACTGTAAGTTAATTTGGAACATTAAGCATCAACTACTCATTATGACCAGACAAACCACACAAGTATATATTATCCTATGCAATCTATTTAGGTTTAAACCATGAATACGTTTTCCAAGTGCATTCATGGTTACTGAATCTCTTAACTCAGTGATCAATTAATGCAAGAGTATTGCACACAAAATAGAATAGAACATAATAATGAGAATTTAAACTAAAAACAATATCATAACAGTGAGTTTCATGGTTTAAGGTTATATTGTAACCTTAGATCTTAGATCAAAAACATTATCAATTTACAAAATAATATTCTCAAGAAATAATTGAACAACATCAATTAAAATAAGAAAGTTGAAGAGTTAAAGAAATTCTCATAAAGTAGAGTGATTCCCCTCATTCTTAAGGCTAGATCTGGCTCCTCTAACTCAAATCTCCTTCTCTTCTTTTCTGTTCCAAAGGTGATCTATGATGATGTTGAAATATTCCTTCAAAATATTGATGATGAATTGCTAGTTGCTGCTCAAAAATGTCTCTAAGGGCTACTACGGATTTGTGGTTGCAGCTGCTAAAATCAATTGAGAGGCTCTCAAAATAACAAAATAATATAATTTTTTGGTTTGGAATCAACCCCTCAACCCATTTTCAAACCTTTGTTATGGGCCTAAGACGCTTCTCTCTCTCTCAATCTCGTCTGTCTCACAAATGTGTGCTACTGGACGAATCCCTCATTTGAGCATAAAGCTATGAATTTATAGTCTTTAGGGATGAGAGCATTTTGCTCAATCATGCACTGAATCCCTAATTTCTCTATATCTTGGTTGCTTTCAATGGCCCGATTTACTCCTTAAACTTTTATTTTCTCCAAAATTTTATTGTCATTAATGTAAGATCTTCGACTCCGATCACTAAGTAGAATCTCTGATATTCTCTTCTAGACTTTCTACTCAACACAAGACTTTCTAAATATTGAGGTACTTTGTTTCGCGACCTAGTGCCGCGAGTCATCTCCTCACTGGTCTTCCTCGCACCTTCCCACAAGCCATAACCATGACTGAACTCTTTGTAGCCAACATATGAGCTACCACGAGCCCTTGTTGTGAGCATTACCTAATCAAGGCTCGTCACTCACAGTTGAGTGTTACCCGTGAGAATATGTCTCTCACACAATGCTTGCAAGGCAAATTTCATTTAGGCACCTGAACTTTATAAAAACTACACCTTTCATGGCAAATTACGACTTGGTCCTCAACTTCCTTATGTTTACTTAATGTCTCGAAAGTTGTCATTTTATTCTTTAACACCTTACATGACTGACTCGAAAATAATTACCAAATAAACATTAAAAACATTCGTAATTACTCAAGTTTTCATCATAAAAACTAAGTCAATGAAAATAAAATCATGATGTATTTTAGTGTGATCAACAACCACCTTCAATTGCATGTCAAACCAAAAACCGCCTTCAGTTGCATGCTAAACCAAAAGACAATAATTTTTAGTCCTAAAACATACCATTATCAACACAACCAAGCACATAATTCAAAATCCAACAAACGTAACACAATAAAAACACAAAAAAGGCAAAATCCAAATAAAAAATTGCGAAGATTTACATGAAGATATACTGTTCTAATGTCAAAAAATGGCTGCTCAGCTTATGTAGATAGTGGTCAGCAGATGGTTAACAGTAGTCAATGACGGCGATGAGTCTGATTATCCATGATGAGCGAAAATGGGTGAAAGTTGAAAATGAGTGGACCTATGACACCTAAATGTTGTATTTAAGAGAGAGAGTAGTTTGGTAATTGTGCATTTATGTTTTTTTTTTTTTTTTGGTTTTAAATTATAAGGGTAAATGGGTAATTTACTTGTTAGGTTGTTTAGTAAAAAGGGGGTATAGGATGCAAATAGTTTAGAGCTAAAAACTAATTTTGCTTTTGAAATGTAGGTAGTTTTGGAATTCTCATAGATGTATACATACATACATATATATAGATATATATATATATGTGGAAATTGCTAGAAATGCCCATTCTAAAAGAGTCATTTTTGTTTTTATATACTATTTTAAAAAAATTATTTTTAACCTATCAAACAAATTAATTCCATCCCATACCCAAATTACCCATACTATCCCTGCATACTTTTACCTATAAATCCTTAACTTTTAAAATTTTATAAAAAAAAAAACTAGATGTATAATTACAAAACAAACCCTATATATATAAGGGGTTAAGAAATCAATCAACCCTCATTGCCATCGATTTCAAAACTCAAACGTCGACCCATTTTTGTTCCCAAAATCTGATCGAGACTCGACAAGGCATTTTGACCATTTTCGACCATTCTCGTGCTGTTGCCAACCTTGCTAGACCTTCTCTAACCGCTATCAAGCTTGCTCGCCTGTTCTGTTTGCTAAGGTACGTGACTTTGGATTGCATTTTAAAAGTTGTGTTTTTTTTTTCTTTTTTATTTTGGTTTGCAATTTTGAGATGTTTTTTGTGTTATGGATGTTAGGTTATGATAATTAGGGCTAGAATAGGTTAGATGTGGTTGGATTTGGGTTGAAAAATGATAGATTTTAGTAAAAGCAGTGTCATCATCTTCGGTTTATTGAATCAATTTTGCACATGGGTTTTTGAATGGGTGTGAAAAACCGATCAATGTTATTCACTGATTTTTCACACCCAGCAAAAAATCGATTGGCAGAATTTTGAAAATTTGTGATTTGTTGATTTTATTTTGCCATTTTTAGATTTTTTTTGTGTTATGGAAGTTGGGTAATGATGAACATGGCTAGATTATGTTAAATTTGGTTGGATTTGGCTTGAAAAATGGAAGAATCCGCTGAGAGCATTTGTAAGAGCACCATCTTGTGAAATCAATTTTTGACTAAATGTGAAAAACTAGTGAATAACATTGATCGATTTTTCACACCCAGTAAAAAACTGATTTGAAGAATTTTGAAAATTTGTTATTAATCGGTTTTTGACTAGGCATGAAAAATCCGATAAGTAACATTGACCGTTTTCCATACCCGATAAAAAATAGATCAATTTAATAAATTAAAAATTTTAATTAGTAA
Organism: Nephelium lappaceum; assembly: GCA_021234005.1. Lineage (NCBI taxonomy): Eukaryota > Viridiplantae > Streptophyta > Magnoliopsida > Sapindales > Sapindaceae > Nephelium > Nephelium lappaceum. Next base: position 28,793,501 of record CM037997.1, read on the forward strand.
TAAGAAATTAATTTAGGAATATTAAAATTAAATTAATAAATTAAACTTTATTAACATAGTAGTAAGCAATTAGATTGTAAATGAAACTAATTAATTAATTAATTAAAAATGAATGTAATAAGAGTAAAAATTAATTAAATGAAATTAAAATTATATTAGGCAAAAATAGAAATGAAAAAAAAAGTTGTATTAATTTTTGCATTTAATTACCATTTTTTGTAAAGTCATTCTAACTGTTTGTTGTTTTTCTTTCTTAAAGATGGAATTTAAATATTTACACAGTTTGTAAACAATTGATGAGAAAATGGGCGAGAAGACACATTGGTCACAAAATGGCTTGATAAAATAGTTGTAGTTGTTACTCGACAAGGTTTGTAACATCGGTTCATAAGAGAGTGCCAGTTCGGATATATTTTGTCGACATCCAACAACAATATGACTGCTCTTAGCATGATATTAAGGTTTCTTACTAGAGAGGTGGTGGTCCCCAGTGGGCGCCATGATGAAATGTGGTTTGAAGTCAGGGGAAGAACATACAGGTTTGTGAAACAGGAGTACTTATTGGTAACAATACTCCCTTTTAAGGGTATCGACCGTAAATTGTTCAATACGATGCAAAATGATGACAAGAGTCTCCTATAGCGAATTTTTAATGGAGTGTCGCTGAGTGTGCCTAGCATTGTAAGCCCTCGAATTTGATTGTACGGGTTTCCTAGGAATAGTCCTTGAGTATCAATTAGAGACCCTAAATGGTTTATGGAAACGCTGAAGGTTATAGAGAATCCATAGGGATTGAATTAAACTCGATTGGAGGTTAAACGGGAAAGATAAAATGGTAAATGAAATCGAGTAAATATTTAAGGAAATAAGGGACTAAATCGAAGATAAGTTTTAATATTTGTGGTTAAAGTGAAATTAAGCCAAAAGTTAAGGGAGGAGACCGCAATTTTTAAGGGACGTGACCATCATTTTTAGAATTGAATGTGAAGGAAAATAGAAGCCAAAGAGTTGGTTGACTTATAAAAATAAACTCAGTGAGCTTCGACAAGTGAGAAAAGAAGAAGAGAAAGAAAAAAAAGGAGAAGAAGAAGAAGACCTCGTCGTCTACCAGCTACCGTCGTCGAACCAGCCGCGGAGCAATGCCATCGCCGAGCTCGAGTTGAAGCAAGGCAGAACTCGCCGTAGAACTAGATTGTTGACGAGGCTAAACGACGGTAGAAGTTGACCCAAAGCTGACCGAGCTCGTCGATCTACAGACCAGACTCAATCACGCGAGATCGATGATCGACGACAATGAGGAAGAGCTGCCGATGTGCACCAGACCAAGACCGAACCAGAACCTGACCTCGTCGCCACGAAATCAGACCAGATCGAAGCGAAACCGGCAATGATAAGCTGTTGTCTTGATCACCCTACAGACCCGCACATGAAACCCGTGATTCACGCCATTTTCAACTTCAACTGAGCTCAATTTCAGCTCGAAACCGCCACTCAAACTCGATCCAAATGCAGTTGAAGCTGAAATGAGAATAGAGAAGGTAGATCGTGGAAGAAGAAAGAGAAATCAGCTGCGAGAGAGAGGGATCGCGTGAGGGAAGAAAGGAGGAAGAAAACTAGCTTGAACCCAGCCCAGATCTATCACCAAAAACAGTCTCAAAGCGAAGTTAACGCCAGAGGAAAAAGGGGGTAAGTTATTCAATTTGACATTGATTCGCGTTGATGATTTTATTGATAATTTAAGTTGAGTTCAAAATGGACTTTATTATGATTTGTTTATTGGTTAATTTTGAGTAAAAATAAGTTGAAAAATAAGTGAATTTAAGCATATTGGGAGTTTAGAAAACCAAGAAAATATCAAGGATTTAGAGAAAAATTAAATCGCCCAATAAATTAATTTAAAGGACAATTTTGTAAATTGGCCCATGTGGCATCTGTTGAGAGTTCGGATGACCCTAATAAGTTTAATTAGGCATATTGAGATTATTAAAAGTCGAAGATTAAATTAAAGAACCAAAAATAGAGGGTGCGCCTAAAAAGGGTCATTTAGGGGCAATTATGTAGCTTTAATTATTTTGAGTTTTCAGAAGTTGATGCGAACGTAAATTTACGTATATATATGTTGTATAGGTGACGAACAAGCTGGTGAAGTAAGGGAAGAGCGATAAGGAGCAGTTTAGAACCTTCGGAGAGCTGTTCGAAAGTGATAGCGAAAGGTGAGTGTCAAACTGATTTTTAATGCGTTTTGTGTTACTTTGATTTATGAATGAATGTTTCATGCATGTTTGGATATTTTGATGAAAGTGAAATATGATTTAAATGAGAAATGACACGGTAACAGATAATATGATTTTGTGCTTTCATTAAAACAATGATTTCTTGTTTTGAATTATATATATGAAATGGATTTTAGTTTTAAAAAGTGAAAAATAAAACCTGTGGCTTACCCAGAGAGTTTCATATTATTATCAGTCTGGGTTGAGTACCCGAAGCGTGCATTGGTAGAGTTAGTAGTGTCAGTATGTCGCTAACTATACTAACCGCGGGAGGTACCCACAATGAGTCGCATCAGTCATATGTTTGAGAGATTAGCCCAATGCACGTGAAGGGTATATTATTAGCTAGCTTACCCGAGCAAGATAGAGTTCCGCTCTGTAGCGATGCAGGATTCCGCTACATGAACCAGATAGAGAGCGTTTCAGGATCCCGCTCTATACTAGGGTGCCATGTGGTACGGGTCACTATAGGTTGGCGGGAGCCGGATTGGTTAGCTGGACACCTTTGAGCGGAGTCGGACCAGTTCGTTTCATTAAAAAGAAAAGGGTTTTAGAATAAAAACCCCGCAACCATAGATGATCCGTTTATGAAAAGGAAAACCGTGCAACATGTGTTTTATAATATTAATGCATGAAACTTGTTTTAAAATAAATGGAATTGATTTGAATTATCAAAAATGTTTTTGGGAGGTTTTTATAGAAAATGTAATTTCAAATAATACTATATGACACTCACTGGGCTTTCAAAGCTCACCCAAATATTTTCTGTATTTTTAAATAAACCTCCCTAGGCACAGGTACCATAGCTGCGGAATTACCCCGAGACGATACCAGGCAGCCGCGGTGATAGTGTTGATGTGATTACCCGTTTCTATTTTTGTTTGATATTAAGAGGTGTATACATTTTATTATCCCTACATGATTTTGTAAATATTTTTTTATGGATTTAAAATGTTTTTTGGGAGTCAATTGATGCATGACATATGATTTTGTTGTTAATGAATTTATAAATTGAAATTCGAACTTGTGGTTGTGGTTGTGATGAGTAATGAGAGCCTGAGGCTTAGTAGTTTGGGGGAAATGATTTGTAACATTTTAGAAGTGTTAAATTTTATAATTTACAAGGTGGCAAAGTCCGAAAAACAAATGAGATGCTGTCCAAATTTTTATAAAATATTTTGTAAAGGTTTAAAATAAAAACGAAAAATTTCCCCTCGTTTCCGCTGTTTTTGAAAAGGTTCAGAAAAAAATATGGCTTAGCTCTGCAGGGGATCCTTTAGTTGAGCGAAAGGGCTAGCTGGAGGGTCACCGTAGGATACCAGCAAATCGCCTAGGGAAAGGGATCTGTCATGCATAGCCACTAATAGAGGTAAAAAGCGATACAACGAGTAAAGGCTGTGCAGTTGAGGATGTAATAAATGATGACGATTTATTGAAGATAGCTAATATAGTGATTGCCTTCCATCTATTCTTGAGGCAAGATGATAGGGCCATAATTCCTCGCTTTATATGGGTCATTATAAAGGATCTAGAGGTGTAGAGCTCGTTCTCTTGAAGTACATGAAGCTATAGTATGTTGGTCTACAACCTTCATATGGTGATTAATGAAGAGCGAATTAAAAACACACCGAAAACCATTAACTTGTGTGGCTATGTCCAATCATTTTAGGTACACCTAAAATGGTTAATTTTATAGTTGTCAATCGAGCACTCACGACAACTCGACTATCACACGAGTGGTCTATTTCCCTTTCCTAACTTAGTGTAGGCATTTTATCGAGCACTTTGTATGCTATTCCTTTCGGTTATAACACACAAACTTAAATCATGCATATGATGGCCAATCACATACAAGCATTAAGTTCTAAAATCCCTACTCAACGTACACAACATCCTCAAACAAAAATAATCAACTCTATCACTATTAATAATCAAAATCCATCATCATCCCAACACAACAAATATGGCTACATATAATGGAAAAAATTTGAAGTACAAAAGAGAAGCTGAGAAAAGAACCCATGAGCGTCCTTTTTCCAAGTTTGAATCTATAGAGCTTCTCTCTTCTGAGTTCGAGCTCTTGTATCCTCTTTTTCGCTCATGCAAAGTTTTCTCTCCAAAGTATGGGTGAGTGGTGTTGGTGGGTGAAGTTTTAAAGGAAATGGAGGTGTTTAAGGGATGAAAATCAAGAGTGAGAGAATGGCATGAGAGCCTTATTCTCAACCCCTCAAAACTTTGGAAAATAGTGTGTTCGGATGTATTTAAAGACTTGAGAGATAGAGCATGAAATGTGAAGGAAAAAATAAAAAATAACCTTAAAAGCTATGTTGTATGCTACTAGAATGGGTTGACAACATTGTGCATAACTTGCTGAATAAGCATGGAAGAGAGCGTGCATGTAGAGATAAAGTAGGTTGGAGCGCGCATTTGGCTAGGCACTATTGGACGTCACAGCATGCAAGGAGGTGCAATAGTGTAGCAAGGCTAGTATATGCATGCTACCATGCACATAGGCTGTGAGGTAGGCGCACTAGAAGGCACACATGAAGAAGAAATGCTAGTGAGTGCAAGGAAGGTACGCGTGAAGAGGAAATGCTTGTAAGTGCAGGAAGTGCGCCCACTAGCTAGTGAAGTTGCATATAGGTAGGCGTACTGCATAGACTCTCTTTTGCTGATGTGCACGTTGTTTGGTGTGCTTGGCAGTAGATGTGCACATGAGGAAGTTGTTGAGATGGGTGTCATAGGCATAGAGAGCTAGTTTGGCACAATTCTTGTCCCCAATTTCATTCACTTTCCTTAACAAATATCACATGCTCGATTGTGTTGATCTCGTTGCTCTTTCACCTTTAATTCTTTGCCTCAAAATTAACCCAAATCTTCATATTTATATGAAAACACTGTTTCCTAATTTATTTTTTGAAAAACATTCAAAAACACGTAAAAACGTACAAGAATGACAACAAATTACTTAGATTCAGAGGGTTAAATATTTACTATATTTACCCCTATCATAAGCTGACAAGTATAAAAGCCTTTAATAATTTTCCCCCTATAAGTGTCGAACCTATTCTAAATTCGTTTTTTCTTTTTTCTTTTTTAACTATCCTTATTTAAATATATAATAATAATATAACTATATATATACATATATATATTGTAGATAGTTAGCATAAGCAGAACTCTTGAGCCCATTTACGCTAAAAGAGACATAGATTATTGGAAATTATTCAATCCAAAGCATTTTGTTGGCAAAGAGGTATATAAAGTTGGCGGTGGAGGGAGTGAGGATGATGAGAAGGTGGAGGATGGAGTGGGTGATGATGATGATGAGGTAGAGGGTGTAATAAGTAATGATAAGCATGAGGTCGAGGGTGGAGATTATCATGAGGTGGAAGAGTTTACTAGGGAGGAGGATGAGCTGCATGAAGACATCCCAAATGTGCCATCTAAATTAGAGGAGATATATTCAGAATTAAGGACAAAAAAGTCATGTGATGTACCAAATGTACATCTTAAGGTATGAATATTAAGTTCATTGTGGAAAAGTTGTGGAATGTTGTATGATAGTACGGAGTTGGACAGAGAGACGGAGTCTTTAAACATGATAAACAAGTGTAATTATTTAAATATATAGGTCATATTTCCCGGTTACTCTAAAAACAGGAGAAACTCTATCAAATTTTTTTTTAAAATTGTGTACGATGTGTAATTTTATATTTATTCTATAGGTAAAGTAACAGGACCTAATCCAAATCCTACCGTATTTACAACTGGAGGTCTTGTCTGGCATCTTGACGGATCCCTCTTAAACCCTTCTGGATGAGCTAATAGAAATTCGCGGAACGAACTCTTAAAACATTTTCTTACTTGGTAAAATTAAAATGGGTTGGATTCTTTTTTTTTTTTCAATTAGAAAATTCGATAGCATAACACCTGCGTTTTCAACATTGCCAAAATACATACAAGGTAAAATACACTTCCAAATGGTTTCATTTTCCAATTTAACTTCTTCCACAAACATACTTATTATGACATAAATCAAATTTCCATTTCGTTAATAATCAAAAGCATAAAATCATAAATCAAATATTTTGCAATTTCATACCAAGGTTTAAAACTTAAAATTTTTCGTATTATAAATAAATTCTGGACCACTCATTTATCTATTAAACATACAATTACATAAGATCTTTTTCAAATACATAATATGAAAAGCAAAATTATGCAATTGTCGCGTCATCACCCACTTACTTTTCTGGAGGAGCCTTTCCATCTTGGTCACCCACCTCTATACCTGAGGTGGTTTTATCATAAAAACATAAACTGTGAGCTATGGGAGCTCAGTGAGCTTATATTTCTTTTCAACTAAAAAGTTTTATTTCTTAAAATACCTCCTTAAAACATTTTTCAAAATACATTTCCATTTCTTAAAATTTCTCTTAAGTTTCAAAAATTATTTCGTTGTAGAGTGTGAGTGCTAAATCCATAAAATAAATATGTGCATAAAATCTTACATATAGCTTATAAAACCATAAAACCTACAAGAGTATCAAAATGTATATAAACTTATATATATACATAAACACCATATAACTTAAAAATTTTTAAAGCAGTACTTTTTATTTAAATCGCAAAGCTTACATATGAAATTATAATCACATAAGTGCATAAAAATTCATGTGGAACTCATAAATTACATATCAATTTGAACTTACACATGCTTAAAATTATATATATATATATATATATATATATACATATCAAACTTCATTAACTTGGGACTCAAAAATACAAATCTTATTTAAAATGTCAAACATACACATGAAAACTACAACTCATATATGTGTAAAATTCTTATAAAGCTTATAACTTTAAATAGTCTTTAAACTTATTCATACATAAACTTTACAAGCTGAGTATCAATATGAAATTATTCATATATAAAGCTTCATATAAATTTTATGGTTCTTAAAACATACAAAATTTCAATCCCATTTCCATTCATAGCTTAAAATGGAAAATCCATAAAATTTATATATTCATGAAACTTCACAGAAAACTTATGGATTATAGAATACATAAGGTGAAATTTTCATTTCTTAAATTCTCTCAAAACTTAATTTCATTTAATCTTAAAACATGCTTAAAACATATAAAATATATTTCTTTACTTTCAATACTTTAAATACTTACTTAATTTTTGAAAAGCATCATTCGTACCCTATAATACTTACAACCACGCAGTAGCTGTAATAACACTAACCGATATGGAGTCATTTGACACTTTTAACAGACACCAACCGTGACACTTACTTACTTAAAAAGATATCTCGTAGTTATGTACGGAATGTTACATCGCTAACCATAACATGAGATAATATCCCACAAAAGTAGAGGCGACGAGACAGACTCAATTTTTCCCCAAGTTAGTGGAACATACCCCCTGGACTTGTCATACTATTGTAGGATATACTGGCCGGATCTAAACTTAACTTATAAGGGTGGGTATACTTATGGCCTTTGAAAACTTAATTTATTTTATTTTACTTAGTACAAAAGCATAAAATATCATTTTGTACTTAATGGTACTTAAAACCTCATATATATACATAAAACTTCATATAAAACTTAGATTTTAATAAACATATAAAATGACTTAATAAAACTTCTTATAAATCATATATATATCAATGCAAAATATACATAAAGAATCCATAAAAATTTCATATTTGCATAAGTCTTATATAAATCAGACAAATTGCAAAACACTTAAAATCACTTATACGGAAATCAAAAAGAGGAATGCTTTTCTTTGCATAATATAAAACGTAGCCTCATTTATAAAAAAGGACTTGAAACTTAAAATTTAAAACTTAAATTTTATTTCATACCAACTCATACTTATAAAATCATAAATAATAACTTTCCATACAAAATGTTAAATAATCAGAATATTCATTTTGAATACTAAAACAACAATATGCTTACAAAACACTTAACACTTAAAACAAACATAAACATATATATAGCTTACTTAAATAGTCACTTAGGAAATTTTCTGATAATTTAATTTCTTAAAAAACTTTACAAATTCATCACAACCATTTTGAAACAATATATATATCACTTACAATAAAATACATTCTCAAAATTCCCAATTCCAATTGCAAATACTTCAAAATTAAGTGTAGCACTCACCTTGAATTCAAGTTTCCTTAAGTGGCTCCCACGGCCTTTTCGGTTCTGCTTCCTTCCTCGTTACCTACACATTACATATTCACTTAGAATAGACTAAATTTAACCATACAAAACTCATTACATTGCTTATAACTCATTTAATCCATTTAAACACTATTTTTCCTACAAACTTTCCTATTCGGTTTTAACTTAATTGAAGCTTCAATCTTCCTTTTTCTTTGCATGAATCCTACTTATTCTCACCTAGTAACACCCTCATACACTCGAAATCATCATTCGAAGCTAGAAACGAAAAATGGTGTTTTCACACCCCCTTTGGCTGAATATAACATAGCCCCCTAGCCATTGGATTTCTTTGCTCAATTCTTGCTCCATTCATCTCCCTAACTCACATTTAGATCAACCGTAAAACGATTCTGAAAAATTCCAACAAACGGGTGGCAAAACCTAGGAAAAACCTTATTTTTTTCATCACTTTTTCAATGCAACTTTCACCATTTTCATTCTAAATCTTAATTCTTCTTTCCTTAACGCCATACATACTCAAACATACTTATTTAATGCATGACAACACACACATGAGGTGGTATTCCATAACTCCTATCAATGCCCTTCACTTAATGGTTATAAAAGACAAGTTATTTAAATGGATTTCTAACACTTCTATTTGCTTATCATAGGTTTCTTCATCCTAATTCCAACATGGAATCATGCTTACTCCCATCAAATGTCCATGTGCATTGGCTTTTTAAAAGGGTTGAAAAACTTATTTCGAATTTTTAGTCCACGTGCAAAACCAATCCATCCTTTTCTCCTATTTTTACCTCTTTTCCCACCAGTTTCAAAGGTTCCCTAATGACCAAAAGGACAAAAAAACCATATAATTGATGTTATATCCCACAACAAATCCATATTACAAACAAACATGGTTGGACCAATCAAAATTTAAATTTTCACAAGGTGAAACATAGTCACCTAACGCCATGTCTCACTCGAGCGTCACCATAAGGAGACATTTTTTATATTATTTACTCAATTCCACTTCAATTGATTAAATTTAAGCAATTTAGGGGCATTTTTTGGTCATTGAGAGCTATATAAGGGCGAGAAAATCAAGAAAATGAATGATCGGCTTTTTAAAGGGCTCGGTTTTCGATTTTCAGTCCCCTTGAAAAACCAATCCATCCGTTTCTCCTTTTAATGCCTCTTTTTCCACTAATTTTGAAGGCTTTTAATGACCAAAAAGGCATAAAAACCATAGAATTTTTGTTATGTCCCACAACGGATCAACACATTACAAACAAACATGGTTGGAAAAACCAAAATTTAGATTTGCACAAGCTGAAACATAGTCATCTAATGCCATGTCGCACTCGATTGTCACCATATGGAGACATTATGTAAGTTATTTACTCAATTTATCATTACTTGATTAAATTCAAGCAATTTGGTGGCATTTCTCGGTCTTTGATAGCCACATCAAGAGGAGAAAATCAAGAAAATGAATGATCAGTTTTTTAAACGATTCAATCCTATTGAAAAACTGATCCATTCTTTTCTTCCTTTTTACCCATTTTCCCATAAATTTTAAAACTTTCCAATAACCAAAAAGATACAAAAAACATAGAATTGATGTTATATCCCACAATGGATTAACATTACAAACAAACATAATTGGATGAATTAAAATTTTGATTTGCACAAGGTGAAACATGGTCATCTAATGTCATGTCTTACTCGAGTGTCACCATATGGAGACACTATGTAAGTTATTTACTCAATTTCACCTTAATTGATTAAATTCAATCAATTTTGAGTGCATTTGCTGGCCATTGAAAGCCACATCAAAGAGAGAAAATAAAGAAAAAGGATGATCGATTTTGTAAAAGGGTCTTGAAAAATCAAAACACAGATTTTCTGTTTTTCAATTCCCCTTAACAAACTTATCGATTCTTTTCCTCCCTTTTGACCTCTTTTCCCACCAATTTTTAACGTTTCCAATGACCAGAAGGACAAAAAAACTATAGAATTTATGTTATATCCCATAACAGATCAACATTACAAACAAACATGGCTGGATGAATCAAAATTTAGATTTGCAGAAGGTGAAACATATTCACCTAATGCCATGCCTCAGTCAAGTGTCACCACATTGAGACATTATATAGGTTATTTACTCAATTCCATGTTAATTGATTAAATTCAAGCAATTTGGTGGCATTTGTTGGCCATTGATAGCCGTATCAAGGGGAGAAAATCAAGATAAAGATTGATCGATTTTTTTAAAGCAGTCAGTCCCCTTCAAAAACCGATCCATCGTTTTCTCCTCTTTTTACCCCTTTCCCATAAATTTTGAAGGTTTCCGATAACTAAAATGACACCAAAACTGTAGAATTGATGTTATGTCCCATAACGGATCAACATTGCAAACAAACATGGTTGGACCAATCAAAATTTAGATTTGCAAAAGTTGAAACATATTCACCTAATGCCATGTCTCAATTGAGTGTCACCATATGGAGACATTATATAACTTATTTACTCAATTCCACCTCAATTGATTAAATTCAAGCAATTTGGGGGTATTTGTTGGCTGTTAAAAGCTATATTGAGTGGAGAAAATCAAGAAAAAGAATAATTAGTTTTTTAAAGGGGCTAAAAAATCGATTAGATTTTTCAGTCTCCTTGAAAAATCGATCCATCTTTTTCTCCTTTTTTTACCCCTTTTCCCACCAATTTGGAAAGGTTCCCAATGACCAAAAAGACACAAAAACTATAGAATTTATGTTATATCTCACAACGGATCAAACATTACAAACAAACATGATTGGATGAATCAAAATTTAGATTTGCACAAGGTAAAACATAGTCACCTAATGGCATGTCTCACTTGAGTTTCACCATATGGAGACACTATGCTATCTATTATTTAATTCCACCTTAATTGATTAAATTCAAGTAATTTGGGGACATTTATTGGTCAATGAAAGTCATATCAAGGGAAGAAAATCAACAAAAAGAATGATCAGTTTTTTAAAGGGATTGAAAAAATAGATTTCAAATTTTTGATCCCCTTGAAAAAACGATCCATCCTTTACTAATTAAATTTTTAATAATTGATAAAAATTTAACAGATTCTCCCTTGTTTTTTTAACTATCCTAGTATAATATTACTTTTGTATTATATGTGTCAATACCAATTAATATGAATATGGAATATAACACCACCACTATTATAAAATATTTAATGAAATGGACATTGTCACAACCTTATTATGCAAAATAGCATATACATGGAGTAGGAAATTTCAAAATATAATATAACATAACATACATCAAAGCAAACATAAGTTTCAAATTAATGTTTATTCATCGGTTTCATTATCACCCAATATTGGATTAGGAGTAGGAAACTATATATGACAACGACATTGGTTATGTCCAGTCTTACCATAGAAATGGCATCTTCGGGAGGGTTCAACATTTTCACCAGCATTTGTGCTCATCCCAACTTCTCCAACAACAGTTGCACTTGTTCCAACTTCCCCAATAGCAACTGTGCTCATCCCTCCGCAGGCAAATGTATGGGAGTTTGGGCAACGAAGACAGTTGTGTTCCCTTTTACCATATTTTCTACACCTTTCCAATTGAAGGAATCCGAACCTCCTTTGGTTTACTTGCTTGTCTTTTTCCTATAGATGGCAGTACAATCATGCTTCTAACTTCTACAGGAACATTCCAATTAGTTAATTTCAGGATCGGATTGATCAGACGTTTATATGAAGCTTTTAGCCGTTTTACACTATAATACTAACTGCAAAATGTATCACAACTGATGCCCTTAAACTTGACATGTATCACAAAAGCAAAGTGTTACAATATGACATTAAATAGTAAAAGTAACAATGTACAATTACGATACCTGTCAACAACACATGCATGAAGATATGGCAACTGATCTAGGTTCCACTGAAAGCAAGTACATATGTTTTCTTCAATAACAACCATGTCATCGCCTTTGCTAAAATGCATGATGTTGTACTTGATTGGTTCTGTTATGGGATGCATGCTACCACCCGTCGATAAATTTTTTGCCTACATGATATGATTGTACGCAGAGATGGTAACATAAATTGTGAGTTTCTCAATAGCGACACGTCTATTATTAAACCATCTTTGCAGCACATTTCTCACATATTCATGTGCAGTTGTTATTGGCAAACGATGTGCTTGCATCATGCAATTGTTGAGCGACTTTACAATGCTTGTGGTCATCATTTCTTATCTTCTTTTTGGACAACGTATACGTGACCACCTGGTCACTCCAACCTTAATCAAAGTTGCACGTGTTTTCAAATGTAACACTTGACTTTCTTTCAATATTCTATTACAATCATTCGGCACATAACTGTATGTTACATTGTAAAATGCATTTTTCACATTTGAACGCTTTTTACAATGATGCTTCAAGTTTTGCCACGGGTGGAAAAAACGCAACGTGTGTGAGACTTCACGAAAAGCTACTCTTATCTTATTCAATATGCTTTTATGATGATCGGAAATGATAAGCAAACCATCTGACACACCGATCACCTTTTGCAATCTTCTTAAGAACCAAATCCATGACCGATCTGACTCTCTATCAGCAAATGCAAAAACGATATGGGATAAATCATCTCTAAACCATCTTCGCATGCAACAAAAAAAAAATAACCGCTTTCTATTCACCTTTCAAATGAGTGGCATAAATAACAATTACCATCACTATGCTGGGATTTGATCGTTTTAACATTTCAAAGTACGAATGAAGCTGTTGATATGACTCATTCGCTTGTCCATATGCTAATTTCTTTATATTTTGTAAAGCCTTCCAAGCTTTACTATATAAGATCTATATGTCATACTGCTCTAGCATTTCTCCGATCAAACAATTAGGTGTATAAACATCTCTTCCCACCTTTCTCGCATACAATTTTTCGATGAGAATAGCTTTCACACTCTTCATTTTTTATTCCATGGCTTGACACGTGTGTTCCGCCACATACTTCAACACAAACCATGTCGAACAACGCTTTCTACATCCGGCACAAACTATAAAGCTACAACTCATTTTCTTATAACCAGCCTCAAATCGCTCTACACTTGAATGTCTAACTCGATATTCAAACTTGGCTTTTAGAGCATATTCTCTTATGGCTATACTCAGCTCTTGTTTATTGTCAAAGAATTCACTTGTATATAACGTTCCATATTGGTCGACAGTCGATACAGCACTTGAAGTAGCCTCAATGTCACCCAGTTCTATACCAGGAACAATTCAGTATAGTTGTGAAGGATTGCTCTAAAATTGTAAACCCAAAAATCTTATTTCTGGAAACCTTCCAGCATCAACAGCATCATCATTTCGAGTTTTCTCTTTATCACTATCTTGAGTTTCCTCTTTGTCACTATATCGTGTCTCATCACCATCATCATCTGTGTCCCGATCTTCATAATCATTAGCATCATTCATATAACCATTATTAATGTCGCACATGAAACTTTCCATAGATGTAAATGCAATGACAGTAGCATCAACCTGATTGCTACCAACACTTGAAATAAGATAAAATTGACTTTCAACCATACATGAATTTATAGATCTATCTATATTTGCCACATCATTTCTTATATCTGGTATTGAGTCGATGATATATGGACAAACAGTAGGCCTACTAACTCTAGCTTTAGAGTCTCTCGCAATCTTATCGATATAAATTTGTCTAACATCAATATTTTTAATCCCCATCAAACTAATCACACCAAGATCAAACATGATATGTATCTTTTAAAGTTGGCCATTTGTCATACTTTGTAGTAAATAATAAATACGAATATCTCACCTTTTTCTATCAATGTCAGTCTCTCTGTGCAAAACATCTACTAATGATGAAAAACTACTATATTTGCAAACCCCACACATGATCGACTTACCCCCAACGTAGTGAGACCCATTCCACTCTCCGTCGAAGTTGATTACGATCGTCTCTTCAACCATTCCTATAACATTCATAGAATATTAATAAATTAGTCTCACTCCAATGGGTCAACATTACAAAATGCAATCATATTGAACCAAATAAATACACATGTGGAACAACATATAACACTACAAATCAATACACAACATCCAAAACACAACAAATATAAAAAATATGGAAAAAAAATGCTTAAATAAGTTTTTCATTGGACTAAAAAACCAATATCAATTTCTCAATCCAATAAAAAACTGATTTTGTCCATTAATCGATTTTCCTTAGAATGAAAAATCGATTTCCTTACAAATTTTACAAAACCTATAGATCTGCCTTACAGATAGCATAAATCACAACCAAATCTCTCTTAAAGCCTTTAGTTTGCGATGTGAACAAAAAACCTAAAAACCAACCAATAAAAACATGTACATTACCTTTAAAACTCAAATTATTTTAAATGGAAGACACTACAAGAAATTCATAATACAACAACATATAAATAGCAACCTACCTATGGTTGATGTTGCTGTTATCATGTACCGTAACACACAAAAAATGTGGGTTGTAGAAGCCACATACAACAACTCGCAAATTACGTTGCAAAAAATAAGACACGTACAACAACTTATTGGATCAACAATGTTGCTAAAATAAGCTATACGGCAACATTCTAATCAACCATGTTGTTAAATAAATAATTTTTAATTATTTTTTAATTAAAAAAAAAAGAACATATAAAAACCCCAAAAAAAGCCCTAGTCCTCATTCTTGCTTCATTTTCTTCTATCAAAGCCAACCATAACCCTCTCCTCACCCTCTTTGTCATTTCAACTTAGTCGTCACCGCCAATTAGCTCTTGTTGCCGACCAGTCGGACAATCACCGTCGACCAGCCTGACGTCGTCATTACTCTTTCACTGGTATGATTCATTTCCTTCAACCTTTAACCATTCATCACTTCACATTTAGAGTTTATTAAGATCTCTTCCTCCTCCATATGTCATTCTTCTTTCTCTTGCAGAGAGGTGACATCTTGGATGAATTTGCTGAGTCGAAATGCCTTGCGGTTGAGTGATTTTGAGGAGCTTCTTTCTCTTGCAGAGACTTAACGTCTTAGACTCCATCCGGGTAAGCTTATTTGGGTTTAAAATGTGTTTGCCTCTTTGGGTTTTGGTTTGAATCACTTAAAATGTCATTACCTCTTTGGGTTTTATTTAATTTATCATCAAAATTAAAAGAAAACAAATGAAAGCTAAGAGAGAGATAGAATGAAAATGAAACTGACAAAGGAAATGGAAAAATGTCCAAGTCATTGCCACTTGCAAATAAAACAAAACATGTGTTGTCAAGCCAAGCAGATAGTCATACAAGCAATGTAGAGAAAGAAAATTAGAAATAGAGATATAAAAATCAAAGCAGAGTCAGTAAAGTGAATCAAATGGTAGCCTTGCCCTCTGACTTAAAGTTAAAGTCTTCAAAAACAATTAATGGAAGTGGGGGTATTAATTTATTAAATTTTTTATGTGACTGGCAAAAATAATAGAGCTTACGACTCTGCCATGAAGCCTTAACTTATATATACATATCAGCTTTGTCTAGTCAAGCAAGATACTGATTTATTGAAAGACTTTTTGCAGTTTATGCATTTTTTTGTTTGATAATCAACATATACAATATTATTAGATAGTACTCTATATAGCATATGTCATGATTCATGACTTGACTTAAACAAACCATGTTTTCTACTTGGTATATCTTGATTTTAGTTCCATTGGAACATTGTTATTTCTTCAAATATTGATCATTAGATCAATTGTATAGGTTGTGAATGTGGACAAAAAAGGTTATGTACTGCTTTATATAGTCCTAATTACAAGTGTTAGCTTGTCTTATTAAATTGTGGCTTCTATTGAATGGTTGTTGATGAATAAGAACTGTCTTTTTTATTGCTTTATATATTATGGATACTTGTTGTTGTTTATTATTTCTATGTAATTTTATTTGAGTTATATCAACTTTTATGGGGTTACGGTTGGAACATGTTTGTAGGGGACTGTAGATTGTTAGAAAGAATTGTTTTAATTTACTAAAATACACATAAAATTTTAATGCTTTGTATTTTAGGATAATCTAATCTTTGCTAATCTTTGGATGTTGAGTTGTTTGACTTAGAGCTTTCATTTTAGATGGTTTGTCACATGTTGTGAAGGAATTTCATTCAGAAATTTTCAGAGATTAGCATCTATTGGTTTCAGCATTAGCATGCCTTTTTGTTTCATTTTCGAATTCGTAATTCCTCTCTTGTAGTCAAAATTGAAAATATTATAACATAAATTGATTGGAAGGAATAAGATAAAGAAGACTTATATAACATAGATTGCAAAGGATACAAGCATCTTACTTGTATATGTTATTTGTGTCTTATATAACTACAAATAGATTGGAAGGAATAAGATAAAGAAGACTTTAAATATCTCGTGATGTTAGCTAAAATTTCAAAGCCACGAGTTAAGGATGGAAAAGGTATGTAGCCAACAAAAATACAAAGTAGCAGTTTAATATTTTTCTCTTTTTCTCTTTTGGGTACATGATATAATTGTTTAGTATTTCTTTCCTCCTTGGTAGAAAGATTCAAGGAAATTTTAGTATAAATTAATAAATACAAACAAGAAAATAACATAGATTGCAAAGGATACAAACATCTAGAACATTTAACTTATTTCTTGTGAAGAGTTATGTTCTTATTAGTTGTTACCTTGATATTGGACCTAAAGTTTAAACCCTCGTTTCCATCTTTTATTATTTTGAAGTTTTAATTTTAATTTTTTTCGTGATTGAAGATTGAGTATTGACAAAAGCAACACTATGGACAAGAGATGGGTTCATCTTTCAAGGTTTTTTAAATACTTTATTTTGTTAACAAAACATTTTTGTTATTCCTTTATTTATTATTATTATTATTATTTGTATTGGATGATAAATTTCAAACTTCGTCTTTGTAGACTCTCACTTGAGTATCAAGAAGGGCCACGAAACTTTGTTGATATTGCCTATGCTAGTGTTGGAAACTCGGGTTTGATAGTATGTCCGTGCATAATTTGCAAAAATTTACAACGCCATTCTTCTAAGATTGAGTATGAACACTTAGTTATAAAGGGGATGGATCCTTCATATACTACTTGAGTCTTTCATGGAGAATGTCCCCCTATTCATATAAAATGTACCCCTAGTGCATCTATAGGATGTGAGGATATACATATGAATGAAACATATATGATGTATAGAGATCATATGTTTCATGATGGGCACAACATAGAGGAAATGAATGACAACATTTGTGAGGAAGAACTTATAGGCATAGTTAAAGTTGTTGAAACGCCTTTATATCATGGTTGCACAAAGCACACAAAAATCTCTATAACAGTAGCTTTATTCAAGCATAAGGTCGCATATGGGTTATCTAACAATGGTTTTGATGAGTTGCTTAAGATAATCCGTAATATGCTTCCACTAGAAAATACACTTCCTGATTCTTTGTATTCAACAAAGAAACTATTAAAGACATTTGACCTTGGGTATAAGAAGATTCATGCGTGCATTAATGATTGTTGCCCATTTAGAAAAGAGTTTGAGAATGACCAAGAATATTTTAAATGTCATGAGTCTCGTTGGAAAGTTGATGAACGTACTAAGAAGATTCAACAAGGTATCCCTACGAAAGTCCTACATTACTTTCTAATAAAACCAAGACTTAGGAGGATGTTTGGGATAGCTAAGATGGCTGAAGACTTAAGGTGGCATGATTCTCATAAGAGTGATGATGGCAAAATGAGACATCCAGTGGATTCACTCTTATGGGACACAATTAATAGGAAATGGTCTTATTTTGCATCAGATCCTCAAAATCTTAGATTTGGTATTGCTACTGATGGGTTTAATCCTTTTAAGGATCTTAGCTCAAGATATAGTTGTTGGCCAGTAATTTTGGCAATCTATAACCTTCCTCCATTGTTATGCATGTCACAAGAAAGGTTGATGTTGACTTTACTTATTCCAGGACCAAAACAACCGGGTAATGACATTAATATTTATTTAGTGCCTCTTATAGAAGACTTGAAGAAGTTATGGGATGTTGGAATGGATGTGCATGATGCATATAGTGAGTCCATGTTTAAATTAAAAGGTATTTTGATATGGACAATAAATGATTTTCCCGCTTATGGGAACATGTCTGGATGGCCTACCAAGGGAAGATATGCAAGTGCTCTTTGGCGTGACAATACTTGTTCAAATTGGCTCAAACATAATCGAAAATTTTCATACATGGGTCATAGACGATTTCTTGCTATGGATCATTCATTTCGAAGGAAACGAGCATGGTTCAATGGAAAACATGAACAAGGGCACAAGCCTAAGTTATCTACTGGTGAAGAGATTACAAAGAAGTTGATCAAGTTGTCAATGATTGGGGAAAAAAAAAAGGAGAAACCAAAAGGAAAGTGGTCAAAAAATGTGGAATTATGGAAAAAGAAGTCAATATTCTTCGACTTACCATATTGGAAGGTAATAACTAGTACACTAGTAACTGTTGTCTGTGTTCAATAAATTTTTGTTAATCGTCTTTCTTAATATGTCTTCTGTAGGATATGCTTGTTCGTCATAATTTAGATGTGATGTACATTGAAAAAAATATTTGTGATAGCATAATTGGTACACTTTTGGATATCAAGGGCAAATCTAAAGATGGTCTTAATTCTCGCTGGGACTTGGAAAACATGCATATTAGAAAGGAATTGCATGCTCAAACTAAAAGTAATGCATTTTATTTACCGGCTGCATCACACACACTTTCAAAGGCAGAGAAGCAACTATTTTGTAAAAGGCTTGCCAATATAAAGTTGCTGGATGGATTATGGTTCAAACATTAGGGCTTGTGTTTCCATGAATGATTGCAAGATAATGGGTCCCAAATCTCATGATTGTCACCTTCTAATGCAACAACTTTTGTCAATTGCTTTAAGAGGAATCTTACCAAAGGGTCCAAGAATAGCAATTTTTCGACTTTGTTCATTCTTCAATGAGTAATAGAGTCGTAGATAAAAATAAAATTGCTCAAGTGGAGGATGATGTGATTGAGACTTTGTGCATGTTTGAAAGGTTTTCTCCACCTTCATTTTTCGATATCATGGTTCATCTCACAATTCATCTAGGACGAAAAGCATGACTTTGTGGGCCTGTACAATTTCATTGGATGTACCCATTCGAAAAGGTGAGTCATATTCATCACTTTATGACTTTTGTACTATGTTGCATTCATTTGAAGTGACAATGATTATATTTGTTGTTTATTTTAGATTCATGAAAATATTGAAGGGGTATGTTAGAAATCGTGCAAGACCAGAAGGTTGTATAGCTGAGTGATACATTGTTAAGAGTACACACTCTTTTGTAGCAACTATGTGAGACAAGCCTCTGATATAGGAACCCGACATGGTCAAAATGAAGAGTTGGGGGATGACACATTATTTGGAGGGCGTCTAATATCAACAAGAAAGCCAATAATTCTCACATCTGATATGCTACAAATTGCTCATCGCTACATTTTATTTAATTGTTCAGAAGTTCAACCGTATGTAGAGTAAGACAACTAATTATTGCACATTTTATTATTTAAATTTATATAACATTGTCATTTATTTACCTTGTGTCTTATGAAAATATTAGAATGCACTTGCAAGAATTGAAGAATTTGGATAGACGAACTTGCAAGGAATGATAATAGATTACAAAAACAACACAATGACACATTTAATGCATGGTTAAAAGAGAAGGTTGTACCAATATTAACTCAACAGGGCAACACTGTTTTCTGTATACTTTTTTTGCAAGTAAATTTTCTAATGCTATTATATTAACTTTGACAGATCAATGCTCAAACAAAATGCAATGATACATGCATATCCACTACTTTGAAATGGCTTGCACATAGCCCTAGAGCTATTGCTATGTCATATAATGGGTATATTATAAATAACATTCGATTCCATACCAAAGCGGCAAAGAAGACTCGACAAAATAGTAGAGTTTCAATTGAAGCAACCACAATGTGTAGATCTAGTGCAAGAGATCATACACAAATCATTGGACAAGTTGCCTATTATGGAGTTCTTCAAGATATTATAGTGCTTGATTATCATGTCTTTCAAGTGCCTATATTTAAATGTGATTGGGCAAATGTTGTCAATGGTGTTAAAATTGAAGATGGTTTTGTTTTGGTTAACCTCCATGAAGGAAAGAGTCAATTTGAAAAAGATCCATTCATTTTGGCTTCACAAGCTAAGCAAGTTTTTTATTGTAGGGAGAGTGAAACTTCATATTGGCATGTTAGTGGGGAAATCACCAATAAAAGGTTATCATGAGTTGCAAAATTATGATGACAGTTTGAATATGTCATCCATGCCAAGTCCTATAGAAGATCTTGAAACAAATGTGAACAATGAGAATGAAGATTATACAAGGGTTGATGTAGAGGGCATGTTATGTGACACATAGTTTAGTGTTACACCTATTTTTACTTTGTTATGATCTTTGATGACAAATTGTTTGGATAATGTGTTTTATTATATATGCAACATTATTTGATTTTGATTTTTATTAAGTTGTTTTTCTTTGATAAGGATTGATTGTTAACAAGTAGATTTGGTGTTATAAATTATGATATTTGATGACAAGTTGTTTGAATAATGTGTTTTATTATATATGCAACATTGTTTGATTTTGATTTTTATTAAATTAAGTTGTTTTTCTTTTATGAGGGCTGATTGTTAACAGTAGATTTGGTGCTATAAATTATGTTACATGTTGTTTAATTCTATAATTTACTTTGTTATGTATAAACTTTTATTACATTAGTTGGTCATAACATATTGGTGGTTTTCGTGGTGCAGCTTTTCTTAAGAAATTTATTATTTCTTCAACCAAGTCAATTGACAGTGAAAGACAAGAATGACAGAGGTAAATGACCACATCACTTTGTTTATATTTGATGGCAAAAGACAATAAAGACTAGTTTGGATAAGATGAAAAATTTACTTAGTTTTTACTTTAACCATTGACATATATATAATTATTTCTTCATATTTGTTTTGGTTTTTGTTTGTAGTCTTCGAAATCAGCTGAAAGGAGAGCAAAAAAGCAACGCCAAGCTATATTTGCTACTATGCTTGAAAATAGAAACCATGGGATAAGTGTCACCAATGAAGAGGCAAGTGAGGGGAATGAAGTCCCAAGTGAGACAAATACTCCAAGTGAACAAAATACACAAGATACCGATGCCACTAATAATACAAAGAAAAGAAAGCCCATGTGGACCCACTCGAAGACATTGTTGAAAGGGAAAGAACCAGTTGAAGTTGATGTGAATATGCTTGGTCAAGTGGTTGATGGAAATTCAATTTCTCTTGCATCATATATTGGCACTATTGCACGAGAACATGTACCGATAACACTTAAAAGTTGGAAGAAACTTAAGGACTCCAAGAAAGATATGTTGTGGTCATGTTTATTGGTATGTGCTTAATTCTACACAGATATTAATTTCTACTTGTTTTCTTTTTAAGTTTTCTTTCATAACAATACTTGTCAATTAAATGTTGTTTTGTTCCTTTGCAAATGACCCAGCAATATTTCAAATTACCAAACTCTAGCAAGGAATATATCTTTAAGAAAATGAGGGGTTGTTGGAGGCAATATAGATCGACTATAACAAAAAAGCTTATTGAAGCAAACAAAAAGAATGGAAGAAAGCGTGCATTTCGAAGAATCAAGCCAACAAATGTGACAAATGAAGAAGGATGGACAACTTTTGTTAAGCATAGAATATCTTCTACTTTCGAAGTGAGCATAATTATCAACTATTACTAATACGTGATTATATAATAATTAGTCAATTATTATTTAATTACTTTGTCTTGAAAATGATAATATTGGCTTGTTTTAGGCAAGGAGCAATAAGTTTCGAGATATGAGAAATAGTCAATACATCCACCACGCAACTAGTCGAAGGGGCTATGCCCGCTTACAACATCTCATGGTTAGATCTTTGCATTCTAAAATATTTTTACTTGTTTAAAGTATTACAATGTTTACAATTTAAAGAAGATATAATAATTATAATTTTTTGCATTAGAAAAAAGAATCCCAAGTTGAAGGAAAAGATCCAAAATCCATTACTAGGGTTGATGTATGGATTAAAGGACATAAAAGAAAGAATGGCCAACCTATGAGCGAAGATGTGCAAAATATCATTGTAAGGAGCAACTGCATTCAATTTTAAATTTTTTCCCTTTTCTTTTAAAACTTAATAACTTATTTTGTTCGTCTTTTTAGAATGAAATTGATGAGTTGCATGCATCACAAAATCCTTCAAATGATGACAATATACATGAAGATGCCATTGCAAAGGGTTTTAGGACGAGACAAACGTGGTCAAGTGAGGGGCCTTGGATATGGAACAACACCATCACGAGTAGATGCTCAATTTCAATTTGGACAAAAGATGAAAATGCTTGAGGCAAAATTGAAAGAAACAAATGATGAACTAGCAAAGCTTCGAGAGTTGGTGGTTTCGATAATGAAACAAAATGACTCGGTAATATGAGTTTTTTTTTCTTCTTTTTTTTTTTATGTCATTGTATAGTATAGTTCTATTGTTATCTTTTCACTGAAAATATTATTTTTGTTCTTGAGTTACTAAATAGATGTGGAGTGGAGGATGTAGTAGCTTCTCATGCATGTACTCCATCTCACGCATACACGCCTCAGGTTAAGATTTGTCTCATAATATTACTTTTCTTTCTTTCTTTCTTTCTTTCTTTTTTTTAAAAAAAATAAAAATAAATTGTGTTTATGCTATTGACATTTTTTTTTCTTGTAGTCACAACATGGGAGTGCTCCTCTAACACAAGGAAGTGCACAACTTGAAAATGCAAGATGTCAATTACTACATTGGTATCCAAAAAATAATGTGGAAGATCAAGTTGTTGCAGTAGGAAGAATTTCATCAACGGATCCTAAGGCCCTAGTGCACCACATACCACTCGGAAGGAGTTATTGGAAAGTTTGGGTTAATGCAATAGAAGATGATATAAAAGTGTGTAGACCGACGAATGAGTATGAAACTCTCAATGAAGCTATAGGAACAACAGTTGCATGGCTAAAGGATTACATCAAATTGTTGTAGAAACAAGGTAAATGGTAGGTATTTTGAAAAATACCTTTTACGTCTTTTTTGGGTATTTTGAAAGGTAAATGGTATTATTTTGAAAGATACATCAAATTATTGCATTGGATGTTTTCTAGGTTTACAAGTTGGTGATGTGGTTTCTAGCAAGGTATATGCTTGTAGGAAAAAAAGAAAAAACTTATTTTTTTGGTGGCTTAGCAAAGTTATGGATCATGGTGGATGTAAAATTGTTGGAATTTTAGGGTTCATGCGTAGTATAGTGACCACATGCTTTTGTGATTATGTGATATATGTACATGTATATGTGTACTTACAATTATGTGCATATAAGTATGTATATCACAAGCTATGATGAGATTTTGTGTAGTCTTTTTTATGTAAGTAATTTATGGAATTACATAAATTTAAGTAATTTATGGAATTATATGTAATGTTAGTGACAGATTATGAAATTAATGAATAAATTAATTTCTTTACAAATTGAAATTAATATTTTTGTAATCAATATGATCTATATATATATGCAAGCATATTCATCCATTCCAAAAATATATATACAACTACAGTAGCTAAATCATTCCCAAAAAAAAAAAATTATAAAAAAAATTGCAACATATTTCGTATGTTGCCTTATACCTCTATAGCAACATACAATTGAAGTTGTTATAGATATATGACTACATAACATTGTGCGTTGCTGTATCTAATCATGAAAACTTAAAGTTCATGTTGCAACGTGCGGTGCATGTTGCTATAATATTTATGGCAACGTACAATCTCACATTGTTGTTAGTATAAGACAACGTGACATTAACGTTGCTAAAGGGGTACACTTTTTGGCAACATGCTCTTCCCACGCATAAGGGTGTGCGTTGCGAAAGGTTTTAGCAACACATTCTGCATGTTGTCGTATTGCTGATTTCTTGTAGTGAGAAGAACCTTCAAAACCTTTAATGGATGAAACTTAAATGGATCAAAAACCTTCGATGGGCGAAGAAGCTTCAATGAAGAATCCCTTGCTTCAAGGTTGTTTTTTCGGTTACAATGGTGAATGGAAGAAGAAAAACCATAAATAGAGTAAACAAAAGCGGTTAGGATGTTGTTATGAAAAAGAATGTTATTTTGGTAATTTTAGGTTAGGGTAATTGGGTGATTTTCAGTTACGGATAGTTTAGTAATCTTGGGTGTAGAATGGAAATATTTTGTTTGAGAAGTCAAAATCAATTTTTTTTAAAAAGAAAAAGTGGGTAAAAAATAAAATTTTCCTTTATTTGGTTAAAAATCGTAAAGCTCCCTATATATATACATATATTCTACGTTTTAACAAGTGCCCAAAACTTATTACTCTAGAGTTGAAGTGGACAAGAGATATAGATAAATTAAGTTTAGCTGCGAGTAGCAAATCATGGTAAAGTTGCAATCACAGATCATTAAAGTCAAAAGTAGCATACTCCTAGTCGCTATAATTACTATTTGTGCCTTTAAATACACAATCATATGTCTTTTGCGTCACCGATCACTATTGACTTCTTTTTCATTGTGTTGAAAAATTGAAATGATTGTTATTACTTTAATTTTTAACTTTACAACATCTTTTTCAGGTTTATTGAAAGAGAAATGAGGAAAGCATTTTGTTACCCGGATCCCTAAATAAATAAATGAGAACTTGTAAATAGATTCAAAATGTAACAAAACATTGTTTCAATGTTTTAAATTTATTATTTCTAAATAACTGATAATTAATAACTTAATATATATTTTAAAATCTAATACCGAATTGGTTAGGGAATTGTTTGGATAGGACTCGACTTGAATATGCACTCCCACAAACATTAGGTTGAAATCTTCCCCTATGTTACTTTATTTTACTTTAGATAAAAATTTTGGATTTAGGCAAGGGAAAAACAACTTATACTTTTGACCTCAATGAGTGGATGTAAAAATTATCACCAACCTACCTCAATTATTTGGCTTCACTTACATTATTATTCTCACGTAGTGGGGTCTTAAACCCCTCAAGAGATGTGCACAACAACTGAACTAAAAGAGAGTGCGCATAATTAAATTAATAATAAAAATTAATTAAATTCTGTAAAAATTTAATTAAATAGACCCAATAAAAAAATTAATAATATTTTATTACTAACAAATATGCTTCTATTTGTTAAATTAAATTAATTGTAAACACCTTTTTCAAATCTGTGTTGTAGCTCAAGAAATTTTAAATCTGTTTAAAAAGTTTGCTTCAATTTTCAAAATATATTAATTTCGATTTTCTTAAAACTTAATACGATATGAATTAGGAGTATGTTATATATCCTATCTTGCATCACAACTTTCATCCAACTTCATGATGTGTTAATTAATGATTGAATACTTAATGATAATTATTTATTTAATTTGAAGTATTAGTTCATTAATTGATAAATTATGAGTTGAGATCGAGTTGAGATATAAAAAGTGAGATGTACTCCAGCATTATTTTTACACTAAACTATATAAAAAATATCATAATTAATATGTAATTATCACCCCATTTAATATATAAATAATATTGACCACCTCCTACTAGGGTTTGGTGATATAAAACTTCATTCAATCTGACAATATCTCAGTTCGAATGACTACACCACATATGATATTTTTAAATATATATATATACATAAATAATATTGTAATACAAAATTAGAATACAGATAACATTACATTTTGTTGAATAGGATTGTACGTAACTTATGCTTTTTATTTATGATTACAATAATTGAAAATCTATTGATTAATATTAAAATTAGAGGTCTTGTTGGAATATAAGATAAAACTATAAGACAAAACTATGTGTGTTAGAAAATCTACTCCCTTAAAATCAAGAGTAATCTATTGTCATAGTAAAGAGAAAAAACCCCAAGTGTAAATACGTTGGTAAATGCGTAACTTGGGACTTGGATCCCTGATCATAAATATGAATGGAAATGTTTTATCACTTAAGTTATAAATAGATATACATCTGAATCATGTTGAAAAGGCTAACTAATTTTGATTTTATAATTGAAGTATATACAAAGTCTTCAATTAATAAAGAATATATATAAGAATCTTGCTAAAAAAATCATATCAAAAGCATGTGTACTCAGAGTTCCCAACATATATAGAAGGAAGGAATTTTGAGAAGAATACAAAAGAATGTGGACACGTTATGGGCGGAATGTTGGCGTATAGTGAAAATTGTGTGTCAACTGCACACGCACATTGCTTTAAGAGTGCTTAGCAACATGAGCGATGGTGGTGGTTGTGGGACCCTAATGTCCAACAACAACCAACAAAAAGCTAGGTGATCAATAGGCATCACTCTTTGGATGCTTTCATTTCTCTTTCTAAATTGCATTTACATGCCATCTATATGTTTTTTATCTAATTATTGCTTTGTGTGCATTAATTTTTAATCTTCATATCTTTAAGTTGTGATAAGTGATAACTCCAATCATATCACTAGAGGACAACAACAAAAATCATGCATTATTTATATACAACCCTTGCTATGAAAAATAAGTCTTCAGTGAAAATGAAATAAATGTACTATGGATATTATTCTTAATTGGCTTCGTTCAATAAAAATTTTACTATTTTTTTACTTTTTTCTTTTTAGAATTACTAATAACTATTTAATTAAAATAAAAGCGTATTGTTGATAAGGGGTGTTGGCCAACGGTCTTAGTTTTCTCACCCTTAAAGCAAAATTTTATATATATATATATATATATATACATTGTCAAGTTTAATTTCAGACTTGATAGTTAAAATATGGTGGGTCAAGCATCAAAATCAAACAAAGTCCATTACTGTTATAATGTTGATTGAATTGTTGTTTCGTTCTCCAGTCCACTAATAAAGTTTCACGTGCCGTGTTCTCCTTAAAAGACTCAATTGTGGAATAGCTGCCCATGCACAAGTAGCATGCTGACAAATTACTACTGTGCATTAGCAATGGATAGTATATACATATCGTGATGCCTGAACTCTATCCATGAAAATGCTTTGAGAGATGTATAATTACTTGAAACTACCCAAAATCGGTTTTGAAATTGTAACGTTGTATACCTCACCTATTATATTCCGACTTTTTCCATTTCATATTCTATCAAGTGATGATAATAATGCTCTTATATGTATCTTAACTAGTAAAATCTGAGGTTTTGGGTTTGAATGTCATTCATGCTGATGAGGGATTTAATTTATACTATTGTAATAAAAGACAAAAAAAAAAAAAAGGTTTTTACTGAAAGTGCATTTTTTTTTTTTTTTCATTTACAACAACTCTAGGACACCTAGGTTAAATGGTTATCAGATCTAAAGGTTTCTCGACTGAACACGGTAATCCGAAAATCTATTTTCAGAACAGAAGAAGATAACCCACAAAGTAGTGGGAAAATTGGCTACCGAATTAGGTTTGAGAATGAACATTGAACCCGAGCTTACTAAGTGAGCCAAGGTCTCGGTTGCTACTGAGGCAAAGCAGCTCCTCTAGGTTTTGATAAAAGGTGGTGTGGCAACTTAGCTTAAAGATAAATTCCTCGTCAGGAAGTCAATAAGATTATATATTCTGTTAATATTTCACTTTCCATATTTCTAAATTTAAAATTTTCAACAAAAGAAAAAACAATTAGCACAATCATTTTCAATAAGATTTTGGTTTAAGCTATAATATGGATTCTAGAGAGATTTTGGGAAAAATATAGGAGGTTTGAAATTACCAAAAAAAAAAAAAAAAAAAACCCTCATAAGTGATGTGACTTATTAATTAGTTACCTCTACCAGTTAACAATTTCGAACATCAATAAGTCCTATACTTTGTATTAATATTTACAAAGGTATAGATAAACTTCTTCCAATACTTAGAAACAGTCATTCAAGTTATGATATTAAAGTCATCTAGATAGATCTCGATAGTTCTCTGATCATAAAAATATATCATAGAACTAAAAAGAAAAACAAGGCACAAAAAAAACTAATAAACAAAAGCAAGTAGAAGAATTTATCAAAAGAAAAAGAAAAACACACACACGCGCACCTTTCACACAAGTAGAAGAAACATTCTTTCAAAAACAAAAAAAAAAAAAAAAAAGTGGAAGAAACATCAAACAAAAGACCAGACGCGTACATGAGGATTAAGAAAGGTGAATAGATAATGATAATCCACAATGTGGCCCCAGGCCAAATCTGCGACACTGAACATGGCGACAATGTGAGATGTGACTGACCAAACACGCCCCAGTCTATCCTTCTGTCCTGAACTTATTGGCATATCATTGGTTGCACTACTAGATATTTTATAGAAACAACATTTTGAAATTAATATAAACTTGAGTTATATGTTAATAATTTCAGTAATTTATGTGCTTTTCATTTATATATGTTATTATGATTCAAATCTTATCATAATTATTTACAAATATAAGTAAAGAGTTTTCTTCTCTTATTAGAGAATTAGATATTTCCAAATGTCATAGGATATTTTAATTACCACATCATTATTTAGAATGCAAGTAAGATGAAAAAAAAAAGGTCCATAACTTAAATGGTGCTAATGGAAAATTAGTTAAATTAACAAGAACGAGAGGTGATCCTCATTATTAATTTATATACAATTAATATGAATTCTTATAAGTTGAGATATACTGTTTGAGTTATAAAGTTAAAGTAGATTTATTAGAATATTTACACTTAAATTAGAGGCCAAAGTGTTAATTTTGGTGAAAAAGATAGAAAAAACATTTTGAGCGGGTGTGCATAAATATAAAGTTATATTTTAGGGTTCTTGTTATGATAAAACAAGTCATCTACTTGCATGGAAATTCATATAGTCTTTTCTACTAAACAAGGAATCTTCAAATCAGTCAACTTTTTTGTGATTTACATTTAGCTTATAAATGTAACATTAGGTAAAATATTGAGAAACGTGTCCAGTTGAACAAATTATAAACTTAAGTAATACTAATACAATTAAATAATTTTGTTTAAAAAAATACAATTAAATAATTTATCCAGATAAGCTAGATATTAAAGTGTTTGCTAAAGATAAATCTTTTGAAATTTGAGGATATTATGTTAAAATTTAAAATGAAGTAAATAGATTGAAAATTATATAGAGGGAAAATTATGTGCAAGGACCCCGACATTTGACATGTACATTCAAATAATTTGAGCTTTTGAAAAGGAGCAATATTGTATCTTTGACTGTGTTGATCATCGTTAAAGATAATGGTGACTTAACACTTGGAGAGTCAAATATTCTATACAATCATAAATGAATGTGTAAAACATTTAAATGAATAAAAAAATTATTCTATACAATCATAAATTGCCACATGTCGCACTAAATATATAATAATTAATAAAATTATTATTATTATCATTATTATTATTTAAATGGATTTGACTATCTTACTCAATCACAAGCTTTACTCTTCAATTGAAACCCTTAGACATAATCTAAAAAACATTTTTTTTCCTTTTTCCTTTCATCATCGTTATTTTCTTTATCTTTAACATCATCATCATCCTCTACATCTTCAACACCATCTTCAAAACAAAAACAATTTCTCTATCATCTTCATATCAAATTAAGATAAAAAAATTACTCAACATCTCTTCATCTTCCATCACAATATCTACCAAATATCACAAAAATTTAACACAAAATTTGAAGAAAATTTGAAGAAAGAAAACTCAGGTGGAGACCTGAATCTCCATTAATGGAGATTCCAATCTCCACTAATGGAGATCGCGGAGATTAGGAGATCTCCTCCATTAATGGAGACCTAGATCTTTATGGAGGAGATCTGGGTCTACATTATTGGAGACCCAGACTTCTCTATGGAGATCCCTGATCTTTGTGGAGGAGATCCCTTAGATCTTCGTGGAGGAAGATCCTTGATCTCTTGAGATTAGCTAGAGATTAGTCTTTTGCTTTTTTTTTTTAAAAAAAAAAATTATATAATTATTATTTTGTAATTTATTTAAAACAATTTTAAAGGGATGAGTAGTTGTGTCTTTTCATAAAAATAAGTAGTCAAACCATTAATATTAATAAAGTCAACTAGATCAAAGGTATCATATTAATGCTTTTAAACAAACGTCAGTTATTTACAAATATATGCGAAACGTAGGATGCTTGTACCTAATTTCCCCGCACATGCATATGGAGAAAATGACATGAACAAATTGATGATGGGATGAATCATAAACATGTGAAGAGAATGAGAAGAAATGGGTGTCGTGATTCGTCATGGCTACTTGTTGCCTTGCTTGGCTATATTCCTTTCAGCCTTCCGCTAACATCACGTATTCTAATTTTTTTATTTTTTTTTAATCTTCTGACACTAGATCACATTACTATTGGGATCCGTTGAATAGAACTCAAAAACATGACTCGGATCTTTCCTTTCAAAAGATGAGAGAGGGCTGTCCACACAAAGATGAGAAAATTGCTCACATAATAGTGAGAGAAGTGAGTCAAACCCACCACTTGGAAGTGTGTAGTGGGTGAGAATGATATTTCCAATAGGCCAAATCACTTTTCTCACCATTAAATTAATTTAACAATTGTAACATACACTAAAATTTGATTGTAAGTTAATAACCCTGAGCCATAGTCAATAATACTTATAGTCTAAATTTTATTGTTTAATTGCCACTCATATTAAATGATAAAAATTTGATAATTTACAAGTATAGAACTTATAAATGTTTTATAGAAATTTTGCCCACACCTGCAAACATGATTTTTTTTTTTTTAAAATTTAAGTCATTAAATGCTATTTCAAAAGCAGTTATCAATGATTTAATTATATTTAAATATAAGTTTTTAGAAAAAAAAAAAAAAAACTATTTTACAATTGAATGTCTCAAAAAGTAATTGTATTTATTTGTATCTTTAAGTATTCTAAAATATAAAATAAAACAAACTCAATCTAATATAATTTGTCATTGCTAGATTTTGTTCTTGTTTTGCACAAAGCAAACGGAGGAAGAAAAATTAGGGGATTTTAGCAAAATTACCCTATCCTTGAAAAAACTTTCAAAATTATTTCAAATTTCCTAATATACTCTAGTGTTGGAGAAAGGTATATGAAATTGTAAAAAGAAATTCGTGTTCACACAAAATTAGTTCAATACATTAAGATTTGTCGAATGAGTTGATATTTACTGTGACAAAAATTAATTTTTGGATGAGAAAAAAAAAAATTATCTTTGTTTTGAATGATGGATTTTTTTTTTTCCCGAAAAATTATAGTTCATAGGTTGTTGCGTTAGACCAACCTAATGAATAGTGTATGTCAAGTCAAGCTAACCCAGTAGAAATTTTTGTATTAAGTTGGCTTGACTCAGTATCAGGTTAGCCTAACTCGATGAAAAAAAATGCATAACAATCGTACTTTGATTATATCTTAAAATATATTTATTGGATTAATACGATTTTTGATGCTTGGAAACAGAATTCATAGATCTACAATTTAATGAATACTTTTATAAGTTTACTGTTTTTATGGTCAAATTTAGGAATCCACATGTACTTTACTTATTTAGGAATCCACATGTACTTTTACTTTCTGCTGAGAACATCAAAGGATCTAGAGAGAAAAAGACGAGCACGAGCACAATTTTATCAATATTCCAAAAGCCAAAAGAATCAGTAATAGCCCTAAACTAAACTCTTATTTATAGCTAACTAGTTATAATTCCTTTAGGAAACAAAATCTCTTTTGGAATCAAATTCTAAATAGAAATAATAGCAAATAAGTAATGAAAATAGCAAATAATTAAGGAAATGATATCAAACTACAACAAGGAAACAAATATTAAAGTCTAAATAGAATAATATCTAAAGAACCTTTAAATCCCGCTTCAACCTGCACCAAATCTATCTATTGTGACTTGCTCCGCGGGATGCATCTCACGATGCATGTCGCAATTATTCTCTAGATTAATTCCGCTGGATACACCTATTAGGTGGATCTCGGGACGTAAGTCAGTTATTGCCCTCTGGAATAATTTCGCAAAATGCATAGTTGGATGCATCAATAGTATAGGTTGCACTCGAGCTCATTTTTTTCCCTTTAGATCCTCCAATGTTTTCATCACATTTTTATTCCAACATTTTCACTTTTATATTTTAATTTTGACCATGAGTATGTTGGATGTAGACAATGGTTTTGACACTAAATTATAAATTTATGAATCCTCTTTCCATCTAATAAATAATTATATCAATCCAGTAAGCACATCTCAAGATATTAAGTCAAGCATATTGCATATTGCTTTAGGTTAGGCCGACATGATATTAAGTCAAGCCACCTGATGAATAATAGCAAAGGTAGGGTTAAGTTGACCGAGTATTGGATTAGGCCAACCTAATGAAAATTTTAGCACCGAGTTGGCCGACCTATTATCAGGTTAGCTTGACCCGATGAAAAATATGCTTCACATTATATTTTGGCTATATTTTGAAATATACTTATTAGATTGATATGATTCTTAATTCATCAGAAAGAGTATCGATAGATCTATAATTTAATGCTAATCATTATCTAAATCTAACATATTTATGGATAAATTTAGAGATAAAAGTAAAAAATGTTGGAATAAGAAAGTGAGAGTTTATGTGGATTCCTAAATTTGACTATGAATATATTGAAATTACAAAATTATTGTAAAATAAAATTATAGATCTATGACTCTACTTTTTATTACATAAAAAATTTGTATCAATCTAAGAAGTATATCTCAAGATTTGACCAAAATACGATTGCTATGCATCTTTTTATCGAGTTAGACTAACCTAATATTAGGTTAGGCCAACTTGATGCAAAAGTTTTCAACATATCAGCTTGACTCGATGAACACTCTTCACCGGGTTGACTTGACCTAATGGTTGTACATTTTCAAAAAAAATAAATAAAAATTACACGATTCAAAATGAAGATAACTATTTTATTCTTATTCAAAAATTTATTTTTTTATTATTTTTATTTTTTACAAAATATATCAACTCATGCAACCCAATTTAATGTATTGAACTCAATACTAATTTTTTTACAACTTTATATATCTTTCTCCAATATTAGGGATATTTTGGGATGTTGGAGATAGTTTCATAAGTTTGTTCACAAGGGGATTATATAAATAGCTTTGTATAGGAGGGTAATTTTCCTAAATTTCCAATATTTAGTTTGAACCATTACATGCATTTGCTAAAGCTCAACGTCAACATTTAATTAACATTTCAATATCTCACTTGGTTCTCTTTATATAATTGTGAATTGTACTGTCTTTTTTTTTTTTTTTTTTAAATACTAGAAATTCGATAACATCTATCAAAACCAAAAGATTATAACCCTAAAAACCAGCCAAATTTGGGGCTACCAAATATGCATAAAATAGCAAAGTTTGTCCCCTTCAAAGGATCAAGCACGAATGCCAAATGGAATACCCGACAGTTCCTAATCATGGGAATGATAAGGTAACACTATATTCGGCCAACCATATACAACTAAACACCAGATAACAAAAGACTAAAAACATAATTGAAAATCACTAACACCCAAAATAACCTATATAATACATCCTCCAAAATCGAAAGGCAGAAAGAAGGCTAATTACCAGGAGACAAGCAAGGCGCATCAGAAGTGAACATCCCTACGATAATCAAACCTTTTCTCTGAGCTTGAATAAACCATCCTGAAAGCATAATAAGACTATGATTGCAATGTCGATATCCATCTAAAATACTCCAAATCCATCGTTGCTTCTGACCATCAATGAGGCTTTCAGCTACTAATTTCTATTCAACACCTAAAAAATAAACACACAAAATCATAACAAAACTGGTTTTTAGAGCCGGATCCAGTTATCAACTGGATCTAATCCTAAAAACCCCAAAACCAAGGAGATCTCTAAATAGAAACTAGAAGAGAATAAAAATGGTGAAGATTGGGACAAGAAGGAAGCAAAGGGATGCGAAAAATTACCCAGATCTAGCCAGGAATACCCTTCTACGGTGCTTTCTCTCTTTAAGGATGAGAGGACTTTCTCTCTCTAAAGGAGGAGACAACCTTTGAGAAGACAAAAACCTAATCTTGAATTGTATTTATATCTAACCTAAACACATTAGTTAAGGATTGAAAAATATGAATCGAATTGTGTTTATTCTTCAAAGACATAAAAATAACTATTGTCTAATGTGGTTTGATGGTAAGAAACCCTCATTTGTTCAAGTTATTATATACCAAATGGTATTTAAAAATTGAGTAATGTTAAACTATTAAAAAATTTATTTAAATTCACTATTCAAAAGATGTAAAAGGTTAATGTATAATTATCACATCATCAGTACATTATTTCAAAATTAATATGGTAGCTATAAGTAAACTTATCATATTATTTGGATAAAATTTTTGAATAAATTTTTAAGAACTATAGTATTATTCTTAAAGAATAAATAAATACATATGAAAGTGTAAATAAAGGCATATAAAAGTGATGTGACATATAAAAAAAAGTTAACATAATTTTATTTTTTATCAAGTTATTAGATTCTTTAGCCACAAATCAAGGAACATGTAATTATTAAATTAGAATAGTTTGTTTAACTTTACAAGTATATATAAGGATTTTCATAATTAGGATTTAGTTATCTGATTAACTATTTAAATCATACAAGGAGTAATTAATTACGGTAAGTTTCAATAGATCTCTCACTAGCTGGATTTGTATAAATTAAAAAAGGAAAAAGTGAAGGAGTTAATTTTAAGAGCAAATGACACAAACGACTCCTAAAGTTTGATGTAATTACACTAATGTGCAATATATATATATATATATTTTATTGGACGGATATCTTCTGTCATTAGCGGAATCGCAAGAGTTATTGATGTTCCCTTCTCTTTTATCGATTAAAAGGACTTTTCTCTGCACAACAACCTTTTAGTCAAAGCTCAGTAACACCTTGGGACCCTCCATTCCTCCTTTCTTAATTAATTCTTCAATATCCTAAGAACGAAGCACCTTTGACTGTGCATACATATATTTATAATCTGACGTTGAAATGAGATTCCAATTAATTAAATTAAATTAACTAAACAAACATCATCAAATGAATATACTTTTTGATTATCCTATCCGCCTGTAAAGCAATCTAACATTGGATACTGAGAGCCAGTAACCAACACACCTTTTGTTGATCAAATTGTCTAGTGAGTTGTGTGACTTGTGACCAAACCAAGGAGAAGGAAGGAGGCAACACAACAACAAACAAACCCTAAAGAGGCACAGGATGCCTTCAAGGGCCTTTCCTCCTCCAAGTCCAGCGACAACCTCCTCAAAGCCTCCAAGCTTCATCGCCAAAACCAAGATTCTCTTGTTGATCCTCACAATCTCTTCCTCCATAGTTATAATCTTCACATTGCTTTACTTCCTTTACCACCTTTGGTACTCTCTTGTTAACCGCTCTAGAACCCTCCCTTTT
This sequence comes from Nephelium lappaceum, assembly GCA_021234005.1. Taxonomy (NCBI): domain Eukaryota; kingdom Viridiplantae; phylum Streptophyta; class Magnoliopsida; order Sapindales; family Sapindaceae; genus Nephelium; species Nephelium lappaceum. The sequence goes on from CM037997.1 coordinate 28,829,749, forward strand.
GACTCCAATGCTCCTCTCAAGCTCCAAAGGTTCAGCTACAAAGACCTGAAGAATGCTACTCATGATTTTGATGACACCAACATCATTGGCAAAGGTGGTTCTGCTACTGTCTTTCTTGGCATTGCTAGAGATGGCAAGTTGTTTGCGATCAAGAGACTTGACACACTCTCCCTACAAACTGAGAGAGAGTTTCAAAATGAGTTGCAGATTCTTGGTGGGTTGAGATCACCTTTCTTGGTCACTCTCCTGGGCTACTGTGTGGAAAAGAACAAGCGGTTGCTGGTTTATGAGTACATGCCAAATAAGAGCTTGCAGGAAATGCTGTTTAGTGATGATGGCAATAATTTTGTTTTGAAATGGAATCAGAGATTTGATATTATAATGGATGTTGCTAAGGCCTTGGAGTTGTTGCATTTTTGTGATCCACCTGTGATACATGGTGATATCAAGCCCAGTAATGTGCTGCTGGATATGGATTTTAGAGCGAAAGTTTCGGATTTCGGTTTGTCAAGGATCAAGGTGGAGGGTGGTGAATATGGGGTGGATTTGTTTAGCCAGGACTTGGGCAAGAGTCAAGAGCTTTCAGAGACTCCTGTGGATAGTGCTCATGAGGTAGACTTTGCACTTGCTTTACAAGCATCTACTTCCTCTACCAATACTAAAAAATGTTACAATGTTAGAGCTTTGAACTTGAATTCTTTCAATTATAATGCCAACATTGCTAGTGAGATTGATCTATTTAAGAGTGGGACTGTCAAGGGGAAGGAGGTCTCAAATGTAGATATCGGTGGGGTTGATTGGACTACTAGCAAGTTTGTGCCTTATGAGGATGAGCTTAGCAGCGTTGATCATAGTAAGGAGTTGAATTTGAATGCTAATTTAGTTGGTGATGAAGCAGCAGCAGCCACGAATACGAAACAATGGGGAAAGGATTGGTGGTGGAGGCAGGATGGAAGTGGCGAATTGTGTAGTAAGGATTACGTTATGGAGTGGATAGGAAGCCAAATCTGCCCGTCGAGTAATCCTGATTGGGAAGAAGAGAAAAAGAGCATACAAGAGAAAACTGAGTTGGATAATTCGACTGGATTGGATAATGTGGAAGATGTTAATGAAGAACCCCGTTTGCAAGAACTTGGGTTCGATAAGAAAGAATTGAAAGTGAGGAAAAACCGCAAGAAGAAACACAGGAAGATGCAAGAATGGTGGAAAGAAGAACACTTGGCTGAGATCACCAATAAGGGGGGGAGTAGTAGTAAGCTGAGAAATCTTGAAACCAAGTGGAAGAAGGGCATTAAGATACCACATTTTGATCTTGGTAAGCGGTTTCGTTTCCATAGAAGGAAGAATTTTGGGGAACAGAACCAAGATGAATGTGATGATGCAAATGGGGAGTTCAGTTTTAGAAGGGGATATAAGAAGAAGAGCAAGAATAATTCTATGGGAAGTGACATGTGGAGTGGAGATCTTTTTAGTCGCGAGTTGAGCAGCACAACAAGCATGAGGGGGACTCTGTGTTATGTTGCCCCAGAGTATGGTGGTTGTGGTTACTTGATGGAGAAGGCTGATATTTACAGCTTAGGAGTCCTGATCCTTGTGATTGTGTCCGGTAGAAGGCCACTACATGTTCTTGCTTCGCCAATGAAGCTCGAGAAAGCAAACTTAATAAGCTGGTGTAGGCAGTTGGCTCAATCCGGAAACATTTTAGACCTTGTGGATGAGAGATTGAAAGATGAGTACAATAAAGAGCAGGCAAGTCTCTGCATCAATTTGGCTCTCACTTGCTTACAAAAAATGCCAGAGATGCGGCCAGACATTGGGGAGACCGTAAAGATTTTGAAAGGGGAAATGGATCTCCCACCACTTCCATTCGAGTTTTCTCCCTCTCCTCCATCAAAATTATACAACAAATCGAGGAGAAGACAGAAGGCGAACCCCGAATAGGCTTTGGGATTTTGTTTTCGTTATTGGGTTTTTTCTTTCATGTTATTGCATTGTGGGGGGTTTTGTGACAGAGTGTAAACATTTGGGGACTGACTCTCTGTATAAATTGCAATGTGAGAATCATGCTGTTGTATGTACATTAGAGGAATGGTTTCTCATTTCTTTGCATTTAAATTAGATGCAAATATTGATGATAGCTAAAGTTACTTTTGCTTCTGTTTTGCAGTTTTGTGGTTGTACTAAGCTCAGATTGAATAAAACCTTTATCCATAATTTTGATGCTCTGGATTTCATATCCTGACAGAACATAAATACAAGTGTGCTGCTAATTTTCAATCTAGTTGTTTTCTGTTGTTAAAATCCAAGACGCGTTATATCTACCTATTCAAAACAAAACAAAAGAAAAGCAACCATGCCAAAGTTTATAACATTACCCCAAATAATAAGAGAAATGTTCAAATTCTACCCTGCAAAATTTCAGTTTTCAAGCTACATGAACTGTCATTCTCCTGACATCCTTGGTTAATGAGTACAATGCTTCAATTACAGCAAGGATTTTACACTTTTCTGCAGACCCTAAACATTAAACAATTTCACTTTACTATTATTTTTTTTTAATAAGAAATTAAGGAAAAAATTATTTTTATTATTATCATTATTATTATTATTTTGAAATGTCATGTGTGATGCAACATTTCAAACTTTTAATAATATCAAAATGAATGAAAAATCTCTGCCACTAAATCACATTATAATATTACAATAAAAGAAAGAAGAAACTTTGATACAACATATGTATTATATTATCTTTACATTCATTTAATAAAAGTTTTTGCATGTGTATTCCGTGACATCTCAAACTTTAATAATCTCAAGTAATATTATTATTAATTTTTTTTTTATTTTTCTGACATCTTAATAGGTCAAAAGAATACCTAAATCAATCCATATAAGACTTGTGATTTGAAAAGATAAAAGAAAGTCTCAATTATTATTATTAATATTGTTGTTGTTGTCGTCAAGAGAGAAAAAATAAATAAATAAATCTTTTCGGTAAGACTGTGAGCACAATAATTTAGGTGGCATCTGACAAAAAAATTGGTTTGAATATTGAAGTGCAGAGAAGGAATAGAAGAGTGGTGGTCCAGCACAACACAGAAGACGTAATAATAAAAACAAGTAGCTGTGGATACAGCAGATATACGCACTTGCTATTAAAATCGGAAAGCAGAAGACTGCTCCTTCATTTTCGGTTTGGTATTGACTAGTCACTGTCACGTTCACACCCTCACACAGCTAATCACTGGTCCACATTATTAAAATAAGCATCCAAAAGTTACGAGTGTCAAATCGGTAATCAAGTGAGAAAGCGGCTTTGATCCATTTAAGACGTTGCTCATCCACTGCTTACCTTTAAATTTATGGGTTCAACTAACAAAAATTCCACTTGCCCTCTCCCTGCTCATGAGGGAGAGTCCCGGATAGTGCCACATAATCCAATCTAAGATGGTTCCGGCGATAATCTGAACGGATCCCAATAACAAGAAAATAAAAAGAACGCGAGAATCAAGTCAGTCACTATTTCAGGCTTAAGCCAGGGCACGTATCGTAGGAATCCAACGTTCTTGTTTCTAAGAGGGTAAATTGCACACACAACCATGATAGTTTATCTAATTGCAACTGTATACAACTTTTGTAAAAATTAATACAAACCACCCCTGCCACTACCATTGGTGAATTGTTGGTAGTAATTAACTGAAGAAGGATAAAATGGTTCTTTTCTCTTTAAAAAAGTTTTATATTGTTTAACTAATTAAATTAATTTTAGAAAAATGGATGGAAGAGATTTGTTCTCTTCCATCCATCATACAATCTCCACCAATAAAATAGTAATATTTAAAATATAATTAATCAATAAAATAAAATCTTTAAAAAATTGAAAAAAAAAAAAAATTTGCTCTTAAAATATTTGGATTTTGAGAGATCTAAAATTTTTTCATTCGACTTCGAAAAGAACTTAGATGGAGTCCATCTGATATAGAACTCATCTTATAAGGACTTCATCTGAGATGGAGTTTGAAAATGAGGTGAAAGTAGTCAAAGTATATCTGCAATCGATCTTGAATCAATAATGATCAGTGCACACATGCAGACTCAATGAATGATACATGCAGTTTCAAATAGAATGTTATATATAAATACTCTATGTAAGCCTATATGCAATAATTATTCAACTCTAAAAATCTAGACTCAAAAAATTAACTCTCATAAAAAGCTCTTACTAGAAAAATATGAAATCAAAACACAAAGAGCTGTCATGAATTTAATAAAGTAAAGACCCTTATTTATAGTGTGGTTTATGAGAGTTAAAAACAAAATAAAACCCTTGATTGTTGGGATTTATGCCCTAAAGCACAGTTTACCTTATGTAATCTTTTTCATTAAATCAATAGAGTCGCATTTGTTTGATATTTAAATCATGTAGTATTGTAATGTAAGATTATCTATGTTAAAAGCAAAGCATTCTAAGGTTGCAAGACTAAAAAGGAATAAAGAAATTATTCACATAGGCTAAGTATGAATACAGTAGGTTTTCTAAGTTGAATTTTAAATCCTTTAACTCACAAAGATGGTCGATCGCTAATCAGGTTCTCCATACATTGGGCATCAATTAGCAAAGAGCAAGATAATAGAAGCAAAGCAGTAGCCTTGCCAAACCTAGAATATGAAGCCTTAACCTAGCTTTGAAGGTCGTTAGTGGAACATCGTCTAATCAGAAACAGTCCAATCAGCTCGTTCGACACTATATGAAAGTCTCAAGGAAACTCACTTTGAGATCTTATATATGCTCCTAATTCTACTGATGTCACCTGACTGCAACCTATTGGGGACATCATCTTTTAGGATACCATTTGGAGAACCACTTGCACCTTCTCTATTAGATGTCGATCCTAATGGTACATCTATAGGGATGGTCAACCTAGTGGCTTGGTCACCAATCGTGGTATAGTGAGTGATGCCTAACTTTTTCTTTATTTAGTTAACTAGTTCTGGGTCGAACAATTCGAGTGACCCTGCATTAGAGCTCGAGAGGATGGCTTGCTAGATAATGAACTAAGCTTAATAACTTCATGCCAAAATGACATTCTCCTGGTAACTATCGAACAAAAATGAAATCTAGGGTTAGTTTCCGATACAAACAAGCTAACTGCCTTAGCAAATAGCTAGGAAATCGAGCGACATTATCATTTCAGATTAAAAAATGGGTTTTGGGTAGAATTTCGACTAATTCAAATACATTGAAAAAGGTTTTGAAACAAACCTAACATGTAACACCCCCTGCTCGTCTTTTCCCTAGGTGAACCCAAGGGATGCTACCTTGATATCCTTTTATAAAATTCGTATTTGAAAAACCATATATCAAATTATTCGTATCAAAATAAGGAATTTCAAAAACTTTGTAAAATGATTTAAAACATTTCTAGTTCAAGTGGAAAAATTGCAAGAGTTTCCCCTAAAATTCGAACTTTCCCAACCATATTACAAATTCATCAAGCTCATTTCCAAAGCAATTTTTTCCATAAACAATATTCACCAATTGGGATCAAACTCCATTTGGTTCAACATTATCCACATACACAATATTTTCCAAAATTTACACAAATTAGATTTCTTTACAAAAGTCTCCACTTAATATACCAATATATATATCTATGCAAATTAGAATTCTTATATACAAAAACAGATATAATATCTACCCAAAATACAGATGGATAGATGTGACTAGTCAGACTTATTGCAGATAAGCTTTTTCTTCAATCCTCGCCCTCCTAACACATTCTACTACCTGTATATGGTGATTCCAATGCGTTAAGCATATTTATTTAGTGAGTGTACACTAAATTCGAATTTATAATTTTTTAATATAAAAAAAATCCCATACAATAAAAATAACATAAATTTCAGCGCAAATAATTCATTGATTGCTTATATGTTTTTGAAATAAACCAAATAATAAACATTTTAGTTCAAATAAATTTAACAATCTCATTCCACATTTTTGAAAACCATTTCTCGCATACAATTTTACAACTTGTCTAAAATATTTTCAATTGCCCTTTGTAAACATTGACATGATACCTTGGACTGGAAAATAGGCTCTCCGACATCGGACACTCGGTGCCTACCTGTCGGATTGCATTACACATATATAAATCAATCATCTGGAACTGAACACTCGATGCCTTTCATGGTGCTTAAATTAATTATTTTCATTTTATTTCAAAACATATCAACGCAGTATTGCTATAAAAACTCTATTCGGCCAACATTACCAATTCCATATTTATTTCCAAATCACCATTTCATTTTATACAATTTTAATCATAATGTCAAACAACATCCAAAATCAATTAGTTCTTTAAAAAGATCTCCATTTTTCTTAAAATACAAAACTAGGGCAGCCATGTACCCTTTCCCAAATTATTATTTTTTTTCTTTTTGTTTCATCATTTAACACATCCAAAGTATTTGAAATAAGCACTCAAACATGGTTAACAAATCAATTTGACTAAACAACTCAAACATTAAAATTTTAGAAAACCATACGCATACAATTAAAAACAACAATTCAAATTAAATGTACACTAATCTTTTTGTCACATTCTTGAAATATTTCACTCCCCAACGAAAGCTCAAACCTTCTCATTTCCTTTTCCTTGACTTCCTTGTGTTACTTCCTCTCCATTTCCTATCGCGAAACCTACGAATTCAACCTTTCTTACTTCCTCGCTTGATTTCACTTGGAATGGATTGGATTAGCTCCCAAGCTTGCGTGCAACACTCTTTTCGCTTAGTTTCTTGCTTGTAACTTGATTATCTAGCTTGGATTAGCTTGAAGACTTGACTTGAATGTTGAAATTTACTTGAAAATCACTTGGTCACCCTTGTTTTCTCCATGGCCGAATCACACCTCTCAAGTCTCTCATGGTCTCGGTTTTGTTTCTTTGTTTTGTCTTGGTTTTATTTGCTTCTCTTTTCATTGTTTTCTCGTATTTCTCTCAAAAGGCATAGCAACAAACTTCTTTTGTTTGATTTCATTTGAAATGGCTTATATATGTATTGCATTGGATGTGAAATTGCCATTGGTTTTTCATTTAATTACAAAATTGCCATTCTTGCATGTGTGACACTTGTCACACATGCATTCCAGTGCATGACAAGTGTCATGCATGCATCTTGTCTTCATGCCATGTGTCATTCATTCATTGATTCCTTTGCCACGTGTCAATCATGTGCATCTTTTCGTATTTTCATTTAATACGAGCTTTCCGAAAACATTCCTAACGGGTTACTTCGAGATTTTTTCGAAACTTCCCTTAAATTTTTTGGAGCCTATATTCGAATTTCTCTCGTCCTTTCTGTGGCCTCTGAAACTTCTAAAAGTCATTCCATGCCATATTTGGGTCCCCATAATCTCAAAGTTAACTTTAAAACGCTTATTGATATAAATTCGATTTAAAATCCGAATTTCTTTTTCGAGAGCATCTTTCAGGATCTTAAAATATCTTTTAAACTTTTTGATATTCACTAGGGACCTCAATCAAACCATTATTAATATCTGAAACTCTTTCGTAATTCCGATGAGATCCTAAAATATTTCTACTCCACACATAATTCAACAATTATAAACTTATACACCTCATATACACAATATTAGATCAATAGAATAATTTCATTCACTTTAGACTTATACAGGTGTCCAGAAATGCATATTACACAATATCTAAAATTTTCTTACTTTCTTTGGGCACTTTCATTAATCATTTGGGGTCCTACAATATCACTCTTAATTCATTTGTGCATGCCTAATCTCCATAATAATAATAATAATAAAAATGATATTCATACTTAATAATTTCGGGGTGTTACATAGCAAACATGAAATCTCCCATTTGCAGCAAACAATGAACCCAAACGTCTTAGAAATGCCTATAAAACTAATTTTTGAAAGAAAGACAAGGAAATTCATTGGTTTTGATGACAAAATTTGGTTGGAGTGGCTGGAAAAACGAACTTGGGCATATGCATTTATGGGAGAACGCAAACTGCTTAAGCTTTTCTCTCTCTTTCTCTCTTTCTAATGTATTGAGAAAAATGACTAATGAAAGGCATCCGACACTGTTTATATCATTTGGGCGGACTTTTGAAATTCAAACGACGCATCCCAAGAAACCCTAGTGGGATAGACGTCAATTATGCAATCAACGGATAGTTGAAAAGACATCCATCATGATTACAAATGTAATTGTCACTGTTTGGTATTAATTTATTCATCTGACGACATCTAGGATTGAGGTTAGGCAAGTTGAGCCAAAGGATCAATCAACATGACGATAGTTAAGTATCAAACTCATTGATAGAACTTTTACTCTTTTGTTCGACCATGTCGAACAAAGTAGTGAGGGACAAACTGTAGTGGCCAAAAATACTAAGCCTAGAGCTTATGGTGGATTGGCTCAGTCTACTGCACAACTTACATTTACTATGGCCTAATGTCTGTTTCAATCGAATAGCTCGACAACTTGGTTGATTTAGTCCAAGCCTAAAGTGTGTTGGTAGGCTGACCTAGTGGGTCAGTTGACTTGAACCAAGATTAGGTCCATGAAGATAATGCAAGATATCGTTCAATGGATTGACCCAACAGTTTGGTAGACCTAATACGACCTTAGTGTCCATATTTCCACTTTAACTCGTTCTCAACGAGACCAATCCAATCATTACTCAACTGCATGCAAAATAGGAGCACAGTCTGAATGAGAGTCAAGCATATCATCATTTGAAATCTAGGGATAAGTCAGATTGCTTCAAGATATTATATAACCTTATCTCCAAAGTTGACTAGGACTAGGAGAGGATCTTACTTTGTAGCACTTTACTGCCTATATAAAGAGGCACCAGTCTCACGTTAAAGCATTCATTCATTCTCTCTAGATGTTCCATCGAGATTACTCCGCAAGGTTATTCTAGCTAGTTCTTAACCTTTTTTCACCACTGTTCTTTCGTGGACAATAGTTTTCGGTCACCTCTTTTTGCCATAACAGGTTTCTAGGCTGTTCTAGGCCATCGACAAGACCTCTATTTTCTTACAAACAAGGTCTTGATTTACAATGTTACGGTTCCAAGCAACTAACACAATCTTCTTTGCAAACACACATTCTTCTAAGGTGCCAAAAAGTCACCCTTTGATCATCATTGAAGTACTTTGCACCTTTGCCGGCCAATACTCCTTCCGTACTTTGGCCTATAGAACGACGCTATCACCACTTTTTGCGATTTACTTGCTTTCATTCATATTTCTCATTCTCTTTATTGATTTAAGTGTCGAAATGTCTTCGATCAGCACAACATCGGTCTTAGAATATACATAATATAAGTTGTTGAGTTCCAGAGGAAGTTAAACAATAATGCTTGCTTAAGGTTGAAATATTATAGTTTAACCCCATTACAACCTACACATCCAAAATTTGTATGAAAATAAAATCTTTGGGGTGATTAAAAACTAGTAAGAGGAGGAACTTTAGTCATTACCAAAATCAGATACTAATGATAACATCAAGAAAAATATGAGTTACTAAAGAAAGGAAAAAAATAATCCAACTTTAGGTATATCTTAAACAAATTTGAATCTCAAAAGCACCACCATAAGATTTTTTTGTTTTGTTTGTTTTGTTTTTTTCAAAAGATGCATTTATGTGCATTGACGAACCCAGACATTTATATTAGGGGGACACTTATAACAAAGAAAAATAAAATAAAATTTTAAGATAAAAATATTTATAGTTCATATGAGTTTTTTTATTTGCGAATTTTATCATGTAAAACAGTTTATATCAAACAAAAATATAAGTCATATCAATAATCGTGAATAAACCAATACTTATTAAGATTAAAAAACATTATACATCTTACTTTCATAATACTGAGAAATATCTAATCTTACAATAAATAGTACACATGATAGAACTCAAACTCCTATCATGAATGAAAAAGTAAAATGTACTAACTACTTAAACTATAAATAGAGTTATAATTTACACCTAGTTAAACATATTTTTATTTATAAGATTTGGTCATGATAACTTCTATTAATTTAATGAGTAAACTCCATCAAATAACACTAAAAGTTGGTAAAGCTGGTGAGTTTATGTATTAGCACTAAAGAACTTAAATAAATCCATAACATTCATTAAATTATAAATGAGATGTGAGAGAGATCCAAAAGATTGAAAAATTAAAAGAAAGTTAATCAGTGACTTTTATAAACATGATATAGTTTACAATAAGAAAAGTAATTGGCCATAACTATATAGTTAGAAATAATAGTTTATAGTTTATGATAGGATATAAAATTTTGTGAAGTCAAAGCATAGGTGTCAAGTTCTAAGATTGGTGCAGTTAGTAAGTATTCAAGATAACACCTTTTTGCCTAGGTTCATGGTTTGAACATCCACACAAGCAAATGTGTGTATCATTTTTGAAAAAAAATTGAGAAAAATCAAATGTGTAAAGAAATAATTAAACCTTGGTGGCAATTAAGAGAAAGACATGCTCCTACCATCTATTCCTTTCCACTTTGTGTGAGCATATTTGCTTCGAATATATATATATATATATATATACATATATACATATATATACACATACATACCTGTTACTTAAATGTCTAATGGTTAACATCATAAACTTAATAAAATTTCATAAAATTTTAGGGAGCACACGTGCCCCACCTAAACCTAAGCTAGGTCCTCTCCTGTTTATATGATCTATTGTTTCACACCTAAAGTCAAAGCCCAACTTTCTATTTTCTTCTCCAATTCAAATCTTCTGAAAATCAAGCCAAACTTAAAAAAGAAAAACAAGAAAACAAAGACCAAAAAGCAAAACAAAACAAAACAAGAAGTTGATGGGTTGAGAATGAGGAAAAACAAATGAAAATAACAGAAGACGAAGATTGAAGAGTCGGAGAATTGCAAGCTTGTCGTTGTTTGGGTTTATTTTAGTCCACAATGGCAACTGGAATGGCGCCATTTAGTTTATCAAATGTTGCAATTAATGTTTCACAAGTCTCTAATTAACTTTTGATTTCCAAATTAATTTAGAGTAATTATTGTGATGTTAGTATCAATATATTGTCAAAATCCATTTATTTTTAATGAATATTGTACATGTCATTTTAGTCGTTTCATCAACTGACGCAAATTCGAAAGACTACTTCGCCCTTATAACATTACAAACAACGTTAGTCAAGCCGGTGGTCGACACATCCAATGGAATTTTGTGTTATTTCACGTTTCTTAGACTGCTCCATGGAATAATACATGAACTCAGGAAAAGTCTGTGTAATTATCCCAAAAATAAATAATAAAATATGTAACGTATTCTCATAATCCTCCATACAACAGGAACATGAAACATCAACACAACATTTTATAAAAAAAATAAAAATAGAAAGAAAGAAACATCTACATGAATTCTTCCCAAAGTCAAGTTGCATCTAGAGGAAACAATACAGGCAATTGGAGACTTAACATAAAAGAAATATGAATGATAAATATGATAACTAGACAAATCAAAGCAGCAACCCAATAAATTAACTAGAATTCTTATAAAGTACAAACATAAATAACTTGCAAGTCTAACATGTTACAACTAGTTAAATTACCAATAATGAAAAGCAATAAGTAGAAATGCAAAGTATGATCATCAGGGTGATTAAGAATACGGTATTACAATATTCTCTAAGTTCGATCATCAGGGTGATTGAGAATACGGTATTACAATATTCTCTAACGGTATTACAATATTCTCTAAGTTTGATCATCAGGGTGATTGAGAATACGGTATTACAATATTCTCTAAGTTAGAAGTATCAGCAGCTAATTGTGAATCATGAATTATTATATCCTCCAAGTTTGAAGTCTCTGTGTCATTAACATCAGTAGCATCATTACTATTATTGCTGCATTGCTGACAAGTAAAATTTGGTACTCTCAAATGCAAAAAATGTTGAATTTTATTTCAAGCCAACCTTATCTTATCTCAGGGGCTAAAACTTTGTCAAGCATAATCTGAACATCAATACTGACAATCTTCGTGCAAGCAGAAAGCAATATGTAGTAATAAGCATGAGCAGCTTAATGATATCCAACATCATCCCTCTTTATCACATAATGAAGATATTCATCAAGTCTTTTTGGATTGACCCTTGGTGGAATGTAATCAAACTTATTCTCTTCCATATTCATTTTCATTCGATTTATCATCAAAGTTCCATGATCACCACTCCCTCCCGATTGTTTGATTCCTTAATTATCATCTACAACAACTTTCTTTTTTCTCTTGTGCTTACATCCTTCATCATCCTCATCATTGTTAGTACTTTGATTCAAGTGACCACTATATCTCTTCTTTGAGCTTTCTGATGTATCGGCATCCTGATATTTGCAACAGATTAGAAAACACACTTTCTTAACCAATTCAAATTTAATGTCTAACAAAACAAGATATTAAGATCCAAAAATAAAATTGAATTATGCTAATTGCATAATATTTGAGAAATGCAAAAAAAGTGTATTTGAGTAGTTTTCTCTTATGCACTCCTTATTTGGATTAGGTACGTCTCTCGAAACTTTCCTTTACAGGACCTTGCTTAGGTTTGAGAGCACACAATAGCTTCTATTTAAGCAAAGAATGTAAAAAGTTTCACCTTGTACTTCCTTACTATGAACTCATTCCAGAGATATTTTACTTTTCTAATATGTGCAATCAGCAGAATTCAATATTCATGACTATAGGTTTCCTAAGGTGTGCATAGTCAATTGACACTCTCCACACAATGAATCTATAATTTTGCTTTTGAAAAGTGAAAATGTTAGACCTTGTTTTGATTGCAGTACTACCAAAACGGGTCCATGAGCTTCTCTTCCTCATAGTCAATATGATGGTTCTTGTTCAACAAAAACCATCTCCTTGAAATATTTGAGATATGAAGGCAAATCTTTTGTATATAGCCTGCAATGCATAAAGAAAAATTCAATAAAAGTAGTAGGCAGCATAAAATTTGTTCAAAATGTGATGATGATGATGATGATGATGATAACAATTAAGTACATACCAGGAGTATCATTCAAGTGCAACTTGTGATACAAAGCTTCCAAGTTCTCTAAAAGTTGTTCCATATTGTTATCATCATCAGGTTTCTTTAAGTTTAGTGTATTTTTGGAAGACTTTTTGGCCAAACTTTTTTCCCAATATCCAAAACTAGGTATCTTATATTGAATCCTTATAGCTACTATTATTATAGACATCACACAAACTCTAGTTGGAAGCTTTTTCTCATCATCAGACAACCATAACTCAGGACATGTCGACGACTCAAACAAGCGAAACGCCTGAGGAAGGTTCTTGTCTATAGGAAGGGAAAGAGATTTAAGATAAAGACGAACTATTAGATAGAAATTCACTGGAGGTAAATACAATCCAATAGCCCCTTTGATAGCAGCTGCTGATGGTTCTAATTTCACAATTGAACAATTTGAAATGGATGAAACATATATCCAGAGGTCAATGTTTTCAATTTCAATGAAAACATTAAAATATGGAAGGTGCACAAAAATCAATAGAAGATTTCGCTTCAAAATGTATTTTTATTTACGTTTTTACCGTCACGACTCCTGACGTGCACCAAAAATGGTTTTTTTTTTTTTTTTTTTAAATTTCTTAGTAAAGCCTAAAACTTTAAACAAAGATATAAATACCCAAATTATACTCATTGGCATAAAAATCGGTTTAAGATTTTGCCTTAAAATGCATTTTTAGTTGACATTTTCGTCTTCACGACTCCCCTAGGGTTTAGTACACTGAAAATGATCATTTTTTGAAATTTCTCAATTAGGTTTGAAACTTTAAACGTAGATACAAACACTTAAATTATGATGATTGACGCAAAAATTGGAAAAAGAATTCACTTTGAAAAGTATTTTTTATTGACGTTTTTACTGTTACCACTCCTTTAAGGGTTAGTACATTGAAAACGACCATTTCTTCAAACTTCTTAATTAGCCTGATACCTTAAATGTAGATAGAAACACTCAAACTATGATGATTGATAAAAAAATCGGTTGAAAATTTCTATTTAAAACACATATTTTTGTTGAAGTTTTTGTCTTCACAACGCCCTTACATTGAAAATGGTCATTTTTCATATTTCTCAATTAGGCCTTGAACATTAATTGTAGATAGAAACATCTAAATTGTGATTATTAAGGCAAAAATTATTTGAAGATTTCTTTTTAAAACTCATTTTGATAGATGTTTTTTTCGTCACAACTCCTTTAAGAGTTAGTAAACCAAAAATGAACATTTTTCAAATCTCTTTATTAAGCCTAAAACTTTAAACGTAGACAAAAACACTCAAATTATGATAATTAGAGCAAGACTCGACTCAAGATTTCGCTTTAAAACATCTTTTTAGTTTATGATTTGACCGTCACGACTCTTCAAGGGTAATAGTACACTGAAAAATGATCATTTTTTTAAATTTCTCAATTAAGTTTGAAACTTTATATGTAGATAGAAACACCGAAATTATGTTGATTGGTAAAAAAATTGGTGGAAGATTTCATTTTAAAACGCATTTTTTATTGATGATTTCACTGTCACGACTCCTGTAGAGGTTAGTATATCGAAAATGTCATTTTTTTTTTTTTAAAAACATTTGTCAATTAGGCCTAAAACTTTACATGTAGAATTATGATGATTCGCGCAAAATTGGTAGAAGCTTTCGCTTTAAACATATTTTTTATTGACGTTTTTGCTATCACAACTCCCATATGGGTTAATATACCAAAAATGGTTATTATTATTATTATTATTTCAAATTTCTCAGTTAGGCATAAAACCTTAAACGTAGATAGAAACATCAAAATTATGATCATTGATAGAAAAATCGGTTAAAAATTTCGCTTCAAAACGTATTTTTTGTTGATATTTTTGCTGTTACGACTCCCCTAGGGGTTAGTTCACCGAAATTGGTCATTTTTTTAAAATTTATCAATTAGTCCAAAAACTTTAATCGTAGATAAAAATACCCAAATTATGATGATTAGTGCAAAAATAAGTTAAAAATTTTGCTTTAAAGCGCATTTTATTTAACAATTTTGCTGTCACGACTTCCCTAGGGGTTAACACAACGAAAATGGTTATTTTCCAAATTTCTTAATTAGACTTCAAATTGTAAACGTAGATAGAAACACTCAAATTATGAAATTTGATGCGAAAATTGGTAAAAGAGTTCACTTTAAAACACATTTTTTATTGACTTTTTTTCCGTCACGATTCCTTTAAGGATTAGTGCATTGAAAATGACAATTTTTTCAAATTTCTCAATTTGACTTGAAATTTTACACATAGATAAAAACACCAAATTATGATGACTTTTTGTTGATATTTTCGCTATTATGACTCCTTTAGAGGTTAGTTCACTGAAATTGGTCATTTTTTCAAGTTTCTCAATTAGGCTTGAAATTTCAATTGTAGATAGAAACACCAAAATTGGGATGATTGGCCTAAAAATCGGTTGATGATTTCCCTTTAAAACTCATTTTGATAGACCCTTTTGCCGTCACGACTCTCCTAATGGATTAGTACACTGAAAATGATTATTTTTCAAATTTTTTAATTAGGCCTGAAACTTTAAATATAGATAGAAACACCTAAATTAAGATGATTGACACAAAAATCGATTCAAGATTTTGCTTTAAGCACATTTTTAGTTGACATTTTTGCAGTCACAACTTCCTTAGGAGTTAGTACACCAAATATGATTCCTTTTTTTTTTTTTTTTTTTTTTTTTTTTTTTTTTTAATTTCTCAATTAGGCTGGAAACTTTAAACATAGATAAAAATACTTAAATTTTATTGATTGGCACAAAAATTGGTAGAAAATTTCGTTTTAAAACGCATTTTTTATTGATGGTTTTACCGTCATGATTCCTCTAAAGGCTACTATACCCAAAATGATTATTTTTTCAAATTTCTTAATTAGGCCTGAAACTTTAAACGTAGATAAAGACATCCAAATTATAATAATTGACACAAAAAATTTGTTAAAAATTTCGCTTTATAATGCACTTTTTGATCACGTGTTCATCGTCACGACTTACCTAGTGGTTAGTTCACCGAAATAATCATTTTTTAAAATTTATCAATTATTATTGAAACTTTAATTGCAATTAGAAACACCTAAAATATTATGATTAGCGTAAAAATCAGTTAAAAATTTTGCTTTAAAACTCATTTTGATTGACATTTTTGCTGTCACGACTCCTTAAAGGTTAGTACACCAAAAATGGTGTAAGCCCCGACCTTATTTATGGATGAATAGTAATATTTTCGAGTGAATAGTATCTCAGGGTGAATAGTATCCGATAAATAGTAAAATTTTGAGATGGATCCTGAAAAATCGAAAATATTTAGAATGATTAGTAGGACTCAATAAAATTGAAACAGAGTAAAATGAGTCCATGTGGGTAGTTTTTGAAGGTTCCGAAAGTTACCCGACGAAAACGCTCTTATGGACAGGATTGTGAATATTGTTGACCTAAACTCTGTTTGAAATTTTTTCAAAGCCATGGATTGAGTTCTAAGGGATCTAATTAGAGTATTGTAAAGTCAATTTGATGAATGAGTGATCATAGAATTAATTTATAATTTATTTCGGAATGAATTGTAAATAATATTAAGTGAATAGTAAGTATGACAAATGATTAAAATGAAATAAGTTTTCCTACTTGTGGTCAAAGTGGGATTAAGGGAAAGTGAAGTAAGGATCAAATGGAGATAAGTTTACATGAAACAGGCCAAAATAGAATAAGCAAAAGCTAAGGGCCAAAATCAAATTAATTAAGGGACATAAAGTTCATTTATGAGAAAGATTAGTATAAATATATTGACTTAGTCAATTTTTTTCTTCATTTCTCACCAAACACACAAACACACACAAAACTAAAGCCAAAAACGAAAGAGAAAAAGAGAGGTGTGTGGTGTGGTTCAGCCAAGTCAAGGGGGAGGTGATCAAGGTTGGTTCAAGCAACTTTTAAGCTTCTAATCAAGCAAGCAAGCTATCCTAAGTGAGAAAACCAAGTTAGAAGCAAGGATCAAGGCTAATAAAGGTTAGTTTATCATTTTTTAACCCACTTCCATCATATTGTTGTTGGTGATTTTGTTGGAAATTTATGTGGGTTTTTATGTATGTTTTAAGTTGGGTTTAAGAGCTTTAAAAGTAAGTCTAAATCACATGGAACCATTAAGTTGGGTTTAAGAGCTTTAAAAGTAAGTCTAAATCACATGGAACCATTAAGCTTGATAGGTTAGGGTTTTGTTGGAATAAATGCTAAGTTTGATTGATTTTGTTTTAAGTAAATTTTGGTACATACCAAGTGTTTGATAAAATGCCTAAGTGAAATAAAATGAAGAAATTGAATGAAATGAATTATTTGTGTGTTAACCTATGTAAGACCATAAGGAGGGAAGTATGAAACCAATGGCATTTGATGATATTAAACAAGATTTCATGTTGGACTTATGATAAGAAAACCTAAGATAAGCTAGGAAAAACATTAGAAATTCAATTAGACAACTTGTAGTCTATGGCCTCAAGTGAAGGGCATTGATGGAAATCCTGAAATATCACCTCATGAATGTGTTTTAATGCATTAAATGAGTATGTTTAAGTATGTATGACATTAAGGAAAAGAGAGTTAAGATTTTAGAATGAAAATGGTGAATGACATTGACAAAGTGATGAAAAAAGGTGGTTTTTCCTAGTTTTCGCCATCTGTTTGTTGGAATTTTTCAGAACCGTTTTACGGGTGATCTAAATGCAAGTTAGAGAGATGAATGGAACAAAAATGAGGTCAAGAGCAGCCCTAGAATGGGCTGTGAACAGTTCTCGCCCTAAAGGGGTACCAAAATTTTGACTTTTCGTTTCGGGCTCCAGAAAATTATTTCAGGCATATGGGGATGCTCCTAGGTGTATATAAGTAAGTTCCATGCAAAGAAAATGGAATTTTCAAGCCTCGATTAAGTTGAAAACGAGTAGGGAACTAAGTTGGTAAAATAGTTTTCAAATGAATTAATTGAGTTCTAAACAATGTAATGAGTTTTGTATTGTTAAGTTTAGTCTATTTTAAGCAAATATGTGATGTGTAGGTGAAGGGCAAGCTAACAGGAGTAGCAAAGGATGTGGAAGCTACTAATGCTAAGTTTGAGTAAGGTGAGTGCTACACTTGATTTTGAAGCCTTTGCAATTGGATTTGAAAATTTTAAGAATATATTTTAGGGAATATCCTAAAAAACCCACTGAAAATAAAAATAATCTCAATTTACCCCTTAATTTGAAAATATTAGCCAAAAAACCCCCTACCGTACGCCAAAGGCGGTTTCCATCCAGATTTTTAGTGGTTTTGTGGTAAAAACATTAAAAGTCCAAAATACCCTTGTGAATTTGAAAAAAAAATTAAAAATTTAAATAAAAGCTAAATAATTTAAATTTAAATAAAAAATTAATTAATTAAATTTAAATGAAATTTAAATAAAAAAATCCAATCCCAGATTGGATCTTCACCGTCCATCAATTACCATGGACGGTGGAGATCTAATCTGGATTGGATCTCCACCGAATGTCTTAACACCAACATTTTCCAGTTCAATCTCTAATTCAACTTCAACTTCGATCACCAGTTCAACTTCAACATCAAACACACTATCATCATCATCAACAACACACAAAGATCACAACACATATAAAAAAAAAAAAAAAAAAGTGCCCAGATCCGCACCGCCACACTGCCCAGATCCACTCCGATCTCTACCTCCGCACACTACCCAGATCCACTCCGATCTCTACCTCCGCACCGCCACACGATCCGATCTCTACCTCCGCACTGCTACACTGCCCAGATCCACTCCGATCTCTACCTCTGCACCGCCACACCACTTGACGCAACGGCACATGGCTCCGTTCCTCGTCGTCCTCTCCATCTCCTCCACGAAATCGGACTCGGCAACAGCGTAAAAGGAGGGCGACAACGATGGGTTTAGGTTTTTGAATGGTAATGGTGGTTGGGTGAGATGAGAGAGAGAGTAATGGTCGCCGTCAGTAAGGAGAGTGACGGTGAGCTGAGGTAATGGAGGGCGGTGAGGCAGTGAGAGTTCGAAGAAGAAGAGAAGAAGAAGAATAGAGAGAAAGTGGCGGTGGTTGGGAGAGAGAAAGTGGCGGTGGTTGGGAGAGAGAAAGTGGCGGTGGTTGATTGATTTTTTTTTTCTTTTTTTTTTTCAGTTTTTCAAAATTTTTATGATTTTTTTTATTTCACACGTGTCACATTCTGAGTGGTCCAGCTGGAATCCATTTATGGATTCAATCTTCAATGACTTTTTTACCCTTAGATTTCACAGAACCGTTATTTTGTTGACTGAGTTACTATTCCAATTAACGGTTGGGTTTTTTTGGCTAATATTTTCAAAACCAGTGGTGGTTTGATATTATTTTAATTTTTAGGGGGTAAATTGATAATATCCCTATATTTTATTATAAGGCCTTTACTTTAGTTTGAAATAATTTCAATTGTTTTGAAAATGTATAAGACAATTCTCATGGAGAATGTTAAAGAATTTTTATATATAAGGATATGCTTACTTTAAGTGTTTAAGTATTTTGTAAATATATTTACCATTTTGGTGTTTGAAGAAGTATTTTGATTATATGGTATTTTGTATGAAGAATGGGTGTTTATAATTTCATAATTATGAACTTGTTATGAAATGAAATTTTAAGTGTTTATTAATTTATAGGTTTTGAAATTTGTATGATTTATATGAGGTTGATGCAAATATGAAATTTTTAGGGATTCTTTATGTATATTTTGCATTGACATACATGATTTGTATGAAGTTTTATTAAGTCGTTTTATATGTTTATTAAAAATCTAAGTTTTATTAAGTCGTTTTATATGTTTATTAAAAATCTATGTTCCATATAAAGTTTATGTATATATATGAGGTTTTAAGTACGATTAAATACAAAAAGAATATTTTGTGCTTTATGCACTAAAAAAAAGGAATTTGAAACTTTATGCAATTCTAAATATGAGTTTGGTGCTTAATGCACTCCGAATTAAGATTTTGTGCTTATTGCACTCCAATAAGTGATTTTTGTGCTTTTACACTAAGTAAGAAAATAAAATGAATTTTCAAAGGTCATAAGTATACCCACCTTTATAAGTAAGTTTTAGACACGGCCAGTGTATCCCACATTAGTATGACAAGTCTTGGGGGCATGCGTCACTAACTCAGAGGGGGATTTAAGTCTGTGGTGTCGCCTCTACTTTTGTGAGATATTATCTCGTGTTATGGTTAGCGATGTAACATTCCACATAACTACGAGATGTCTTTGTAAGTAAGTAAATGTCATGATTGGTGTCTGTTAAAAGTGCCACATGACTCCACGTCGGTTAGCATTATTACAGCTTCCGCATGGTTGTAAGTATTATGAAGTACGAATGGTGCTTTTCGAAAATTAAGGAAGTATTTAAAGTGTTAAGCACAAAGAAAAGTATTTTATATGCTTTAAAGTATGTTTTTATAACTAAATAAGATTTAAGTTTTAAAAGGGTTTATGAAATGGAAAATTATATATACGTTATATACCAGTCCATTTCTCTCAATTTTTTCATGCTAACTCTTTGAGACATTTCATCAAACACTTAACAAATAGTTTTTTCAATCAAAACCAATTCACTTTAGACTTAGTGTTTGTCCCACCAAAACCCTAACACATCAAACATTCATGGCTTTACATGATATACTCGTGGTTTTGGTCTCTAAATACTCAACTCTTATCACAAACAAAAACCCACATTCACTTCCAACAAAATCATCAACACAAACATCAATCCAACATCATTCCAATGGCTTCAAAGGTGAGAAAACTCACCTCTTTTTTCCTTGAATCTTTCTACAAACTTGTTTCTCTAGCTTAGGGTAGTTTGAAGACTTGGATTGGAGCTTGAAAGTGGTTTGGAACTAACTTGATCTTCCTTCTCCCTCACTTGGCTGAATTCTCTCCTTTTCTTTCTCTTCTCTCAAATTTTGCTTTGGTTTCTGATCACACCATTTTGATATTTGATTTTCACCTCCAAATCTGAGTCTTTTGCTTGATCTTTGAGTAAATGTTGGTTTCTTTAATGGGGTTGTGAGCTTGTTTCAGAAATTAAAGTTCAGAAATGGTGCACTCGATGACATGGATATAATCGAACCAATTTGAAGCGAAAAACTTGATTAAGGCATCTTTAAGCCTTGGCTCAACTGCTGCAGAGTGCTTATTGCCATGCTCACCAACCTTCTTAGTGCACGGCTAAGCGCTAGCTACTATCCGAAGCACGCTTATTGCCACGCCTCTAGCCAGGTTAGCGCATAGCCAAGCACCACTCATTGCCACAAGCACGCTAACGCGCGCCTTCTATTCACCCAGCGCGCAACTAGGCGCGCTCCCCTGCCGTAGCAAGTCTCTATGCATGCCTTCATACCCACTGCCCAACCACTTAGTGCGCATCTAAGCCTTAAGTGCTCCAATATGCGCGTTGTATTGTAGCCAAGCGCACCTCTGAGCGTGCTCCATTCTTTCATTTGCGCCTTCTTGGGTGCTCATCCAGGCCAAGGTAGGGGAAAATTTTATAGGGTATTTTCGACCTTTCACACCCATTTTCGTGTCCTAGCCTTGGGAGAGCTATAAATAGCCACCAATTGCTGAATTTTAGGGGGGGGGGGGGGGTGCGAGGACCAGAGGATTAGTCACAACAAATTAGAAACACCATTTTTAGGCAAAAGAAGCTACATTTACTCACATTGCGCATCATTCACAAGAAAGAGGAACCAGAGAGAGAGAGCTTCATTTTGGGGGGAAATGAGAAGCATTCATCTAGAAAGAAGAAAGCTTTTCATCAATCCCATAAGAATTTCTTACTTTCTCTTGTGTATTTTGTTGTTCAATTGATGTTGATGCATAGTATAAGTTATCTCTCTTTTGTAATGATGAACTAAACCACATATCTAGGGTTACAATGTAACTTGAGCTTGCAACTCAACCTTTTTAATATCACTTTTGCATGTTTCTTCATTCTTGTCATTCACTTTGATTATACTTAATGCTCCGAATTTAATTGGTCGCTAATTAGGAGATTTAGTAACCATATTGAACTTGAAAAAGGAATATATGTGTTAAGACTCTAATTAAAGTGATAGAGATAACATGAGATAGGAATATACTTATGGTATTTGTGTAATCATGAATGGGTAATTTAAGCTTAATGAACTTGACTTACTAATCCACATAGGAATATAGTGGATTGGGTAAGCTTGAGTATTTTCGCTAGGCTATCGGAAGAGGCATGTGGAGAATATTGGTATTACTTGATTAAGGACAAGGTGAAGATAGTGTGAAGATGGTATTCAATCAAGTTGAGTGAAATGCTTAAGTGAAATTGTAACCCTAGAGCTCCTAATCCATTGAATTAGAGTCTTAATTTCAAGATTTAATTTTCGAAGTTTACTTTAAAAATTTTCACTCTCATTGTCGAAAGTGTGAATAGAGTTAGTTTTGACATAATTTTAGTCCTTAACGAATTGGCTAAAATCCTCGTGGGAACGATATCTTTCTTCTTAACTATACTACTTGTGGGTCGTGTATACTTACATGGATTTCTTG
Organism: Nephelium lappaceum; assembly: GCA_021234005.1. NCBI lineage: Eukaryota > Viridiplantae > Streptophyta > Magnoliopsida > Sapindales > Sapindaceae > Nephelium > Nephelium lappaceum. Next base: position 28,852,513 of record CM037997.1, read on the forward strand.
CATGTGTGTTGTGAATTCGGCATATATCTAGAAGGTAGCCATCAAGTTTTTGGCGCCGTTGCCAGGGATTAAGTGCCAATTATTGTTAATACTAATACTAATCGAAACTTCCTTACTTCAGACATTTTTTTTATTTATTTGATTTTTGATTTTTGCTGTGGTTTTCATATTTCCTTTTCTTTTGTTCTTTAGGTCCTTTTTGGTGCATGCAAAGATCGCAAAGTGCTGCACTATTGCCTTTGGATAGAGAAATTGAAAGGACTATCAGTAGATTAAGGAGAGCAAGAAGGTTGGCTGAGCAGAACATTGAGATGGGTGACAATCAACAAGTAGCTGAGGGTACAAGGACTTTACGAGACTATGCAATGCCTTTAGCGGACGTGGTTCAGACTAGTATCTGTAATCCGACAGTGCAAGCAAACACTTTCGAGATTAAGCCGGCTATAATTCAGAAGATCCAGCAGTCTGTATAGTTTGGGCGGTTATTGAATGATAATCCTACGAGCACATCAAAACTTTTTTGTAGATTTGTAATACTTTCGGACACAATGGGGTCTCGGAATATGCAATTAGGCTGAGACTATTGCCTTTCTCACTCCGAGACAAGGTGAAGAATTGATTGGACTCATTGCCATCAGAATCAATATCTACATGGGAAGACTTGGTGTAGAAATTCTTGGCAAAGTATTTTCCTCTTTTAAAGACAGCCAAGTTACGGAATGACATCATATCCTTTATGCAGTTTCAGGGTGAATCTCTTTACGAAGCATGGAAGAGGTTCAAAGAGCTATTGAGAAAATGTCTGCATCATGGTGTACCACAATGGTTGCAGGTTCAGACATTATACTTGGAATTGTCGGAACCTACAAGAGCTACTATCGATGCAGCAGCTGGTGGTGCATTGATGAATAAGACACGTGAAGAGGCGTACCGATTACTTGAAGAAATGGCTTCCAACAATTACCAATGGCCAGCAGAGAGAGTGACACCTAAGAAAGTAGCTGGGGTACATGAGTTGGATGCCATAACAGCTCTGACTGCACAAGTGACAGCTTTAGCATGGAAGATAGATAATTTGGGGGTAAATACCAAAGAAGTCAATGCCATGCAGAGTCCATTCATTTCTTGTGAGATATGTGGTGGTAATCATCCCAGTGATAGATATTCAAGCACTCAAGAATCAGCCCACTATGTTAGTAACTTTAGCTGACCACAACAATTCAACAACCCAAACTTCAATTCATACAACCCGAGGTGGAGAAATCATCCTAATTTTTCGTGGAGACAAGATCTAGAGCAATCTTCGAACATGAAGCCACCAGGCTTCCAAGGTCAATCTCAGCAGCATTATAATACTTCTCAAGAAAAGAAGCCCTCGTTAGAAGAGATGTTCATGCAATACATGACCAAGAATGAAGCTCAAATGCAGAAGAATAATGCTCTAATGTAGAACCAGCAGGCTTCAATTTGGAACTTAGAGATTCAGATGGGTCAGCTTGCAAGTGCAACCAATATCAGGCAACATGGAACACTTTCTAGTGACACAGAGAATAATCCAAAGAAGGAATTTAAAGAGCACTGCAAGGCAATCACATTGAGGAGCGGTAAAAAGTTGAACACAAGAAAGGGTGAAACTAATCCGTCGCTCAAGCCGCAGAATGAAGATGGACTAAATGAGGATAAAGGAAGAGTAGAGATTGAAGAAACTTTGAAATAAGAAGAATCAATGAAGCCTACTCAAGACAAGGGATCCCTATGTGTGCCACCGTTACCTTTTCCTCAGAGGTTCTAAAAGCAAAAATTATACAAGCAATTTTCCAAGTTCCTAGAAGTGTTTAAGAAACTCCATATCCATATTTCTTTTGCGGAAGTTCTGGAGTAGATGTCGAGTTATGTGAAGTTCATGAAGGAAATCCTTTCAAAGAAGAGGAAATTGGGGGATTTTGAAACAATGGCTCTCACTAAAGAATGCAATGCAATTCCAAAGCAGAAATTACCGCCTAAGCTGAAAGATCCGAGGAGTTTTGCCATTCCATGCACAATAGGGGAGAATTTCTCAGGGAAAGCTCTATGTGATTTAGGAGCTAGCATCAATTTGATGCCTCTCTCTATTTATAGGAAATTAGGCTTAGGGGAGGCAAGGCCTACATTAGTCACATTGCAACTAGCTGACAGATCCATCAAAAGACCTAGGGGAGTTATTGAAGATGTACTAGTCAAAGTAGAAAAGTTCATCTTCCCTGCAGATTTCATTATTTTAGATATGGAGGAAGACAAAGAGATTCCTATAATCCTTGGAAGACCATTCTTGGCAACCGGGAGAATTCTCATACATGTGCAAAAAAGAGAGTTAACCATGAGAGTTCAAGATAAGGAAGTCACATTCAATGTTTTTAAAGAAATAAAATTCCCTAGTGACAATGATGATTGTTTTAGAGTAGAGGTGCTACAAGATTGCATGCAGGAGATGTTTGAAGATGAGTTCCCACTTAACTCTTTGGAGGCCGCTTTGGTAAACACCTGTGATGGAAGTAGACCAGAAGTCAAGGACTTTGAGAAACAATTGGAAGCATCCCCTGCATTTGAAGTTTCTAATGTACAACCCTTGACCTCTCCTACCATTCACAAACCATCAATTGAGGAGCCACCGACTTTAGAATTGAAGCCCCTGCCAAAACACCTAAGATATGCCTATTTGGGTGAAGATTCTACTTTACTAGTGATCATTGCTGCAGATTTGAATGAAGAACAAGAAGAAAAGCTGCTCAGGGTATTAAGGGAATACAAGCTTGCTTTGGGATGGACAATAGCAGATATCAGAGGTATCAGCCCTTCAATTTGCATGCACAAGATTCTTGTCGAAGAGGATTACAAACCATCAATTGAGCCACAATGTAGGTTGAACCCTATAATGAAGGATGTGGTCAAGAATGAGGTAATCAAGCTTCTAGATGTAGGCATCATTTACCCCATTTCTGACAGTTAATGGGTGAGTCCGGTGCAATATATTCCAAAGAAAAGGGGGAATGACAGTGGTTTCAAATGACAACAATGAGCTCCTTCCAACTAGAATGGTGATCGGATGGAGAGTATGCATGGATTATAAGAAGTTAAACAAAGCACCGAGGAAAGACTATTTCCATTTGCCCTTTATCGATCAGATGTTAGATAGACTTGCTGGGCATGCTTTCTATTGCTTCCTAGATGGATATTCAAGTTATAATCAGATAGCCATTGCTCCCGAAAATCAGGAAAAAACCACTTTTACTTATCCTTATGGCACTTTTGTATTTCGAAGAATGCCATTTGGATTATGTAATGCCCCTGCTACTTTTCAGAGATGTATGATGGCGATCTTTTCAGACATGGTGGAACAGTTTCTTGAGGTATTTATGGATGACTTCTCAGTTTTTAAGGATTCATTTGATTTATGCTGACATAATTTGGCACAAGTGCTCAAGCGTTGTAGAGAGAAAAATTTAGTCTTGAATTGGGAGAAGTGACACTTCATGGTGTGAGAGGGTATTGTATTGGGTCATAAAGTATCATCAAGAGGGATAGAGGTGGATAGAGAAAAAGTTGAAGTGATTGAGAAACTTCCTCCCCCGACATCAGTAAAGGTCATTCGAAGTTTTCTTGGGCATGCAGGCTTTTATAGAAGATTCATCAAAGACTTTTCCAAGATTTCCAAGCCATTGTGCAATCTTTTGGAAAAGGATGTATCCTTCAAGTGTGATAAATATTGTCTAAATGCCTTTCAAGTTTTAAAGGAGAAATTCCTATAATAATAGCTCCAGATTAGATATATCCTTTTGAGTTGATGTGTGATGCAAGTGAATTTGTAGTTGGAGCAGTGTTGGGTCAAAGAAAAGACCGAATTTTTCAGACCACCTATTATGCTAGCAAGACCTTGACAGATGCACAGTTGAATTACACAACCACAGAGAAAGAATTGCTAGCAATAGTATTTGCTTTTGATAAGTTCAGACCTTATTTTATTAGGTCAAAGGTAGTGGTTTACACTGACCATTTGACAATTAAGTACCTTGTGGTGAAGAAAGATGCAAAGCCAAGGTTGATTAGATGGGTACTTCTACTGTAGGAATTTGATTTGGAAATTAAGGACAAGAAGGGAACAGAGAACCAGGTTACAGATCATCTATCAAGACTAGAGGAGGACAATCGGGTTGATGATGATACAAAGATTAATGAGAGTTTCCCGGATGAGCAGTTGTTCTCTTGTGGAAATAACACTGTACCTTGGTAAGCAGATTATGTCAATTACATTATGTGTAATGTACTGCCTCCAGACTTGTCTTTTCAGCATAGAAAGAGATTCCTTTATGATGTAAAGAGGTACATTTGGGATGAACCATATTTATTCAGGCAATGTGCACATCAAGTGTTAAGACAGTGTATCCCATATGAAGAGACTGAAGATATCTCAAGTCAATGCCATGCATTAGGCTATGGAGGGCATTTTAGTGGAGAAAAAGCTATTGCAAAAGTTTTGCAATCATGCTTTTATTGGCCCACTCTTTTCAAGGATGCACGGAACTTCGTGCAATCATGTGATCAATGCCAACGGACTGGTAGTATTTCAAGAAGAAACGAAATGTCTTTACAGAACACTCTTGAGGTGGAGCTTTTTGATGTTTGGGGTATCGACTTCATAGGGCCATTCCCAACATCTTTTCAGAATCAATACATCATTGTGGCAGTTGATTATGTGTCAAAATAGGTGGAAGCCATGGCATCACCAACCAATGAGGCAAGGGTTGTCACAAGATTTCTGAAGAAGTTCATATTTACAAGGTTTGAAACACCTAGAACTATTATTAGTGATAGTGGTTCGCATTTTTGCAACCGTTAGTTTGAAGCCCTCTTAAAGAAATATGGAGTGACATATAAGATAGCAACTCCTTACTACCCTCAGGCAAGCGGGCAAATAGAGATTTCAAACAAGGAGCTCAAGGGGATTTTAGAGAAAACAGTGAATAATTCAATGAAGGATTGGAGTCTTAAGCTAAACGATGCACTATGGGCTTACAGGAAGGTATTTAAGACCCCTATTGGCATGTCACCTTTTCGCCTCATCTACGGAAAAGCTTGTCACCTATCGGTTGAACTTGAGCATCGGGCTTATTGGGCAATCAAGGCCCTAAACTTTGACATGAAGAAAGCTGGTGAAAAGCGTCTCTTTCAATTGGAAGAACTTGAAGAGATTAGCATGAATTCATATGAGAATGCGAAGATCTACAAGGAAAAGACCAAAAGATGGCATGACAAGAAGATCCTTACAAGACACTTTGCTCCAGGATAACAAGTTCTCCTATTTAACTCCATATTGAAGTTGTTTCTAGGTAAACTCAAGTCAAGGTGGTCAGACTCATTTATGGCGAAGACGGTTTATCCATATGGTGCAATTGAAGTGGAAAAAGAAAGCTCCAACAGAACCTTCAAGGTGAATGGGTAACATTTGAAGCACTACTTTGGAGGAGAGATGGATCATCAAAAATCCATCATTGCCCTTGCAAGTTCTAAGTGATGAAAAGAGGAAGTCAAGCTAAGACTATAAAATAGCGCTTCTTGGGAGGCATCCCAAGTTTTCTTACTTTTAGTTTCATTTATGTTAATTTATTTTATATGTCATTTTTATGGTAAATTTTGTTTTGCATTCTTTTGTTGTTTTTATGTTTGATAGGCACACCTAAAAAGAGAACAATGAACGCTGAAGAAGTTGATTAGGTAGGAAGGACAGGGTGTTTGGATAATAAAGCAAGTGATGAAAAAAAAAAATCATAAGGGCCAGTAGCACGCATAGAAGTGCTCTTAGGTACCAAGTAACGCCCCCAACAACATTGCTTACTGCCTCTATCGCGTCTAGACGCGCGCTTATCCACCTACCCAACGCTGAAGGCAGTGTCACTTACTGCTAAAGATGCGCCTTCTAGTGCGCTCACCTGTCACTTAGTGCACGAGGCAGCGTCACCTACTACCAAGGATCCGCCTAGCGTCGCGCTCACCTATCACTTAGCACACGAAGCAGCGCGTTTAGCGTTTCGTAGATCTGCTGCCCAGCTTGCTTACCAAGCGCGCCCAATCTTTTCCAACAGCCCAGCCATGCCTATCAACACGTTCACCCGTAACACAACACGCGAGACAGCGTCACTTGCTGCCAAGGATCCGCCTTCCAGTGCGCTCACCTATCACTTATCGCATGAAGCGACGCGCTCAGCATTCCGTCAATCTGCTGCCCAACCCGTTCCCCAGCACGCTTAGTAGCGCGCCCACTCAACCCAGCGCCTAGCCAAGCACGTGACAAAGGTAAGGTTTTTAACCCTTTCACGCTTAGGTAGCCGCTCACTCTCCACCATGCTCTCCATTTTCTCTCTCGATTTCTCTCTCAAGAATCACTCATGCACACATTGTCAACTTCAAATTGCCCACTCAAGGTAAGAATCCTTAAACCCATGCCTTCAAGCTTCAAATGCATTTCAAGGTATTAATTCTTTAGGGATTTTTAATGGATTTTTGTGATTCTAATGATAAATTGAAGTTGAAATTTGGGGGAAATTATTGAGAAGTATTGATTGTGTAGTAGTGGGATGATTTTGAAGTGTTTGAATTTGATTGTGGCTTGTTTGTGATTGAAGTGAAGTTGTTTGTTTGTTTGTTTGAAAATTAGAAGTGATTATTTTTGGTGTTGTGATATCGAAAGTGTGAGTGTTTGGTAAGTACTAGTGTAGATTGGTTAGTGTGATCTTGTTTGGGTGGCAAGACTTGGGGTACATTTGTTTTATGTTGTGTGATGACCTAATGGCAAGAACAAAAAGGGTTGGAAAGAGGGTTGGTTATAGTAAGAGGAGTTCAGGTGACCATCACATCTAAAGCGATTAATGCACATTTCAATCTCGATAATCACCCAGATTTTGTAGGTGGCTACCCTTCTCATCCGTTCTTGGATGGAGGACGTCATCCTGAAGTGGCTGCTGATTTAAGGATGGAAGTGAGTAGAGTATGGAATACAAGTTTTGCACCGCTTACATATAAGAGTCTAGAGGTTCCACTT